>ML779602.1:66940-99010 GCA_009831015.1 Picea engelmannii | reverse complement strand
TGTTGATGAAACTATAGAAACAAATATAGTCGGCTATGCAGATTCCAAATATATATATATATATATATATATATATATATATATATATATAATTTATTTATTTATTTTCCAATTAATACTGTTTACTATTTTTAATCTATTTTGTCTTAGACATATATCAAAATCCTAAAATACATACCTCTTTTATTTATGCTATAACTTTTTGTCATCTTAACCATTTTTAAAATGAGTTATATATCGCACTAAAAGAGACCGATATCTACAATCTAAATATATATATATATATATATATATATATGTTTCATAATGTTAAGACCCTTGTAGCCTACACTAACGAAAGGCGTTGTAATTTCAAGGATATATTGACTTTCATAATTAAAAAAAAAAAAAAAACTATTAAATTAATATTATATAAAAAAAAAACACCACGCTAGAACAATGGGTTCTCTACAATTATGATTTTTTTTTGAAGGAAATTCCATCATTAAGGTACTCAACACTTGCACTAACGGAGACATATACCTTATATTTTGCTAGAAAAATAACATACCACTATTAGAAAAACTCAAATTTCACATAGTTATTCACAATTTTTATAAATAAAAATTGTATATTCGGAAAGCTAATTCAATTTCCTACATTTCATATTTTTACACTATATTCAAATTCGTTGTAAAAGTACCTTGAATAATCCCTCCAAGTTAACATATTGATTTTTTTCCATGTTTGCATTGCCACTAACACATCATGAGAGACCATCATTAACTTGCACTCACCCCAATGTATTCCACTAATTAGGGGAGTTAGTGTGGGACCCTAATGGATTTTGTAAAATATATTTGTTCAAGGTAGAATCGATTTGATATTGCTTCATATATTACTCAATAAGTATTTAAGGTGGATTGTTAAATCTATTGCTTGTAGTAGAAAATAACAACGTTCAAATCTCCTTAGCTACGTTATTTTATATTGGTTTTTCTTAGACACTTTTAAAACAATTATGGGGAAATATTTTATTTATTCATGGATTTTCTTTATGAAGAAGATTTGTCCTTACAAAGTACTCAAACCAATCAACGATTTTAATCAGTTATAGGTTGCTTATGATCTTATCAATCCAAACTTTTCATTATAGGAGACTACTTTTTGGCGCCATGTTACAACCAAGTCCTCCCAAGACCTTGTTTCTACTCTTCATAATCATTTGGAAGAGAATTAAAAGTGCATTCATGATTTGTGACACCTTAATCAAGACATGATATGATAAGTAAGTGAATTAATTATACAAAAGGTATTCCCAAGGATTGAATTGGTCCATTGCAAATTTCTTCTCTTGCTCCTATTTGTGTGTCTACCATTTCACTAGTGGGCACCCCTAATCTTTCCTCTTTTGACATTAGTGAAATATAGGACATAGGTCATGTTACACGAGGATATTCATTATGTATCACAAGACCCTCCTCCCTCTTCTTTTCATACTCTAGTGGCTACACATGGACAATCACTTCTTGATTTTGAGTAGCATACTTGAGGCATTGGGTCCAAATTACTTGGTCAAAAGGGATATATCGATGGACATGGATAGAGTATTGTTGCTCTTATTGAGCCTATGTTGAGACCAATGAGTGTAGGCCTTGGATATGAGACTTCATTTCCAGATGTGAATCTTTATGATCCTTCATCCATTGATTTTCATAGGTGTTAGGATTTTGAACCATCCATTTATGATATGCCAAAGCTTGAGGCAGTCACCTTTTATGATTATACTAAGAAGGAATCAAATCTTGCACCTTTCGTTCAATAAGAAAATAATTCTTCACCATCAACATTTTGACCATATTAGCGCCCTAACCATCCTAATTAGAGGTATTTATTTGTGCATCAAAATTTCTCTGAGCATGGTGGTTGCGCTTCTTTCGAATCAATAGAGAAGAGGTGTAGAAGGGAAATCTTGGATAAGTGTCGACTACTAGGGTTTCTTATGTCTATATTAATGATTGGTCATGGTGGAATTTAATAAAATGTCCTAGGTCTTCATATCAATATATTTCATTGATTGTGCAATAGTACAATCCTTAGTATTGTTCTTCATCGATTGATTGTAATAGAAGTCTTTGGCTCCTATTAATCATTCAGGAGGGATGTATCTTGTGATGTATGTCTTCTCTTAAAGCCTCTCATTTGATTAAAGGGGGGTTTTCATATAAGAGTGGAATCTTGAATTTTGTCTACAATTGTATTTATATTGAGATAAGTATCCACAAAACCACCAATGTATCTCGGTTAAGGCCAACCTATATATTCAAGTTCGGTAATATAAACCCACTCAATTTTGTATTCATCATTCTTCTGTGTACTCTTCACATACAACCACGATTGAATTTAATTGATGTCATATATTTTAATTCTAGACTATGGCTAAGGCTGAACTAAATACCCTGCATTGACACATAATCCTTTTTTAGGAGGAACCCTTTCTTAAAATGTTGATAAATACACACTAAAAGATTCGTTTCTAGAAGATTATCTAATGATATATTTTCTCTAATATCAATTGCTTTAAACTTATGGGAAGGCATACAATATGGTGTTTCTTGATTGAATAGGTTCATTAGATAAATTGTCAAATGATTACATGAAGTGGATAGTGGTTTATCCATGATGTAAAATTTCAACACGATTATTAATAACTTATTTGTTTAATCATTTAATCCTTCTTATTGTGTAAAAATATATAATATAACAATTAATATAAATATATAATATAACAATTGCAAATCAATAGGAATCAATTCCGACTCTTTTTTACTCTTGATATGGTTTTTCTTTGCTTGCCATGTGCTTCTAGACGTGGATTGATTTATATAAAGAGAGACTACAATATCTTGTAGTAGTTGTAAGACGATTGCCATTATACATGTCTCGTCTTGGCTTTCCTTTTCTTGCTTGCAGCAGATCTGGGTTTGACATAGGCATTGTTTCTATGTATGTTGTTGGTTGTTACACTTGCTATTATAAGTGGAGACTTCTTGAATTATAAACATTGAATCCCATTAGCATTAACTGTAGTATTGCTCCAACCTAACTACCTCTACATAATCAATATAAATTCATATAATAACACCCACAAGCAAAACACAAGAGTAAGTAAGGCGCATTGTAGGTTTAACTTGTAACTTATAGGATGCCATGAAATCTGCAACATATTATTTGTGTGCTACATGGAGGATTCAATAGTAGCTTCATTGATTTTGTAAATGTGTGTAACGTCTCTCATAGAGTTAGTGATAGGACTTGCCTCCTAGTATGAAAGGTAATCAATAGGCTAATGGGTGTTTATTTCATGTCTACATATTGCTTTGTAGTATTCTAGAGGAATTTCCATGGGTGAGTGTAGTATTGGTTGGTTACTCATGTCAGTTAGAAATTTAGAAAAATAGTTGAAATTGCATATTTCATTGGTTGAGATTGCATATAACATGTTCCCTAAGGGTTTTTGAGTGCTCTGAATCGATTTATGAATTCAAAAATATAATTTCAACACTGTAAAATTGCAATTTTTCCAACAATGGCATTGTCGGATTTTAGTGATAGTTACTCAAAAAAAGTAAAAAACGAATAGATAGTTCTCAAAAAATTAAAAAACGTTTAGGCTACACATTTTTGTACTCTTCATTTGTAATGTATGTAGGGAGGGTAACATGTGGTACTTAAGGAGGAGGTACCCACGGAAATAATGAATGTGATGTCGCATCACATTCATTATTCCCTTGGACCCTAGCTACATTACATCATAATTTCTTTTATTATTAAAAAATTATGTAATGTAGCTAGGGAGGTACCCAAGAAAATAATGCATTCATTATTCCCTCCAGTACTTCCCTAACTACATTACAACAGACATGGAATTTCAAATAATCCCTACCTGTCAATTTTCTTTAATGATGATTATAAATTTTCAGTATCTTTCTTTTACTTTTTATGTAAATCATAAAGTACCATTCACTATTTTTTTTTTCATGTGTAATTTACTAATTTCTTTCATGTGTAAAAGTGTTTCTTTTACATGTGTGACAATGTTGCATTCATTAAGCCAAATTGGTGTACATGGATTAATCGTTTAGCAAACTTCGGGTGACGTAGCACCACCACTGCCTAACCATGCGTACATTCATTTACTCATTTAGACTTACAGTTTACCTCTAGTGAAGCCGTGAAGGATGAAGCCATGCGTATAGCCTATACTATATAGGTTAACATGTATGTTCCTATTACGATTGTATAGTATAACATGTATGTACCTATTACGATTGTATAGTATAACATGTATGTACCTATTATGATTTTTGACGAGTATTTAAAGTATTTCCACGTCATTTTGACAAGTTCATAATTTTAATCCATGTCGACAATGACGTGTAGATTTCATATCAACCCGTCAAATACAGGTTCGCACACCAAATATGTGCTACATCCCGTCAAATTCCAAGCCTACATTACATCATAGTTTTTTAATAATAAAATAAAAAATTATAGCTACGGAAATCACATTCAATATTTCCTTGGGTACCTCCCTAACTAGATTACATCATAGCTTTTTAATAATAAAAGAAAAGATTCTGTCAAATTCCAAGTCTACATTACATCATAGTTTTTTAATAATAAAATAAAAAATTATAGGTACGGAAATCACATTCAATATTTCCTTGGTACCTCCCTAACTAGATTACATCATAGCTTTTTAATAATAAAAGAAAAGATTGTCTACATACCTTAAATTTTACATATATAAAATCAGTTGTAGTGATATCAAGATATATTGTTAAATAATAATAATAATAATAATCTATTTTTAAGGTCACAATCAAGGCATATATTAAATTGATGTATGAGACCCTCTTATTTGTGGGACAAGGGATTCCCTCGACGCAACGAAAATAATAATAATAATGATAATGATGATGATCTATTTTTAAGGTCACGACCAAGACATACACTAAATTGGTGTATGAGACCCTCTTGTTTGTGGGACAAGGGACTCCCTTGACCCAACGATTTGACTACTAAAATCTAAAGAGGTATACATACCCTACCTCCTCTAAATTAGTAAATCGTGAAATAAAACTATCAATTTATTATATCAATGTCGAACTTTTATTGTTTTTACTCATTATTTCACCCACTTTCACACGATATCTCCAAGGCTCTTGGAGAGACGAGGAGGCAATGACGCACTTTTTTTCCAGCAGAAAATTTCTCATTATATTAGATATAATAGTGTTCTCAAAGTCTAAAGCCTTGAACAGGAAATTACATAGAGTTCCAACATGTTCAGTGGTAATACAAAAATAACCTCGTCGCAAAAACATAAACAACAGAACCTATAATACATGATACTTCCTTCTCTAACATACTAAAGACTGATAGGAAACAGTAAGAGACATCCCACATATGTTAAGACAAAACACAGACAAACTCCAAAAATCAGAATGATTTAGCAGTAGCTAAAAGAGATGCAGATAAAAGGAAGGACCCTCATGTCCTTCAATCCATTTGTTGTATATGATCTTCCCTTCTAGGGCCTGAAGATCCTTTTTGGATAAAACATTAACTTCTCGATTATGTTCCCTGTAAATGTGAGGAAACCTGAGTGTCCTAAAATAAGTTGCTAATTCCTTAATTATGTCCTTCCATCCTACTAAAGAGATGACATGTAAGTTTCCCCTGCAGTTCATCCAGTCAATCATTATTTTTGAATCTCCAAAGACTTGCAAATTTTCAAAATCCATTCAAGTAGCCAGGAGTAGGGTCGTCTAGAAACCAAGTAGTTCATCCCTTGTAATTGTACCTGGGCCATAGTTGAGGGTCCATTTGAAAATAGTATTATCTGATGATTTTATTACTCCCCATTCCCCACTCAATAAACCATTTGCTTGAGCAACACCATCAAACCAATGAACTTCACCCCCGTCAAACTTCCCTCAGTGTAACCTTTATTCAACAACAGATTGAGACTTTCCATAACTAAAATGAACAACAAAGGCGATAACGGGAATCCTTACCTTAGTCCTCTATCACTCTGGAAAAAAGGGGAAGTCTCTCCAATTTATAAGAACAACGAAAGAGAAACTGACTACACAACCCATAATCCAGTTTGTAGAAGAGAGACTAAAACATGTTTGAATAAGTATCAATCTTAAAAATCCCAATTGATACAACCATAAGCTTTCTTTAAATCCAACTTTAGAATTAAAGTCTTCAATTTTTTCTTTTTTATACTGTGCAAACATTCTTGTGTTATCCCAATGACATCCAATATATGTTTGTCTTTTAAGAAACCCAGTTGTTCACATGACAGAGAACTTGAGAGAATATGTTTTAATCTATTTGCAATCACCTTTGCTATCAACTTATAGCATAAGTTGGCAATGACACACTTAACAAAGAGAAAGTAAAGAGTTTGAATAAAAATCATTTTGCGACCTTCTCAATCAATGGACCGTTGACCATAAACCTCGAAGTGGATGCCTCTCAAAGTTGCATGCGAGAATGGAGTAGTGTCTTACATCATGGCTTTAGAAGTAATTCAAATAAGTGGAATTTAATGTCAAATAATTCAAATGAGACCACTAAATCAAATCCATAGAAGAGACGATAGATAACATTGTTTTCTTGTTTAAAAATTCAATATATTTAGTTTGCATTTTTTAATAAAAGTAAAAAAAAATAAACAATATTATACAACTTATGTAATAAATCGGGGAGCCTTTTCTGACTATGGTAAGCATTTTGATCAGAAACATTTGAAATATTTTATTTAAACATTAAGATGAATCTATGTTTGCATTTTATTTTATGCATTCAGAAATACAATTTAAACAATAAAAACTTGTGATTTCATCCATATTTATGTGGTTGGATTCCGACGAAAAATACCAAAAAGTAGAACATTTAGACACCGTCTTTTGTATTTTGTAAAAATCATTTAAAATTTACACTTTGTTTCCTATGCATTATCTTGAAGGCTTTTGAGTCTTCCACCAGTAAGTATTAGTTTGATTGAATCTTATTTGGCTCCGCTAAGTGTTGTCTATTTTTTGAGTTTTCCAACTCGAAGATTTTAGAGGATTTTTTTTTTCTTTTATCCATGTGTTGAGGGATTTTTACTTTTTATTTTTGACCATGTATTGGTGGTCAAACCAAAGTATGAGTGTATCCAAAAAATTACTCGTAGTCATTAACTTGTTTTTCTATTTTTGTTAGTATTCACATACAAGGTACATACAAAGGAGGGAGAGAAAGGTCGAGCAAGCAAGAATAATCACCCCACAATCTATCAATTAGTATGTTAGTATGGGATCCACTAACTTTATGATTCTTCAATTAACATAAATATCATGGTATATTGTTACGTATAACTTTTACAAACCAATCCTAACAACCAATGTGAAATGAAAATTTTCAAATCTCATAGAAAACGTGATTTGTGCCTCGAGATACCCCTAACAACATCTAGGGTTTCTGACGTCGGCCTCCATGGAATCTAGCTCAGGGGATAACAACCCCCCTCATCCCCCACCACCTCCTGACCTCGCAATGTTTCAATCCCTGATCTCCTCCTTCTCGAAATCTGCTAAGGGAGCTTCGTTGTCCCGTTTTGTTAAAAAACTAGATGTGATTCCAAAAGTGCATGTCCACTCCTCTTCCTCGAGACCGTTCGTCCTCTGTTTAGCAGAAAATGACCTGATAGGGAAGTTTACAAGAATTCGGCTGTCCCCCAAAGCAATGACACAATGGTTGGAGCAGAAATGGAAGAAAACAATAAAAGGGCAGCTTTCTATAGCTTTCTATGGTAAGGGCTTCTATGTATTTCTCTTTGAAAATAAAGCGGACAGAGATATGATCTTTAGGAATGGCCCATATTTCATGGGCACTCGAGGTATGTATTTGAATAAATGGACTCCAGACTTCATTCCTGAGAATTACATTCTCTCATCGGTTCCAGTATGGGTAAGGCTTCCCTTCTTACCCCTCCGTTGTTGGAATGACGAAACAATAAAAAATATAGGCAACACACTAGGAAGGTTAATCGATCGGGTCGAGCCACGCGATGGTCTACAATCATGTGCACGTCTCTGTGTAGAAGTATACCTAGAGAAAGGTCTCCCAGAAGCAATCCAGTTAAATTTAGATGGGTGATGATACATCCAATCAGTGGATTACAAATAACTTCCTTTTAAGCGCAAATCTTGTCATGAATACGAGCATTTCACCAAAAATTTCCCTAAGGCGATCCAGGAGCATCCGAAAAACAAGGCACCAGATCAATAGCAGCCAACAAAAATAAAGAAATCAACGAAAAAGGAAGGTAACCAAAAACAGGAACAGAAAATCAACTCCAAGCCTCCCTCGCAAAGTAAAGGGAAATCCCCAATACAAATTGATGATGAAGCTGAAAGAAGTAAGAAGAATATGACCCTCTGGGAAATTTAGAAGCAGAGTTGATCAGTTCAAGAGAAAACACAAAAGACCCTAAGCCAGATCAGGATCTTGATCTCACGTCACCCCCAGTGGATCCTGATCCACAGCCCTGGGAACCTCTCAAAGCGCAGGAGGACGATAACCAGGAAGACTCGGGAGAAGAGTTGGATATAAAACTCCCAAAGAATGCTAGAGATACGAAAGAAGGAAGGAAAACAAATAAAACTAGAAGGTAAAAAGTGACCAATTAGGACAAAGAGCTAGGAACTCAACCAACACTAGAGGAAATTCTCCAAAAACAAGGGGAAAATGGGAAAGCTCAATCAACAAAGGGACAATCTCAACCCATGAAAGGGGGGGAAACAAAACAGAATAGTAAGCAATGAAGGTAGTCTCCTGGATTTGCATAGGACTAGGTCAGAGGGAAAAAAAATAAACCATGGGAAAGCTAGTTCAAATAGAAAAGCCCCATATCCTCCTAATCCAGGAGACAAAATTGCAGGGAGTTGGGCCCTACGAGAAATGAAGCAAATCTAGGAAACAAGCAGCGGAACGACGTTGAATGCTAGAGGCGCATAAGGAGGGATATGCACGTTGTGGAACACCCATATCTATAGAGAAGAACAAATAGTTGAATCAACTCATTGGATGCTAGTGAAACTTAAGCATCTTCAATCAGGTAACATCTACCCTATTTGTAATGTTTATATGCCTAATAATTATTTGGAAAAAAGGGAGTGTTGGGATTCTTTAATGAAACTTAAAGAGATAGGAGCCCAAGACAAATACATTATAGCAAGGAATTTCAATGCAACCCTACATCAAGGGGGAAAAAAGGGAGTCACCACTGTAAGGGACCTGTTTCGGGAACATATGGAGGATCTAATGTCGGAACTAGATCTGTTTGATGTTCATCCCTCCAAAGGGAAATACACTTAGAGCAATAAAAGGTCAGGGGTGTGGCACATAGCTACCAAACTTGATCATTTTCTCATTCATAGCCCTTTACTCTTCCGCCCGCTTTCCATTTCCTCCCAAATTGTGTCTTGGGGAATTTCATACCACCGCCCAATGTCCCTTTCCATCGTCAAAGCCGAAAATCTGGGACCCGTCCCCTTCAAATTCAACCTAATTTGGTTGGAGTCCCCAGATTTCCTCCCCCTAATCTCCTTGATCTGGTCCACCAGGATGGACGAAACTCCTGTGTACATCTGTTAGAAAAATCTAAAAAAGGAAAAGAAAGCAATAAAGGATTGGGCTAAAGCATCCTTCCACAACACAAAAGAAGAAGTGGAAAGATATAAAAATAAGCTAGAAGCTCTGCAGGAGGAAATGGACACTAGTGAAATCCAAACCAGACATCTAGAGCAGAAGAAAGAGCACTTTCAAAATTATTTAAGGGCACTCCACAATGAAGAAAAGGAATGGAGACTAAAATCCAAAGATTTGTGGCTCCAAGCAGGAGACAAAAATGCTTCCTTTTTCCACAAGCAAGCCAAAGCAAGACAACACAAGAACACAGTGGAGGAAATAAAAAAATCCACATGAGATGTAGTCAATTCCTTTGAGGAGATAAAAAATAAACCCTCCTCTCACTTCAAAAACCTCTACACCCAAGATGGAGTAGACAACAGAGAGCAGAGTTTACCGTTCATGGAACAGATACCGCATCTGATAAAGGAACATGATAACCAAGAATTGACAAAGGTGGTCACAGAAGCGGAAGTTAAAGCAATTGTCTACCAATTTGACCCCGATAAAGCCCCTGGGCCGGATGGCTTCACTCTCCATTTCTATAGAAACTGTTGGGAAATTATTCAAAAGGATTTAATCTGTATGATCAGATATGTCCAAACTACTTGCAAGTTAGGAGTATCCACTAATACCTATTTTCTTGCTCTGATCCCTAAAGTAAAAAATGAAAACTCCTTTGACTGATTCCATCCCATCTCTCTCTGTAATGTCTCCTACAAGATTCTCACAAAAATTATAGCAAACAGGATAAAACACTTGCTCCCAAGGATCATTCTCCCAAATCAAGGGGGCTTTGTGGCTAAAAGGCAAATTTGGGACAACATCATTTTGGTGTAGGAATCCATTCATACCAGTGTTACGAACAGAGAAAAATGAATGATAATCAAAATCGATATGGAAAATTCCTTTGATTGAGTGAAACATGAGTTCCTTTTTGATGTGCTAAAAAAATTTGGTTTCAACAACTCCTTTGTCTCCTGGATCAAGGCCTGCATTTCATCCCCTTGGATAGCACCCCTAATAAATGGGCGCCCAATTCCGTTCTTCCAAGCCACAAGAGGACTTTGGTAAGGATTCCCACTCTCTCCAATGTTGTATATCATCATGGTAGAAACCTTGAATAGAAGGCTGGAGCAAGAAAGAGCCACCAGAAATATTCCAGGGCTGAAAATAGCTAGGGGTGTCAGGAGGATAAATAACTCACAATTCCCTGATGACACTCTTCTTCTTGGAGGAGCTTCAGAAACAATGGCCTGAAGATTCAAGCTAGTTCTGGACCAATATGAATCAGCCTCTGGAGGACTTATCAACAAACACAAAAGCCAAATCTACGTTTGGAACATAAAAGCGGGAACAATGGCTAGAATTGCCAGCATCCTCTAATTTTCCTTCTCAATAGACTGGAAATATTTCAAATACCTGGGCACTCCCATCAGTATCAAAGCCCTCCTTGGGGAGGCTTAGTAGGTGATTCTTCAAAAACTCAAAGACCAATTCGAAATTTGGGGAGCAATGTGGCTGAATCCAGCAGGTAGGGTCATCTTATAAAGTCAGTCTTATCCTCCTTTCCAATTTTTCAATTTTCATCCCTCTATGCCCCCATGGGAATCAAAAAAGAAATGGCCAGAATTATCAGGAAATTTCTTTGGCAAGGGGAAAAGACAACGATAAAAAATTCCATATGGTAAATTGGTCTAATGTCTGCTACCCCAAAGAAAATGGGGGACTGGGTATTCAAGACCCGGAAAGGATAAACTTAGCCCTAGGGTCCAAGCTAATTTGGCGTGTAATTACTGGAGGGAACGAATGGTGGAAAAATCAATATGTAATAAGTACCTATCCAAAGTCAGAAAAATATGTTTGGATGGTGTATACCTTGGTCAATCAGGCTCCCCCATATGGAAATTAATTCGAGCATCAGTGTTGCTCATCCAAAACCACCTCAGATGGAACCCATGAAATGGAAAAGAAATTAAGATATGGGAGGATCACTACTCAGAGAAGGGAGTACTCTCTAGTATCCCTGCTCTAGACCAACTCAGGCTCTGGCTAACCTAAATTGGAAAAACCACCCTCTTTGATATCTCTAACTGGAGCAAGAACGGTGCTTGGGAAAACTAGAATCTAGGTGACGCTCCCCCCCCTTCTGCGAGATGAGGCTAAGCAGTTCCTCCTGGTGGTCTCTAGGTCTGCCCCAGTCCGCCTTAGTCAAAAGGACAGTAGAAGATGGGGTGAAGCAGGGTACACAGTGAGGATGGGTTACAAGCAACTCCTTCAAAATAGTGATTTTCCAAACAAATCCGCCATCTGGAAATGGATTTGGAGCCCAAATAACATTCCAAAGATAAATATTTTATGTTGGCAGTTAGCACTCAATAAGCTCCTAACATAAGAAAACTTGAACAAAAGAGGTTATATGGGTCCATTTAGATGTGCTCTGTGCAACCAAAGCTTTGAAAGCACTGACCACCTGTTCCTAAATTGCAATTTCACTAAACAGGTGATGCATAGCGTCTACTTATATCTAGTTCCCCAAATATCCTGGCCGACAAGAAGCAGAAGTTTGATTGGTAAATGGGGAAAACACTACATAGGAATCCAAATCTAAGTCGAATTTGGAAGGCCTCGATCAAATTTTTCTGCTGGCAAATATGGCTGGCAAGAAACAAAATAATTTTCAAAGAAAAGCTTGCCCCCCCCGAGTAGTTGCAACAATCACGATCGACCAATTGGGGGAGTTCATCTCGTCCAGGAAAGTAACAACCTAGGAAGGGGGTCCTTTGCAAGAAGAAGAAGAATTATGGATAAATAAACTAAACCTCCTGGAAGCCCCCCCCATCACCCTGCCAAGAAATTCATCATACTGGAAGCTTCGATTTCCCCCCTAACAATTCAAAAATTGGCTAATTGCCCAAAAGAGTCATGTTCTTTGTTTCGATGGTGCTTCAAAAGGGAACCCGGGTGAGGCAAGTGCAGGAAGGGTTATGTTCATCCCTAGAGGACAAATATTTCTAACCTACTCGTGGAATCTGGGTATAACCACCAATAATTTAGCAGAGACCTATGCAATTTTCAACTGAGCTCAACTAGCGCAGGAACGACAACTCAACCAGTTGATCATTCTAGGGGACTCCAAGAATATAATTAGGTACTTCATAAAATAAATAACCCCAAAGAATTCAAAACTGAAAAGACTCATAGAAAGAACCAAAGATACGCTATCTTCCATGCTCCCTTTCTTCTATCATATTAGGCGCATAAACAATGGGATCGTAGATGAGCAGGCCAATAGATCCATAGGAAGAAGACCAGGTCACATGAAAGTCATGGGAAGGTTTGATTTCATAGCTCCCCCCTAATGCTTCAGACCCTCGTGTCCACACTCCACCTGACAACCACCTCCACGCAGCTTTCCAGCACAAAGGTATTTCAGGACAACTGATCAACAAGCTAGGAGGAACTGTGTACTTGATCATCCTTCAGATCATGGGAGATAGTACGTTGCAGTTCACGATATTGGATCTCCTAGGCCGCAAGGAGTTTATACTCTGTGAGAACCTGAGGTTGATGCCATTCCCATCATGCACATTCTCCATCTCCCTCTCCTCTTCATTAATGTCGTGCGAGTTAATGGTCTGTGAAGGGATTGAAGCCATGCTCCACAACATGTGGATGCTGGCAGAGCCTGTTGCATCCCATTTCGAGCGTCACTCCCTCCCTAAGCCCGCACGAACAAGGTTTTCATCCACAAGGGGAAATCAGGACGGGTAGAGCCCGATTCATTGTCTGTGCCACCACAAGAAGATTTCGGGAATGAGTAGTCTGTCTGGGGAAGCGATTTTAAATAAAAAGGCAAGCCAAAACTCAGAGAGAAACTTCAGCAAATGTGGTGAAATAGGAAAGGAAGTGGCAAGTAAAGAGGTGCCCACACTCAACAATGGCGTTGGCTTGTACATAGGCTATAACAGAGGCCGCTATAGAAGTGAAATTGCTTATGGAAACAGGGAAAGGCTTCAAATTGATCTTAGCCGCCTCACTATCAGCTCAACTAGGGGAGAAGCAACCATAGGCAACACAACAAAAAGAATTTCCAGAGGCCAGAAAAATAGACAAGACACAAATCCAAGCAACAACAACGACAACGCAGACGCAGGCTACATCAGCAAGCTCAAGAAGGACTCAACAACAAGATTAATTGCTAAAATGGCCCAACGTCCAGGACAGGAGAGGCAGGAGGAAGAGTTGGTGGAAGACAACTTCTCCACCACCCAACAATTGGCCTCGAGGTTGGACTCTCATAGCTCCACTTTAAACTTCAAGATGGAAATCCTGTCGTAACATTGCTCCCTGATCAATCAACTCCAGGATGAGGTTGATTATCTCAGACAACAAGGGGAAAGAATTGAAGAAATGCATGGAGTCAAAACTCAAAATTCTACAGAGCAAAGCCAGAATGAGGAGAGTGGGAGCAGGGACAACCCAATACTGCCAGACCTGAACGTAGCCCTGGAACCACCACCAGAAGAAGAACAAGGCCCCGAGGAAAATCATCAGTAAGTAGTGCAGTAACTTTCACAATTTTGTAAAGATGGCGAACTATTATTATTTTCTGGGTGATAGTCATGTCTAGATCGGCCTGATAATATAGACTACAGTAGTAGATTATGTGGATAACTCCTTGTAGCAAGCCTACATGAATTTTTGTAGTTGGTTCCCCTTACCAGCACCCCTTTTTTGTACTCTGCGACTTTAGTCGTGCCCTTTTATATATATATATATATAAATCGATTTTTGTAAAAAAAAACAACCAATGTTAAATAAGAGAGAATATTTAAAGTTTATAACCACTAAAGTTATTCTGATATACCATATAGGTATATCCCTTAATAAATGCACTAAAAAAAAATATGAGGTACTCTTTATAATATGAGTGGAAGACATGTGTTATGTTCATAGGTGGATAACATTAACATAAATCAAAATAAAATAAAATAAATCAACCATTAATCACTATAATTTAAACAAAAAAATTTAAATTAACATAGCTTCATCATAACTATGTACGAAATTTGAATTTTAATATGATAACATATGATCTTAGTTCAAAAGCATTTGATTATATGCAAGAATCCACGTCTAATTTGGTTTAAGCCTTTCTTATCCTTTAGCACACTAGATAAACAATATGACCAAACTTCAATACATGTTAAACTTTTTAGACTCTTCATACTACTATAATGCATGACCTACATTTATCCTTGATTGTGCTTGAATTTGTATCACCACAACTTGATATTTAGTGTCATTTATCCAACACACATGTGGTCCCAATTCAACAAACAATTTAGCACGTGATTTTTCATCCCATTGTAGAAACAACCTCAAGGGTTGAGGCACTTAGAAAAATGGATAACCAAGCTTGGCCATATCCTTGTAAGTCCTAACTACATTGATTTTTTTTTCCAATGAAAACTTTGTGGGGAAACTTAAGGGATGCTTCCCTAGTAAGCTCGTTGGTGTAAACTAGTGCACATCGCCCACGAGGATTCTAATTAAACACCTATTGACACACAAATGGTCAAATACCCAACAACATTGACAAAAACAGTTCGATGAACCCCTTAAACTTCTAACTAAACCAATTTATAAGTTGATGGACATCTTTAAGTACTATACATGTAGAGAGTCATTAAAATTGCCTCTTTTGAAATTTTTTTTCCTCAGAAAAAAACGTAATTTTATTCATCCGTAGTGAACCAAATTACATTCTACATGTGCATTAAGCATGTCTCCTCTAAGAAAAGGATAAAAGCCCTGAAAGGGCCAATAACTAGGCTAAATAGCCACATAACAGAATACAACAAAGGTCTCATAGACCCACACATGAGTTGAACCAAAATAAAAAAATTGAGCCCCCATCACGAGAGAAAAAAACCGACAACGCAAACCCGAAGAAACTCTAAAGACCGGACGGACCAGGTCAGAGCAGTATATAAATCTCAGACCAACAACACCAGATAGAGGCACCAACAACCAACAAGACAGGTTAGAAGGAGCGAACAAATAGCTGCATGCCCAATAGAAGGACCTCAAAATGCTGACCTACAATAAATCAACATCACACACCCAAATTAAGGACCTCTAAGCTTTGAACCCACCACCAAGCAGACGAGGCACCATAAACCCAAAACAAAAGGACTCTTAGCTGAGTATACTTCAAACCCTGAATGTGACAGCATGAAACAGAGAAAATAAATGTAAAATGATGAAGGTGAACCCCCAAATACCCTTGCCGAGAGTGGGCAACTATGCAGCCCTCCAAAGATAAACCAAAGGCGGGACAAACCAAGTTTGAGCGACATATAAACCTCTCAGGAAAGAGAGGGACCAAAAACTTTGTACCCCAATAGCATAAAGTCTGAACTCGGTTTGCAAACTGTGAAGTCAGGAACATGAGACCAATAGGATGCATCAAACCCTGACAACGGCCTCGTGACTTGAAGGAGGAACTAATGGAGACATCTCATAAGCTTGTAAGAGAGAGAGGATGAGAAAGCCCCACCATGGAAGCGTCGGTGGCCCAAAATGGAAAAAATACAGAGACGAAGAAGAGGGCGCAGGAAGAAGAGGATCACGAGCACCGAAACCCTCCCTACCACCAAGAGAAGCCTAGATCTGAAGCCTGGGAAGGGTGATCTGAGCAGAAATGGATAGAGCCGAAGAGAACACTGGCACCGCAACCAAAAGAAGATCTGCTACAACAGTCACAGAACCTTGGTCAAAACAAAACTCTACAAAAGAAAGGGGAAGAAGTGAACGTGATCCACCCCGGAAGAAAGCTCAAGACACAGAGTAAATTGCGCCTTGACCCACAGAGAAACTCACAAGGAAAATCGGAAGTCATGTGGGCCTACGACTAGGATTTGCCCTAGCCACAGACTCAATTTACCTCTTTTGATACTTTAATCCTTCTTATTTTATTTTATAAATACATGTAATAATAACAATGGGAAATCATTAAGCAATTAATAAATATTTCTCTCATGATCTCAAAAACGTAAACACGGCGATCCGTATTTCTTAAAAAAAAATTAAAATAAATAAATGGAAACCATCCAAATATATTATGGTTTTACTTAAATCTCTTATATTTATGCATTTTTTTAACGAAAAGAACAATATAAACATCGTACTACTTTTGTAAGAAAGTGTAGCAGCCTTTCCGATGAGGACAAGATCTTTGGCAGTGAAGATTTGGAAGTGAACATAGTAATTTAATAAAACACATTGTCAGGACATGACAAAATAACATGTAGCTTTAACATTGTGAAGCTTGAAAAGAGATGGTTCATTATTTTAAACATTGTGTTAACCGAGCTTTAGTTTACTTGTAAGGCTATCAAATGTTAACTTATTTATTAAAATCTAGTTTGAATGGACTTTACCTTCTTATATTTTACTCTTTAATTTTAGGGTGATAGAAGAGTCATTGTCTCTCAATCTAAGGATTTGGACTTCATAATTAATGTGAAAATTTGTAAAATATTTAATACGAACATTTTTTGTAAATCACAATTAGGGTTTATTTAATCAATACATTATGAGGAAAAATGTTTAAGTAAAGAATGGAACATTTTTTTGTTGGAAAAAAGAGATATACTTATTCCATTTTAACCGAGAGCGCGGGGATCCTATGCAAAGAAAGATGGAATCTAAACCTTGAGAGAAATACAACATTCTATCGATTATGTCTAGTTAAGTTAAGATTATTAGATATGAGAGGTTAGAGTTTCCACCCAATTTTTAGAGAAAATTGGAAATAAGACGAGATAAGGTAGTTCACTAAGTTGATTTGGAGTTATTAATTTTGTTTTACTGGACTTAAAGTAGTATGAACTAATTTTTATGTAAGTTTATTAGGGTTTTTTTCATGAAAAAAAAATTGTCACTTTGTATTCATAAAGAAGAAAAAATATTACACTCTTAAATGCTACACGAGCATTTCATAAAAGTTGGGAAGATGTCCTCCCTATTTCAAATATATATGTGATAATATTACAAACTAATAAACATTTTGTTGTTGTCTTGATGAAAAATAGTTTTCGATCGTACTTTTTTTTCCTTTCTTCTTTTTAACATTTTGCCACATCCTTGAAGAAGGTTCCATAGTGACTGAAGGTAAATAAAAAATCAAAACATTCATATTCAAAAGAGAAAGCAAATCTCTAGTGTTCGAAAGTTGTATCAAATCTTTATCGGAGTTATAATTTTTAGATTCATACATTCTAATCATCCCCCTGATGGGGCTTTATGTGTAGCTACCATTTGCAAGTGGTTCTCCTCATTCATCACTTTTGGACCAAAAGTGTTCTCCATCTGTAGAACTATAAAGTTCAAAGTTATGTAATTCTGATTGTCTACATTCTTCAAATCCGGTGGTTCACATTCTTACCATCTTTTTGGTTTAAGATTAAGAGTAATTTTAAACATAATAATAGATTAAAAGAATGTACTTTTTTATTATCATGGACTTATTATATTGGTGTCCATGGTTGTCTTAGTACAACATGTGAGATTATTATCAAAATGGCATGTTGTTTAAGGTAATCTATGCACCAACTGAATGTTGCTCCACATGTCAATAAAAAAATGAATCAACAAGAGGGATAATATTTGTAGGAGTAGATTTATAAGATTCCAAGAAGTTGGAGGGGAAAGGAAACAATGGTGTGGGATACACTTCTTTCACTAACCCACAAGAGAAGAATGTGCATAAACTTAAATAGAATAGTTGCAATAATAAACAACACATAAACATACAACCATCAAACAACATGATTTCTTGGGGAAAACATTTTTGAGAGAAAAAACTCACACTCCAAAGCAAGCTCAATGTATTCCTCAACAATGAACAACGATTACAATACACTTTTAGAGTTGTACACTTAATAATAGTAATGAGTAGCAAGTTCATTCTTTTTTTACCTACGTCATGCTACATCATGCACTCTAGACTACACTGACCACCCAAGCCTCTACGGGCCAACATAAGGAATCTTACAATGGAGTATCCCAAGCCAGTAAATACTCTCCATCATATGAAATACCATGTGTTATCCAATACCATGGGCCCATACACTATAAACTATAAAAATCAACATTGATTGTATCAAAGTTTCCCTAACTACGTTATGATCAAGTCAAGATTAACCCAACATCTCCCCCCTTTAAGCTTAACTTGGGATAAACACCTAGCCCCCTCAAAGTTTATTAACAAGGTATTCGAAAATACAACATGTCCCCTATCATCTAAGTCTACATCTAGACTTTACACCGATGAACCATCAAACTAGGGGTACACATGCCTAAATAGGTATTACAACCATATGCCCATTTACATATGTGACAAAATATGATTCCATAAAAAATACTTAGAATTTTATGCCCGAGCATGTGATGCTATGAAACATCAACACATATTTGTCATCCTAAGATATATTATTATTATTATTATCATGAATGCATTCAACAAGTACACTTAAGCTCTTAAGTAGTTATTGTGTATTGTTTCACTATTCCTATCATTATCTATGGTATTATTTTTGCAAGGAAAAATTTGTGAGAAACTCAAAAGATGATTCTCACATTCATGGATGGCTTCCTCAGTAAACCCATTAGTGTAAATCGATGTGCCTTTGAACTAGACACTTGCAGGAATGAAACTAATCAAATACCTAATAACATTAACAACAACCAATTAAACTAACCCCTAAAATTAATTATTTATTATATTTTATTATATTTTATTGTATTTTATATTTATACATTAATTCTTTATACTTTATATATACACTTTCTTACACTTACACATTTATTCCTCACTTAAACATTCATAATTGATTTCTTGAAATCTCGTTGTACACCTTTATTTCTCACTTAAACATTCATCATTGTTTTCTTGAAATGATGTAATTTAATTTGAACTTTGACCATTATTTTCACTATAATATAATATAATATAACTTAAACATCCATCATTATTTTCTTAAAATAATATAATATAATTTGAACTTTAATCATTATTTCCACTATAATATAATAAAAACCAAAACCATAATATAATATAATATAATATAAATCAAAACTAATATAACCATGTTGAAATCCCTCCCATGCAAATGAACTATTAATGTAGAGAATTTTTCTTTCTCAATAAAACTACGTGAGAGGCTTTAAAAATGAACTAATAATGTATTGAAAACTTTGTTCACTTTCCAATGTCGAAAAATTATTATATTATTAATATAATTCTTGTAAATAAAAACTTTGTGGAGAATCTTTCTTTCTAAATAAAACGGCGTGAGCGGTTTTAAAAATAAACTAATAATGTATTAAAAACTTGTTAACTTTCCACTGCCGAAAAATTATTATATTATTAACATAATTCTTGTAAATAAAAAAAAACTTTCAATTTTCAAAGCAATTTTAATATTCATTTAACCATAATATTTTTTTTGAAAGTGATACAATAGAACTTTCTTGAAATTAGGTTGTCATGCCCGCGAAGCAAATGAAGATAATCATATATAATTTGAACCTTCTAAGAGACTGACTTTTGAACCGTCTTGAGAGTTCCCCAAGGGGAGGTGGAGAGTGGTCCCTACGAGGTTGAAAATGAATTTATTTTAAACTAAGTTATAACAATGAAAGCCGTTATGATGATTGGTTATATATATACGAAAGTATATATATATATATATATATATATATATATATATATATATATATATATATAAATGAAATTTTTTATGTACATATATTATTTATAAATTTAATATTATTTTTGTTTCATTAAAAAATATTCATCGATCTTATTTTTTTATTTTTAATATCATGTCATCTTAGTGGAGAATGTTTCACATTGATTAATAATAATTTAAAAATTAGATGGTTAAGATTTGTATGGGGTCACAATTCCTTATCGAATCAGAGGAGTCGAATTTATGAAGTCTCTCCATTCTCCCCACTAAGCTTTCAGGGACAATTACCACCCTAAAGGAGAAAAGCCTAATATTCTTGTTTTTGTCTCTATTCGCGAAAAGAGAACATTATTTCTCAGCCTATACTAATGCATAGGCATTTTTATCCTTCTTTGAAATTGTAGTCTACAGATTAACAACATTATGATAATTTTCATTCTTCAAATATGATTAGTCACATACTGGCTAGCATTTTGGTTTTTGTTTATTTCCTTTGTTTCTTTTTAAGTGACCATCCACTTGATAACAAGAATCTTGAAGATGACACGTTTAAATAAAAAACAAAATATTATTCAAAAAATAAAGAAATCCCATATTAATGTAGTGTTAAATTAGACTTTAACCTTAAATTATATTTATATTTTGTTTTCAAAAGAAACTCTAAAGGAGATTTTTCCATACCCTTCTCTTTAAAATATGTTCTCTTTAAAAGATGTTGTCCAAAAGAACTCACCATTCCCTTAAGCTCCCTCCTTAATAGCATTCATAATGGAGCAATAAAACATTAACTTAGTTGTAAAACTACATTCTTGGAGATTACCAGATGCATTAATGACTATCAAACTCAAGGCATAGTTTTCCAATTTTATGAGTTATGGACATTTTTTTTATGTTGGAGGAATACATCCACGTTGACCACATATTTTGTAGTCTCTCTCATTGCTCCAAGGGATTCCTCATTGTGTATTTTATCAATCTTGATGGAAGCAAGATGTTCTTGAAAGAGGGGCCATAATTTATGGGTATATAGAGTCTTTTCATGAGACCATGGTTCCTAGAGTTTAATCCTATTAATTTTTCTATCACTACCACCCATATGTGGGTGTGCATGTTAAATTTTCCTCTTTTTTCTGTATTTTCCCTTTACTGGGACTGATTGGATCAACTTTGGGGAGATTATGAAGCTTGGCATCACCAGACCCAAAATGGCATCATCACTTGCCTTGTCTTTAAGTTAAACTTGACTTAAGGGTTTTATAGATAGAATTATTCTAGAGTGGAACGAGTTTCATTGGATTCAATGACTTAATTACGAGAATGTAACTTTTTCATGTCACATCTATGACATAATAGGTCATTTGTGGGATGCATGTTTTAAGGCTCTCATCTTGGGTATTTTTTAGTAGAGAATTTTCACCAATTGGTTATTTTTTTGCCATTTTTTCAAAAACTCCATTTGCTAATGACCATTTTCTCTGAAAATTCACTTATTTTTTACATAAAATATGATTATATTGATAATATTTGCCAAAAATTATATGTTTTAATAGTAAATTGTATGTTTTTTATTGAATATTTTCCTACATATATCTATGTATAATTTGTTCCAACTAAAATACTCCCATAAAATACTATACTTACACATAATAGTTGAATCCTTAAAAAATACCATGCTCCCATCTCACAAGTTGAAAGGGGAAAACTAGTAAACCTCGAGGATGGAATCATTCTCCTATAACTTCTATAGCAAGGTCTAAGCATGAAGTAACACACCATGAAACTTGGGCCTCTTGCTCAAACATTATACATATATTTAAATTCTGACATTAATACAACATTGTAACGTTGTATTTTTAGTTCAACCATAGATATCACCATAGTATGTGGACAAACCTTCAATTCAATGTGTCAATGTCTCAACATTGCAGGCATGGTGAAATATTCTTTTGCTAATAATGTTGTATGTAGTTTTAATGTTACATTTTATGTTTAACTCAGGAAATTCATATGTGCCACAACATCATGATAAAAAACTTTACAACATTGCAGGCATGGTGAAATATTCATTTGGTAATAATGTTGTATGTAGTTTTCATGTTACATTTTATGTCTTACTCATAAAATTCATATGTATTTTTTTTTTAAATAGAAAGAGAGGGGCAAATCCTATTATATTATATCACATGCAAAAATAACATTTGTCCTTAGGCTGCTAGTTGTTCCGCCAAATTAGCGGAAACTGAAACAATTGGCAACCTTGGATGTCCATGTCAAAAAGGAGGCGGACCGCCATATGCCATGCCCAAAGGAAACCAGGACAGGTGGCAGCCTATAGTCTTTACATT
This sequence comes from Picea engelmannii, assembly GCA_009831015.1. Classification (NCBI taxonomy): domain Eukaryota; kingdom Viridiplantae; phylum Streptophyta; class Pinopsida; order Pinales; family Pinaceae; genus Picea; species Picea engelmannii. Next base: position 76,170 of record ML779602.1, on the reverse strand, counting down.
AACCATTGAAACTGAAATTGAGACTAGACTAGACTTGGAACTGAACATAAAAGAGTTTAAATTGACACCTAACCAAAACCAAAAAGAACTCCAAGCCATGCAATTACCCGTTGGCATCAGAAGTAGCCTTGTTAGGGTCTTCGTTGTGCGGTTCGTTCCAATTTGGCAGAGCATATGGTCTTGCACATGTCAGACATCTTTGCCCTGCTGGCGCATTGGAGAAAGCTTCATATAGCATATTGATGCATTGGTGCATGAGTGTGCCACGGTAAACCTAGTCTTCCATCTGGCTTCTTAGGTCGAACACTAAATCCAATTGTTCTGGGTGGAAGAAGAGTGGGGGGGCACGCCACTGTTCCGATACTATCAAGATAGGAGGTGGCGCAAGGACCTTGCCACCTTCCTTCGTCATGCCACTCAGTCCCTCCATAGCCTCGCCTGTTGCAACATGCATTCCATCCTCTGCTCCTTCCTTGTGCTCCACCATCGCGCTCCATCCCTATGCTCCTTCCTCCTTCTCGGGGTTCCCTTCTCTCGATGTGGCTCTGGAAGGTTCGTAGCCCACTGAAAGTGTAGCATCCTGAGAGGCCTTGCGGAGGAGTTCCTCTAAGAATTCCTCCTCGACGAAGCAGATGTGGAACTCTTCCATATTTTCCTCCATGGTGTTGGTGTTGTGGTTGGTCATTGTGGTTGGCTTAGTGTCTTCCGCAGGGAAGCTGCTTGGAGGTTTCCAATTCTCTGGCATAGTGAAGAGAAGATAATCCAAAGGGATTTGTATGGGTTCCTCTGGGGTGACTTCCTCCACATAAGCCATTGGAAGTGACCAGGCCATCCCTCCTCTACGTATTGTCTGAATTCTCTGAGTGCGGGCTATGTAGAGTGCTCGCTCTAGCCTCTACTTCCACCTTTGTCTCACAAAGAGACTATACCAGGCAGGGCCGCAACACGGCCTACCTATCTCCCGTGGCATTGAGAAGGTAACTTTGATGGCGAAATTGCAAGATGTCCTGCAATGGACACACCAGAGCACTGAGTTGCTTACCTGGTGTAGGCCGAAGGAGAAATGGAGAGGGTTGGTACAATGTTGGGTGATAACAAGGAGGTGCGACATGATAGCTTCCATTATCACCCCCCAGGCATTGAATTTTCTTGTTGTCAGTCTGTTCACACGAGAGAGTCGTCCCATGGCTCTTGGTTGGTAGTTAAGGCGAGCTCCCATATTTACTGGAGAGCGGATGGGAGTTATCCTGCCATATTTATGGCTTGGCTTGGCCTGGTGCGACGTGGCCCTTGTGTGTTGCGTGTCACCCCATCCGGGGTTAAAATTCATATGTATTATAACATCATGGCAATAAACTTTACAATAAATTTCATTTCATGACTGTAGAGTAAAAAGTGAAGTACACCGTACAAATGGAAAAGATACATTAAATTTGTAATAGTAGATAATATTAATAAATGAAATTTTAAAAATCATATTCATATTATATGAAAATTAATCACATTTTTAATACAATGTAAAATAAAATATATAAATTAATATTTTTTTTTTTTAGAATTTGAATTGTAATATGATAATACATGAAATTAAATTTAAGAGGTTAATTTTAAATGTACTTTTAATTTGTGTTAATTCATTTTTAATATTTAGTACACTAAGATAACAATATCATTGAATTTAACATTTTGAGTGTCAAGAACAATATCTGTCAAACTTTTTAGACTCATTATGTCACTATGTTGCAAGATCAACACTTACCTTTACACCGCTCAAATTTGTGCAACCATACATTTATTTTTAATGTGGCATTGGTCTAACATGACTCAATCCCCATGGTGTCATCTTAGCTTATTGTTAAACTTATTATTGGACATGCAACCACAACAACGACTCTAATTAGTCTACATGAGGGACATGGCACAACCTAGAGGGTCGATACACCTAGTCAAATGGGATACCAAGTATGACCAACCCCATGCATATCCTAATTGACATGATTTCAAAAAACAAGATGATGGTCATCTTCAACCAATATGCATGTGGCCAATCATTAAAGGTTCCCTCTTTTGATCTCTTAATCCTTCTTATTCCACACACATATGTGAAAAAAACAATTACAAATAATTGAACAATCAAGTAAGCAAAATGTAGATATATGGGAATCAAATTTTGGATTTGTATGTAGTAGTCGAGGAAGTCTCATTTATATAGCTCAATGCATCTATTGGACTCTCGCTCAAATTGTATTTTTTTCCAGGTCAAATTTATATCACCGTTCCCTCACACAACTAGAGATACAATGTGTTCATAACACTTTGTTCCTTGTCAATTTTGTAGTTCATTTTTTATATTGCAATTAATATTTACATATGAGCAATCTTTGGTGTTTTAGCTCATACTCTCTGACTTGATTATCTCTCTAGTTATTTGCTATGCTTATATTTTTTTTCCACTGAAAAAGTCACTTTATATTATAGAAAATATAAACCGTTCAAATACAAAGTGATACCAAGAGGTCCAAAAGCCCCTAAACTTTCCAAAGCCATACCCAAAAAAACAATTTGGTCACTGTCCATCCCTATCACATAAACCAATTGATCCCTATCCCATAGGATTTCCATAGCACAACAATAAAATATTTCCATTCAAGGAACCCATATCATTCTATCCCTTAGCAAAAATACAACAGTAACAACACTTGTTGTTCACTAAAACACAAAGAAGGCTAATATAAATTTAAGAATTGGTGTGTCCCTTCATGGCCAACTTCAACCTGAAAATATTCAATCGATCCTGGATCTCTTAACATTGCCAGTTTAGATCATCTATCCGCCTCTGAGTTATCTTCCCGATATATGTGCTTGAAAGAAATTCTTTGAATTTTTTTTAACAAGTCTGTAAGTCTTTCCTTCCAACATTCTAATGATATCACCTATAAGCATCCCTTCCCACTTAACCAGTCTATTACTATCTTAGAATCCCCCATGACCAAGAGATTTGAGATATCAAAGCGAGATGTCAGGGTTAGTAGAGCCCAGGCTCCCATCAACTCTTCTCGATTATTTGTCCCAGGACCACAATTGATTAACCAATGGATAGTCTTGTACTCATTGATCTTGAGAATTCCACCTCCTCCACTATTGTTCCCTGTTGTTGCGGTTGCTCCATCAAACCAACCTATCGGCCCATCCCGCACCCATCTCATCGCCTTTATCCTAATTTTATTTTGTTTGATAGGTTTCCTATGCTCAGCTGTGTGTGAAGTAGACAGGAAGGCCCCTTTTTGAATTGACGGATCTCCATTTTCAAAGATTGATAGATTCCTCTATGTCCATATATTCCAACAGATATATAGCGGGAGGGTGAGGTAATCTGAGCACCTTAATCTCCAGTTTTTAAAGCACTCGTTTAAGGAGATCCCTGACCAAGTGCCCGGTAAATTTATTTTTATCAAAATGCTTTGCCACACAGCTCGAGTAAAAGGGAAATCAACAAACAAATGGAAACCTGTTTCCAAGTTCTTCTTACATAGCATACATTGGCCTGGTCCAATAAAGCCTCTTCGCTGCAAAATCTCCCAGGTTAATAACTTGTTTTCATTCATTAGCTAGGTAAAAAAATTTAGTTTCATAGGAGTTTTCCATGACCGTAATGCTTTTCTCCATCCGTCGATCACCAAATAACTCTTTTTAATTTCAATTGCCTCATAAATTCTTTTTACTGAGATCTTTCTTGTAGTGTCCCCACCTGTCCACATGAGTATATCTAGTTTTCTTTTCAACAACACTCCCGGATCTATAAGCATATTCCTGTAGTTCTGCCATTCAGTAGCTAGATTTCCCTCGATACCCAACTCCGCACTTTTAATCCAAATTTGTCCCATCGCGTTCTGTTTGCCATACATGCTCGCCTGAGATAAAAAATAAATGCCTTGCTGATTTAAGATAGATATCAATTCATCTGAAATCATTTCTTTATCCCCCATCCCTAGTATCTGATCTTTGCCAATCCTAATCTGTTCCCCGTGCCCAGACACAACGCCAACCAGTGCAATAAAATAGGTAAAGATCTTTGTAGGTATCTCCAAGTTGGAGATCCTTTTGCTCCTCCCAACGGAACCCTACGAATCCAACCAGCCACAGTTACACAAGAGAAATACTTGGATTTTAGCAATCTGTGCCAGAGACCTTCATGCATCAACGCTCTCCACATGGTGTTAACCATCATTGCTTTGCTGAAACTATCCAAGTTTCTCAATCCCCATCCCCCAAACTTCCTCGAATGCACGATGATCCTCCAACTACAAAGATGATAACCTTTCTTTTGTCTTTTCCCATTCCATAAAAAATTGTAAACCAATTTGTGAATTTTAACAAGAACCGAGGAGGGAATATTGGCCAAAGCCAGCCAGTATACTGGCTGACTTTCCAGAACCACCTTTATCAAGACTAGGCGTCCACCCAGGGTCAACCATTTGTTGCACCAATGGCTAATACGTCTTTCATATTTAGCGACAAGCCAATCCCATTCCTCCGCTTTATACCTGCCAATTTTTAAAAAGTATCCAAGATAATTAAATCCATCATACAACTCTTTTAAGTTATACAAGAAGGAGGATTTTATAGATTCCAAAACGTCCTATTGAGCCCCAAACTGATAAAATGCCAATTTCTGTGAATTGATCAATAACCCCGTTGAGTTACAAAAAATGAGAAGAATCCTATGAATCTCAGTCCATTCAGAGATCGAGGCTTTGGACATTATTAGGATATCATCTACAAAAAGTAGATGGATAATCCTCATTGATCTGGATACATTGATTCCTGTAATTAATCCATCATCTTGACCTTTCTTTAATGCTAAACTCATGCTTTCTAGAACCAGGAGGAAGAGAAAATGGGATAACGGGCAGCCTTACCTGAGTCCCCTTCCACTTTTGAAGAAGTTCGTTGGTTCCCCATTAATAAGAATTGCAAAAGTCATCGATGATATGCATCCCATTATTCACCTAGTTAAGCTTAGGCTGAAACTGCACTGAAGGAGAACCATCTGCAGGAAATCCCAGCTTATACAATCATAAGCTTTTTTCAAGTCAATTTTTAAAATTAGAGCTTAGATTTTTTTCTTTTATGTTGTAAGTGCATTTATGGGCTGTACCAATAACGACAATAATTTGTCTGCCTTTTAGAAACTCGAAATGTTCTTCATATAGAGTCCTTGATAAAATCGGTTTGATTCAGTTTGCAATTATCTTTGAAATAACTTTGTAACATAGATTACACAATGCAATCGGCTTGAAATCGCCAAAAGAGGCCAGACCACTCACCTCTGGAATCAAAGAAATGAAAGTTGTGTTTATGGAGCTTTTCACCACACCGGAGAGTCTATATTCCTCCACCGCCTCAAAGATATCCTCTGCTACCACCTCAAAGAAAAATAGGAAGAACTTCACAGTCCAACCATCTGTATCGGGGCTCTTGTCTTTTTTCATGCCCCTAAGTACCTCAAGCACTTCCTCCTTTGTACATTGTTTATCTAAAGACATCATATCCTCATCCTTTACTAGCCTCGAGTATCGGTGGACAGATGCAATCTGATCCACAGTCGCATTGTGCAAGGATTCCTTGTAGAATGAGCTGAAGTGTCTTACCGCTTCTTTCTTAATGGCCTCCTGTCCAATATGTAAATTGTCCTTTTCATCTTTTATTTCCCACAAGTGCTTTTTATTCCGTTTGTAGCTTGCATATCTGTGAAAATACTTCAAATTCTTATCCCCTGACTGTATCCATATTTCCTTACTCTTTTGCCACCAAAGCTCCTCCTCAGCCATCAATATCTTGTTCCTGTTTGATTCTAGAGTTTTCAATCGGTCTAATGGGAAATATTGTAGAAAAAACTCTGTGCTTTGATTAGATAGAGAAACAATCTCCCCTTCGATCTTTTCTAGTAATTGTTGGTCAGTTTTTTTCTTGTCTACAATCCATTTCTTTACCTTGAAGACCTAGCTTAATTTCCAGTCTATGTTGCACTCCATCCACTCCTTTCCCCTGCTGAGTTGACCAAACCTCACTAACCAGTTTAGCAAAGGGTTCTTCCTTGATCAGGACCAAATTTAGTTTAAAGGGGTATGCCACCGGCTTAACACCAATATCTAGTTGAAATAACACTGGCGCATGGTCTGAGATAAATAGAGTCTCCACCCAAGATCTGTAAAGAGTTGAGTCCATGAGAAGCTCCTCTGAAGCTTACACCCTATCTAATATTTTGATAATTCCTGCCTCACCACTCCTTCCATTGCGCCAGGTTGGCATGAGCTTCGTCGACTGCACATCCACTAACAAGTGATTGGAAAAGAGTTCTTTAAAAAAAGGCGTTAAAGGATCAAGAATTGCAAAAACCCCCCACATCTCCTCTAGGATGATAGAAAAATTTGAATCGCTTGGTAAAATAAGGTTCCTCTGATCAAGTAGGCCTTTTTCTTCCATTATTTCCTAGAATTTTCTGCGATTTGTGCACGGTCCATAGACATTCATCATGCATAACCTTTTCCTATCTGTTAAGTGTAGACCTCTCAAAAGAATGCCACATGCACATAGAAAAGGTTTTAGCTCAAATAATTCAGGGTTCCATGCCACCAATAAACCTTCCGATTTTCCAACTGAACTAACTGCATTGTACATCCAAGACGGACATAAAGAAAAAAAAAACTTCCGGGCCTTTTCCTCATCTACTAAAGTTTCTTGAAGGAAGATGAGATCAGGTTTAGTATTATCAATCGGTCTGCGCATGGAAGGAAAATTTAGGGGGGCTCCCACCCCTCTGATGTTTAGGGATAGGAGGATCATGATTTCGCCCTGGCCAAGGCTTTCATGCCTCTAAGCACCCCTAATTCCAAAGTGGTTGACAAATAACCTTCAGATGAAGATGGTGGATTCCCTTGCTTCTTGTGTGCACTCCTTGTCTTGATAGGTGAGTTTTCATAACCTAGACCCCTTGACCAATCTGGTTTATTCCCTTTTGTTTCTGTTACAATTCTTGGTTCCTTAACTTTTGCACAACCCGAACTCTCCACATGGACCGACCCGTAGTAGGTTTGTAAAGGAACGAGACTAGAAGAAAACTTTAGAGGTTGGTTTGGGTCATTTATCACATGATCCTTTTTACTCCGGTACACTGAGATTTGCAAAGCAGGGCTCCAAAGTAGCCTTTTCCAGAGAGGGAAAAGACGCAGGTAAAGAGAGATTAGTTACATTTGGGGCAAAAAGGGGAGGGTCATTAACAGGAAGGGTTCATTCCATCTCTTACAAAATGTCGGGAGGATCAATTCCATTTAAGGAAATCTTCTCATTACTGGCCTTTGACAGAGAAAGATCTTTGGACATAGAAACAACATTTCCCAAGTGATCTCTTTCCTAGGATGAAAGCTTTTGAAATAAAATAGGACAGAAAGTCTTTAACTTACCAAGAAAGGTATCTGAAATGGCTCCCATATCATCTTCCTCACTTACATCCCCACAGGGTCCCATTTCTGGCATATCAGGTTCTTCTTCACTTATGTATAGATCCTTTATAGAGTCCTCCACATGGTCCTCTTCCACAATGTCCCCATAACTGATATGACCATCTTTGCAGAGATGTCTCGTTTTTTTGCTGAGGAGCACTAGAACGAGATACCTTGATATTCTAAGCATTGTATGGAAACTTGACCTCTCCATTCTATTTCAATAGAGTCCATCAAGCCAGACTATGTATCCAACTCAACCAGCACCCTCACCATCTGTTTATCTGACGAAAACAAGTTTTCTTCATCAACTTTCAAGAATCGACCCAACAAGTTCCCAATCGCCATTAATGCATTTTTGTTCCATAGGTTTAATGGTAAACCTTGAAGTAGAACCCATACGTGCCAAATGCCAAAGAAATCCTTTGTTGGGTCAAAGTTGAGTCTCCATCGCTTAAGCATCACACTACCCCCTTCATAATCCCAGAACCGATTGAGAGTGAGCTCCGTGTCCTTTGGATTCTTGAAAATCAACCCGAACCAACCAACTGAGAGAGTCAAGAACTCCGATGAATACCCAAAAATAGGTTTCCAAACTTTCTTCATCTAGTGAGTGAATGAGAGACTACACTTCACCTTGTATGCAAATCTGCCTACAAGTGCACACATAGAGAGCTGGCATGTTTCTTCCAGCTTTACATCCATCCCAATAACTAGATGCCTTCGAACCCACTTCAGCTTCCAAGCCTTGGCTGGTTTCCTATACCTTATCCCATATTTTGACATAGAAACTCCAGAAGCATCTAACTCCTTACCATCAACTAACGTTTGAGTTTTCATTCTACTGATGCCCAAAGCTGACTTTATGAAGAAACCTTCTGAATCCTCAACTCCTTGCCTTTGTTTCAGTTCGCTAGGTACCACAGTCACCTTAGATATCACCTCCTGAATCTTACTAGTACCGATATCATGACCCCGGAGCTTTGGAAAAAACTGTAATGATAGATCATGTTCTGTCTTATTGGTAGGTGTTAATAACTCCTGAATTTGAAAGCCTCCCTTCTTTAATTTACAAAGTTCATCCACTATTTTGAAAAGGCCTTCCTTATCCCATCCCTCCTCGTCTGACAAGCCTGGGTATCCGCTGCCTTCATTTGCCATAATGCTCTCCTTACTACCCTTAAGACAATCCCCTGACAACCCTGGACACCAATTGTTCGATAACTGTGGGACCAGGATTCCCGTGCTTTCTCTTGTGAAGGTTTTAAAACTATAAAATGTTAGCCAACAAGAACTCCACTGACTATGACTTCCGCCAAAGAACAGCGGGTGACTAAGCCTAGCTAGAAAACAAGGACTAGAAGAAGCTTCTAAACTTACTAACCAATCTGCTATCCACTAAAAAAATACTAAAACTCAACCACTCAATCCTTTCAAAGGAAGCAGATGTCCTATGACAAAACCCCCCAAAACCAGTTACTAAAAATAGTAACCTGCCATGGATAACTACCATCCAGAGTTTAATCTACTTCTATAAATGGTAGGCTGCCCAAACACCAATTCAAAAAATCGTTTTGCCTCATCATTTCTCCTCGTCGATTTATGTACTTATCATGCTTTACACACAAGTAAATCACAAATTTGTTTTGGGCACATTAATAATTACACTTAAGTTGTTATTTTACAATATTTCACTATTCATATTAATATATTCACCATTTTATGCCA
>ML779602.1:14649-66848 GCA_009831015.1 Picea engelmannii | reverse complement strand
ATATATATATATATATATATATATATATATATATATATATATATATATATATATATATATATATATATATATATATATATTCTTTATTCTTTATACTTTTTGTACTTAATTTTTAGGTTCTTGCCACACACGTTCACTCCTCACCTTGAACTTATATTCTTAAGTTAATTTCTTACTCTATTAAGTCGTTCGCTTCCATACATCTAATGTGATTATTGGTTATGAAAGTTGCATCATTACATTATTTCTAAACCTATTTGTTATTCATTAACTTCGATGTGACCACACTATATAGATTACCTTTCTCTCCACATATTTAAGATCTATGGGATCATACCCGTTAAAATCCTAATCACTTAGAAACATAAACATGATTATTCATATAATTAAAGGGGTGGAGATAAATATCATTGAATGCAATGTGAATCTTTTTTCCACGAGAAAAAGTGCTCTTTATATTCATAAGGATATAAAATTTTACAAAATCCGTCTTCTCTAACAACCGCAAAACACAGTGGAACTGCACAATACTTAGATCAATCCATCAATCCCTACAATCAAGATGAAAAAAAACCATCTAAGCACAACAATCAGATATGAAGCACCAAATCAAATCTTAATCTTGTAGGCTAGTCCTTCGTTGCCATCCTCCCAAATTGTAAAACAAATTTGGCTCGATGGAAGGAGCAAAGCTTTTTTAGAGAGGGAGTCTGCCTCGCTGTTTTCCTCTCTAAAAATGTGTTTGAAGGTGAGATTTCTAAAAAGATGAGTAGCATATTTCATCCTTTCTTTCCAGCAATCAAGTGCTACCACCTGGAAGTCAGCGCGACCGCTCATCCAGTCGATAGTATTCTTAGAGTCTCCAGGGAGTAACATAATGTCGGTGTGACGGCTAGCCAGAACTAGTGATGCCCAAGCCCCTAAAAGTTCAGCCTTCGTGTTAGAACCCTGACCGCAATTCAAAGTCCAACGGATACAAGTGTGGGGGTTTAGAGCAAGTTTCCCCCCAGCTCCACAAAGTGTACCTCCTTGTTGAGAGGCCCCGTCGAACCAGGCCACCGCCCTATCGATAGGAATGGAAAATGATTGCCGGAGAGATGGCTTAGCCTTCAAGTACTTGCCAGATTTGTTCACCTCAGCCAGCAAGAGGGTTGACACGGAATGGATAGATGGCATCTTCTCATTAAAAATCACTGCATTTCTAGTCTTCCAGACTTGCCAGCACAGGTGGATCGGAAGCAATGAGAGAGTGTTGTTGTTTGAGCACTAGTTTTGGAAGCATGCCAGAACATTGATTCCTGTCCAATGCATGGAGAAATTTAAAACCGATGCAAGGTGCGACCGGATCTCTCGGGTGAATGGGTAGTGGATAAAAACATGCTGAGTGGATTCGCTGTTACACTTGCAAAGAGGACAGCGATTCGGGCCCACCCAGTCGCGGGCTTGTAAATTATCCCAAAACAATAATTTGTTCTCCAGAAGGAGCCAAGAGAACAGTTTAAGTTTTATGGGGCATTCGTCTCTCCAAATCCTCTGTCTACAGTTGGATTTTAAAGGATTCCAGAAATGAGCAGCCAATGCTTGGTATACATTCTTTGAACTGATCTGGCCATAACCGTTACCCCTCGTCCAGATGAGAGTGTCTGGTTTTGGGTTTAATCTCACGCCAGATTCAATGAGAAGTTGATTGTAGCTATTCCATTCAACCGTGGAGTCCGGATCCAGCTAGAGATCTGTTCCTTTCAGCCATGAATCGCCTAGCAGGCCTCCTTTGGACGGGCAGTAGAATTGATGAAGATAGTAAAGGCTCTTTTCATGGAGTTGTGCACGGAGGGATGGTGAAACCATGGATTTCTGGCCCAAACCTAGAACGCAGTCACTGCCCACCTCAATCAATCTACCATCTCCAGGAATCCATGAAAGCCAATTTAAAATTATCGGAAGAGTGGAAGAGAGATTTTTCCAAGTTTGTGAGCCTTTTGACTGGCGCGCCTCAGCGAATCTGATCCAAATATGGAGCGGAAGTTGGTGGAGATATTTTTCTTTGATAACATTGCTCAAAAGTCCTGGTTTCGTCAATAATTTCCAAAAGGTGTTTGTCGATAGCGCCTTGTGAAAGAGTGGCAAGTTTTTGAGGCCCTAGCCTCCCATCACCTTGGGTTTTGCTAAGTCCTCCCATTTGCTGAGATGATAGCCTTTCTTCTTCTTATTGCCAGTCCAAAGGAATGAAAAGATAAGATGACAGAGCATATTCAAAATGGAGACAGGGATGTGGGCTAAATCCATCCAATAAACTAGAAGGCTTTCCAGAACCACTTTAATCAGAGTATACCTTCCTCCCATGGAGAGAAATCTGTGCTGCCAGTTGTAAATTCTACCCTCAAATTTGTCAATAAGCCACGTCCAATATTTTTTAGAGTACCTGGAAGACTTTAAGAAATATCCTAAATAAGAAAAACCCTCCGCTAATTCGAGGAAGCCAATTCCATAAAGCTCTTTTAACTCAAGATTCAAAGTGTCCTGTGCGTCCGAGACCAAGAAGACTGATTTAGTGGTATTGATTTCAAGTCTTGAAACATCACAAAAGGAGGAAAGGATAGAATGAATGATATACCATTCAGTAAAGTTAGCATTAGTCAAAATCAGCACGTCATCAGCAAATAGAATGTGGAGGATATGAGTCAGTCCAGCAACTTTAACTCCTTTCAAGTGTCCATCTTTTTGTTTGGATTTGAGTAGAATGCTGAGACCTTCCAGGATCAAGATGAAGAGGAGAGGGGAGAGTGAGAAACCCTGTCTGAGGCCTCTCTCATAGTGAAATGTCTTTGTAGCTTCACCATTTATGAGAATCGCAAGAGTTTCCGAAGAGATACAGCCCATTATCCAATTTGTAGTAATATAACCGAAACCGCTCTGTATAAGAATGAGGTGCAGAAAGCTCCAATTTATGCAATCGAAAGCCTTTTTTAGGTCCAGCTTTAGAAGGATGGATTTTAGCTTCTTTGTCTTAATGTTGTGAATGCATTCTTGTGCAATGCCAACGACATCGAGAATCTGTCTTCCTTTTAGGAAACTGAGCTGTTCTTCAGATAGAGCCCGAGAGAGATAGGGCCGAAGTCTTCTGGCAATGATTTTTGATATAATTTTGTAACAGAGGTTGCAGAGAGAAATAGGGCGGAAATCTTTGAAATTCCTGGGAAAATTAGATTTTGGAATCAATACAACAAATGTTTTATTTAGTTGAGAACTTACTTTCCCTCTTCTTCTCGAGTCTTCGATGACATCTAGAATGTCCTGGCCCATAAGGTCGAAAAAATGAAGGAAAAGCTCGACCGACCAACCATCGAGACCAGGGCTTTTTTCCTTCTTAAAACTTTTGATTACATCAAATAGTTCTTCCTTTGTACAAGGGGCTTCTAACAAAAGAGACTCCTCGGGAGATACTATCCTTGAAAAGAGGCTAGCTGTTGTTGTCTGCGATGCTAAAGAAGGGGCTGGAGATGCTTGATAAAATGTTTTGAAATGAGAGTATGACACCGATTTTATGTCTGCCTGTGTGTGATGAAGAATTCCGGATTCATCTTCGATCTCCCAGAGATGCTTTTTTGGCTGGAGGAAGCAGGCTATACGATGGAAGAAACGAGTATTTTTATCTCCTCCAGCCAACCAAAGCATTCTGCTTTTCAGTCGCCATCTTTCCTCTTCGTCTCGAAGATGTTTGTTTCTGACTTCCTCTAGACAACAAATCTTGTAATCTATATCTTCGCTACTAGAATTTTGTAGCTTTTGTCTTTGAAGAATCTCCAGCTCATGTTCAGTGTTGTTAAGCTTGACTTGTTCCCGGTCCTTTTTATCTTTTAGCTAAAGAATAGAGCGGTTTTTTAAAGTGGAGAGCTTTCTGTACAAATTTCCTTGGGGATCTCCAGGCAAAATGAGAGAATCGTCCTTCCAAACCGAAGTAACCAGGTTAGAAAACGATGCTTCCTTCAACCAAAGTGAATTGAATTTGAAGGGATGACCCACGCCAACACGACTTTCCCCTAATTGTAAGCAGATTGGAGAATTATCAGACAGGTATGGTAGATTAACCCATGAGCGGCTTCTAAAGGAAGGTAAAAGAAGATTCTCTGCAACCAGGAAACGGTCAAGTCTTTTTGATATACTAGCAGTCCCATGTCGACCGTTTCTCCAAGTCGGTAGGAGTTCCGGCGGTTTCAAGTCAAGCAAGGAATTTTTGAAGAATAACTGATTGAAAAATCTTGAGAGAGGATCGGGCGATGCCTTGTCTCCCCACATCTCAGTTGGGTTGGTAATTAAGTTGAGGTCACCAACGAGAATGAGATTATCTGCCGCTAGTAAGCCCAGTCCATCAAGTCGCTGCCAGAAAAATTTACTATCAGCGCATGGGCCGTAAACATTAAGCAAATTGATAGGTCTGTTTAGATCAAGGCTAAACCCGGAAAGCAAGATTCCTCCCGGGCTGAGCATCGGGGAAAGATTGAAAAAAACAGGGTCCCAAGAGACCAGCAGGCCTCCCGAAGTACCCACAGAACTAGCCACACAGGTCAGCCAACTCGGACGAAAATGTTGCATGAAATCCCTGGCCACTGAAGCGGCCACCATAGTTTCTTGAAGGAAGATGATTGTCGGTTGTGTCTAATCCAGTAGTCTTCAGAAGGAGGCTTGTTTCAGGGGTCCTCCAACCCCTCTGATATTGCAGGATAAAAGGATCATGATTTCCCTCTAGCAAGGGATTTTAAACCTCTAAGCGCCCCTTGTGATGGAACAGGAATGGTAGAAACTGCAGACGACGATCCAGTCAATGTCTTCTTTTGTGCACTGCGATTTTTTAAAGGAGAGAGCTCCAATCCAACACCTCTTGACCAGGTAGGATCCAGCATTGGAGAAGGATTAATACCTGATGATGAGGGTCGATCCGAGTGACTACCGGAAGATTGGACAAGATTTTTTCCTAGATAGGTGTGAATAGGGATGGAGTCAAAAGGAAGTGAGGGAATGGGGAAAGAATCCTGAATCAAGGCATCAAGTTGGGTTTCCGACTGGGATGGTTCAGTATGGCCAGCAATGCGGCTAGGGTCTTGTGCAACTTCTGAAGCTGAGAAGGAATCGGTCTCAGTGGCCCTTGCAGGATAAGTTATTGGGAGCATAGTGTCGGGTATAGAAGTGGAAGGGTTAGGAGTTGTAGGCTGGATAATAGTAAGTATAGGTCTAACATGGTCTGGTAAAGAAGACGAGTGCTCTGGAGGCAAAATGGTGTCCGTTTGCTCAATAATGAAGAGTTTGTCAGAGGCCGAGAGGGTATTGTAGAGAGATGGACAGAGAAGTTGTAGCTTACCGAGTAAAGAGTCATTCGGAGAAGAGTCGTTTCTTTGTGAGAAGGAGGTCTCAATAGGTTGATTTGGAGATGAAATGTAGCCATTAAAATTTGTCTCTTCAACTGGATCCAGGATCACTTCAGGAGGGGGAAACCTTGAGCAATCTCTTTGCAAATGTCCAGTTCTGCGGCAGATTGAGCAGCGGAATGGAATTCCAATATAGTCTAATCTCTGAGAATGAAGATGGTTGCGCCAGTCAATCTCCATGATCTCTGAAAGTCCCACTTGTATGTCTATTTCGACGTAAATATTTGCTATTCTTCTGTCCATAGCCTCTAGCAGGTTTGAATCCACTTTTAGGAAGCGCCCTAAAGATGAACCAATGCATTTGAGGGCTTTCTGATTCCAAAGTTGCAGAGGGAGTCCTGGGAGGAGAACCCAGAGATGTCAAAGGCTAAAGAATTCAGTGGAGGGGTTAAAACCAAGTCTCCATTGTTTTAACATGAGACTGCCTCCATCAATGGCTAGAAACTTCCCAGGATCAGAGCAGCATCTTCTGGAGACTTGAAAATAAAGCCAAGCCATCCATGTTGTAGCAGATGAAATTTAGGGAGGTAGCCAAGTATTGGTTTCCAAGTGTTGGCAATCCAATCTTCTAGCTTCTGTTTACAAAAATATTTATAGGCTAGACATCCTACTAATGCACACAAGGCTAAGTTGCAGGCTTCAGGAAGTCCGATATCCATTCCAAGTATGAGCTTGGGATGTCTTCTCTTGGGTTTCCAAATCTTTTGTGTGCGTTTACGAAAGCCAAATTTTTTAAAAGTGGGCGAATCCTCCAAAAACTTACTCCCTGGTTGGGAAAAGCTCCCTCGGAGTCTTGTTTCGATCTGTGTAAAACCTTCAGGTCCTTACTTTGGGAGGGTATGTAAGTTAGCAGGAGTCTCTTTAGAAAGGGGTTGTGAAGGTATGTCAGTCTGTGGAGCAAACAACAGATGGGTCAGATTTGCAGAGTGGGGTGGGAGAATGGGACAAGAGTTCGACGGAGGGGGCGCGTCGACACGCTTATTTAAGAGGAAATGAGTAGTGCAGAGGTCATCTATCGAGGCCAGCATATCTGGGTGGTCCCAAGGGTCTCCCGGGATCTCAACAACTGGAAATGAATCCATCGTCTCCCAGATAAAATTTGAAAGAAAATAAACGGAAAAGGATGATCGACGGGGGCGACAGGAGATCCGTCAGTAGGGGAGACCGGTCCTTACCGACAAGTCTACAGGAAGTCTGATGGTTATGAGTACAACTAGTATCAAGAGAGACTCAGAGAAGTCAGGGAAACGGCAAGGGAGACAGGGATAAACTTGGAAATAGCAAGAAAGATCTATTCCGTAGTCCAAGTCGGATAATCAGGAGGATAGGAGAGTGAAGACAAAACCAGCAAGCAAATGAAAATGCCTAGAAGAGCAGCAAAATACCAACTGAGAGGCACCCAAAGTGGAGGAAGCAGTCCGTCAGATCTGTAAAAGAACTAATGTTCACAGCAATCGATAGGAAGCCATCAGACCACATGTCAACAGATAGAGCCTAATGGGCATTGGATCCTAGTTCTGTCTGATGTGGGCGCCAATACCAGATCCAGGTTCAAAATCGCCATGAGCGCCAAAAATCACCCCCTAATTTTACAATGTGAAGCTTTATCCTTCAAAAACATATAAATAAATTTTACAAGCTATATGGTGGTGTTATGTTAGCATGTCAATGACTCATTAATCGTATAGCTAAGTTTGAAGTGATGTCGCAAACCTTTGACCTAGGAAAACCACTATAGGGCATCTTGGACCATACAAATCTGTCGTAAATAGAACACAACATCACACTACGTTGGATGATTATTATTCTAAGGCTGAACCTTATTAGTCCCTACTGGAGGCTAGGAACTATTGCAATAAGTTACTCGTTGACTTGTAATTAGTTTATTGCAATGAATTACTCGTTGAATTGCAATTAGTTTCACCTCTGAATTTAGATTTGTTTTAGTTTCCAATACTTAATATAAGAAAAAGTATATAATACTTATTATACTAATTAAAATAAGCCAAAACCTTTTTTTTTAACATATTATTAGATGTCAAAACTGAGATCTTATTCTTGGGATGGTTGTAATATTATTAGTAATATCACCTCCATTAAATCATTACCTCATTAATAATGTTTTTTTTTTCCAATCACCAATTCCTAAAAATTATATAGAAAAGATTTGCATCTTTTATTTTTTCAATTGTTCCTAAATTATGAATCAAAACCTTTGAGTATTCTTTGAACTTAGATTTTTTAATTCACGTTCTTAATAAATTTGTATTTTATCCAATCTCAATGAATTTGTATTTCATAATTGCATTCGACGTCGAGTCTATGCATCTTTTTCCACTTTCCATACATTATTTTTGTTTTTGGTGATTGGTGGAATCGACAACTTGTGGTTCTCATACTCGCATGACACTGGGTCGATTTCTGTCTACTACCTCTATAACCTCCAGGTGTGTCAAAACAACTCGCAAGCATGGGGCACGGGTAAATCAGAGTGAGAATCGAACATGAGACCTCATTTTTACATTTCCTTCCATTTACACAACACTTGTCAATCAATCTAAACCCCGGCGGGCACATTCCCTACATTATAAATTATGAATCTAATTTAGATTTTTTATTCAAAGTATCAATAAATCTTATACTACATAATTGAATCCAAACCTATGAGTATCCTTCAAGGATAGATTATTTTTTATTCAAAATTTCAATGAATTATACTACAACATAATTGCATCAAAATCCTTGAGTATCTTTTGAGCTTAGATTTTTATTTAGTGAATTTGTACTACGTAATTGCATCCAACGTTGAACCTCGGTAGGTCAAATGGCAAGGGATCCTAAGTCAAAGTCTATTCCTCATAGTGAATAGGATAGTAAAGTTGGTATTCCTCATCTCATAAATTTATTTCATACGATCTATCTTTTTGTAATAGTTGTATTGTTTATTGTTTTTTTTACAAGAACAAAGTATATATTTTAGTAAAAAATAGGTGGCTTTGGCGCGCAGAGGAATACAAAGAAGTCATCAAAGTTTTTCAACCTAATCATCTACCTTATTAGTCCCTGCCGTAGGCATAGAGGGACTATAGAAATCGATAATTCATTGACCTCGTATTAGATTGTCCATTGACCACAAAAATTTCCATATTATCTATTGTTGGAACCAGGGAACTGAAAACACCGATTTTTGTATAGTAAAAAGTACCATATTTGTCATGATCTGATTGGACAACGGATTGAAGGTCTTATTTCCAGCTTCTCTATTCCCAATGTTATATATGTTGGCATATCCAAGGTATTTCATCGTATATTGTCTTTTTGAGTCATATATTTTCTTATGCATTGGTCGAAGGTGGATTAATGCTAGCATTAGTTCGAATGTTTTCTTTAGCATTTTCTGCTAGGTATAATACATTCTCTAGAATATTACTATGTGTGATTTTTTATTTATTCTTGAGTGCTTCAAGAGAACAGGCTTGCCACACTGCATTATTTCTTAAATGTTTGCATAGGACTACGCCCTTCGACGGTTCTGACAGTCTTAAGTGTTTACCTAACAAGTCTAGCAGTCTTAAATGTTTATTGTACAGAGGCGTTGCAATATAGTTTCATTCCATTTTTTTGATGGTGTTGTTTGCAGTGAAATTGTGTTGAATTGTTCTCCACCGACATCAATGGTTCAGTGGTCGATGCTTGTTCACTGGTTCATTCCATGATCCTTGTTCTTGTTTGATTCAAATTTGCAAAGTTGAGGTCCTGCAGTTGCAATTGGACCTCTTCGTGGTTGTTCACTGGTTTGTTGTTCTTTTGCAAGTTGTTGGACCTGTTGTTGCGGTTTGCAGTTTTTGGGGCTGAGTTGTTGTCATTCCTCGTTGACGGGTAAGTTTTTGTGCCATTTTTTCGTTGGTATTTTTCAATGGTGGGAGTCCCTGCCTCAAAATTTTGTTCCAGACCATCTTTCTCTGTGCTCTTAATTTCTGTTCCTGAAAACCATGCATCTTCATATGCCAGCTGCCACGTCCATAGCTATTTCGAAAAGTAGTTTGGAGCTATCACAAGAGGGAACCATCCGTCGGGGTGTAGACACAGGGAATGATTTTATTATGTGGGTCAGAAATTTGCGTCCATTTGTTGCCTTTGTCCTATCCTTTGTATTTTACAGAACTTTTTTTCTGGCTCTAAGAAGCTTGCAGGATGCACTCCATGAATAGGTTCAAATCGATCTTTCTGCTGAGTAAATTTATGGTGTTATTTATTTGCGTTGTTTCTTTTTGTTTGGTTCGCTTTCCAGTGTGGGTTTGTTTTCTTGTCATCTGCTATGGGGACTAGGGGGGATTGAAGTTGAAAAGAATAAGGTTGAAAGATACATACGGGAATTGGTACCCAGTTCCGCGCTTGTAGTTTTCCTATTTTGCTTTCCTTTTTTTTCCTACTTTTATTCTGTTTTTCCCCTTTTCTCTGTTTTCCTGCAAACTGAAAGTATCTAACAAACAAATTCAAAATGACAGTTCAAAATATGAAAGAAGTAATAGATGTTGACTCGTATTAATAGATACACACTCCATTATACATGACAACATTGACGAGGTTTTGCATAGCAATGGGATTTTTAGATTGGATGCATTCTCGTATAATGTAGGGGATTGTCTTTTCGATGCATTTCAGGTTCTACTGCATTTTCGTTATTCCTCAACCAGCCTACGCAATGGATTGATAGATTATTTCCTGGGTTGTTTAAAAAATGGTGACGATGAGGCATTGGAGTAGTATGAATACGAATTGGAATCTAATTTCCTTCGGCAATTGCATGGAATACATGATGTCGCTATGTATTTTTCAAATATGTTGTTGTCTGCATCTCCAATTCTGCCTGCACATGAGAGGGGACTTTGGGGAGATACATTTTGTATACGGTGGTTGTCTAACTAGATCAATATATCAATTGGAATATGGTCATTGACAAGAAAAACAATATATCTATTATTCAACAAAACTGCATCTGACAATCCATATTGCATCTTGTTCCATGATGCCAATGCTGTCAGTGGTCATTATGAACCACTACTGTACAAAAAATGTCCATATGCAATGTCAAGAAGTTCATATTTACTTGTCCCCCATTTTCAAAGACCTTGAATTGCAATGGAAATGGATTATGCATCGCATAGACTGCCATGGTTTACAGCTAGCAACAACTATTGTGTCTAGCTGTGGAGATAGTCTATTCGATGCAATTTGTTGTTTGGTAGAAGAAGAGTTCGATGTGCAGTCGCTGCAGCTTTACACTGTACATTCCTTTCGCAATGCAATTATAGGCAACATCCAACAGGATTTTAGGTGCTTGCATGATCACCTTTTTCCATGTCTCCTACAAAATATGTCGACAATTGGAAGTTGGCAAGAATAAATTGTAAACATGGTGTTTCCATATGAAAAAGGGAATGTGGAGGGTTGCAGATTCTGTTTGCAATCGTTGTCTATCATGTTCATAGTAAATATCCAGGTCTGGTCGGCCTTGCCAGATGGCACCGTCCATTCCTGGTCTATTGATTCAAATTATGATCGAACAATTGACATCCTCTCGTTGAAAATAGATACAACACATATCCATTATGAACCTTTGCTTGGACATATCAGTGGTTCAGGGTTTAATGTCCATGCCAGCCAAACCACATCGAATCTGCATATGCGTCGCATGCTTTTTAGTGAGAATGAAACTCCTCCCGGATGCAATATGGCCATACAGGGCTTGAACAAAAAAGTCATGCGTGAAATTCATCACAGTTGTGATGAGGCCATATAGGGCTTAAACAAAAAACATAGAGTAAGTTATCACAACTTGAAAAATGTTATGCGTAAAATTCATCCCAGTTGTGATGAGGCCATACACCCCTTAAACAAAAAATGTACACTAAGTTATGACAACCTGAATCAGAGTGAAATTCATCCCAATTTCCATCAGGTCATCGCGACCTTGGACAAGAAACATAGAGTAAGTTACCATAACTTGAAAAATGTCATGCGAGAGAGAAAAAAAGTACATTGCTACGCTTCCTTTTAGAGAGAAACTCACATATCACAATCTAAAAAAATTTGTTCGTGCACAATAGAACATAAACAGGTACGGTCGCATATCCCAAAATGGTCATGCAACTATCACAATTTGTGGCCTAGAAGCAACAACATGCACTACTACCAATGAGAACCAACCAACACTTTCTACTCATACTTCCCTGTGAAAGAAAAATGCAAGACAGACGTGCATGAAACAAATTAAAGACACTCCTTCCATGCATGTGCAATTTGTGAACCATTGAATTTCTCAAAAAACAGTAAGTCTTTCACACCTGATTTGCAAGAAGAATACCTCCGCTTGGCAACACACGATAAACCATTTTCCAGTGGAAAAATTTGTCTTCCATGCAAACGGTCGCTTATAAGATGTAATACACCACTACCAGATGTAAGTTCACTTACAGAACTTGAGGAGAGACTTGTGTCTCTGCGAATTTCATTTTCACAAATCAAGCCTTGGGGCTATAAACGACCCCAGATGGGCTTAACAGGATCAATTATTAATGTGCCTGTTCAGCTAGATGTTGTGCAAAAAGCCTTGCCACAATTCATAAGCGATACAATGACGATTGTTGTGGCTCTGAAAAGATGTCTGCGATACAAAAATGCCTATTAGACAGGCAAAGTGTGTGTGCATGTTGTTATGAAAGCATTAAAGGAATTATATTCCGGGGCCCTGTACACAACACAAAACATTTGTATAAATGATAACTGGAACAATGTTCTTGCCGAAGAGGATTCCAAATCCGCAGATACTCTTGAAAATGCTAGTGAATTTGATACAAGTGATGAATCAACGAATGAAATAGCTGCTGAGGCATTGGTGCATGGATTCACTGATTCACAGTGCATTCGTGACTTGCTAGACAAGATTGTTGAAATTGCACCTACTGATGGGCAAATTCCACTTGGAATATTCAAGGACAAATTCTATGAGGAAATGAAATTTCCAACACTCTTCTATGGAGATCCACATGCCACTGACATTATAGAATGATTCAATTATCATAAAATAGTCTGATGGGAGTTGCAACATTCAAACGGTGACTTCTCATGACAAATAACAAATTTGTTTTTCAAAACAATGCGCATACTAATAGAACAAGTTCTCTCCTACATGTGGGTCCGAATAAGAAAAGGCCAGTTACAAGGAAGAAGTTGTTGGCCAAGGATGTCAAGTACAAATTAAACCTAGAAAAAATTCTGAAATCTGATATTGGATACATAGATTTCAAAAACATTCGCACCTCTCCTGACTATTTGCAACAAAACAAAAAAACTATTTTTTCAATGATCCGGCAATTGGGCCTGCCAACATTTTTCATCACATTTACAAGTGCAGATCATTGTTGGGATCCATTGGTAGCTATCGTATCTGACCTGCATAGGAATAGGAAACATAAAAAACAAACTGATACACTATAAAACAATCACATTGACTACCTCATAAGAAAAGACCCAATGACATGTACTCACTGCTATAGAGATAAAATAAATGCTTTGAGACAATTGATATGCCATGATGAAATGTTTTTTGGAAAAATATCATACTACTTTTTCGTGACTGAATTCCAGAATAGGGGAAATGAACATGACCACGCACTATTGTGGATAGAGGGTGCACCAGTCTATGGAGCTGACAACAACTCAGAGATCAAACAATTTGTGGAGAAATACATAACATGCAACACAGATCATTTGGATCCAGAACTTGCCAAAGTTCATAGACATTACCATACAAGAAGTTGTAGAAAATGAAAAACTCACATTGCAGATACAACTTTCCCGTGCCGCCAATGAGAGCTACAAGAATCATAGAGCCACTTAGTTTAGAGGACAATGTTGTTGTTGATAAATCTAAATCCTTGTTCGCATTTCTAGAACAAAGAGAATTTGACGAGTTGATGAGCTTCAATGCATTATTGACATAGATAAATCTATCAGAATATGAGTACATCAAAGCCATATAATGTACACTTAAGCAACCAACAGATTTCCTTAAATGAAAACTTTCCCATATTTGGAACAACAGTTTCTCCAAGGACATGCCAGTTATGTGGAAAGCAAATATAGATACGCAGTACGTGCTCAATGCATATGCTGCAACATCCTACTATACCTCGTATATGACAAAGGTTGACAAATCTATGACAAGTGCATTCAGAAGAATACACAAAGAACATGAAAGAAGTCATATTGATGCCATACACATGATACACACACTTGGCAACACATGTTAAGATTCAACAAGAAGATCCTAGTGAAAATTATACACCTACACTAGGATGGATCCTCAGGCTATTTTTAGGTGGAAGTCTATTTTTAGATGATGAGAAAATTCTATTTATAGATGATGTCTATTTATAGATGGTGAGCAAATTCTATTTATAGATGTATGTTGACTATTATTATCCATTAATAATAGTTGGACAATAAATATTAATCTATTCTCAATGAGCACTTGGAAATAGTTAACTGAAGTGGAAAATCAGTTAGTTGTAGGAAATTCGAGTTCAAAGGTTGGTTGGTGGGACATGCAAGTCAAATTAGTTGTAACTGAGTGATTCGAAGTTGTAACAGAGTTGGATGTGTAGTTATGTGAGTTGTAAAGTAGTTTAACTGATTTAAGTGAGTTAAGCTTAGTTGTACTCGTTGTAACTAAACTTACACTAGTGAGAGATCAGTGAATTAATCATTAATTAATTCACAATCAGTGGTCTCACATGCAACTAAATATTTACCACTATTAACTACATGCATGTCAGATCCAGTGGAGACCCAGTTGATATAACAGGTGAAAGGGACAGTTTGACTATCAGTTGTGACTTTAGTGGGTGCACTCATGCAACCAAACACACATTGGATGTGCCCATGAGGATTGCACAGCCTAGGAAAGAGGAATTCATTCATTGCAGGGATTTCCATTAGCAGGGATTACGCAGAGGAGGCAGACTATCTAGAAGCAGTAAATTGGCACATGAATTTGTCAATTTTTGTATGACAGTGTGAAACGATTGTATATTGTACTGAGAGCTCTTGGATTAGATTTTTGTATCATATTGTTTCATGATCCATGATATATACATAATATATGATGGTGGGGTTTTTAGCTTTATGATTTCCCAGTAAAACATATGTGTTATGTGTGATTGATCTTTCTTCTTGATATTGCAATTGGCGATCATGTTTTAAAATCCGCAAGAATATTTGTAGAAGCGATTATGTATTTAAAAATGGAATATACTTGTTAGATCAGGAGAATCCAGGCAATACATAATTTGTATTAAAATTTCTACAACACATTGCTTAATCTTCAACAAATGTTTGCTCAAAAAGCAATTCACATTGCACTTTCCCTGCCCCTCACTTGTAGTTCAAGAAAATGTGTCTTCATAAACACATCTCCACTTGAAAAACACACATTTGTGCTTAAACCACTAGTTTTGCTAGAACAAGAGCCTGACAATTCAAAAGACTTGCTATGTCGCTCTATTGTTGATTATTACCTCCAATGTCCATCTCCTATTAGGCATATCTTCTTAGCAGAATTCGTATCGCATTACAAAAAAAATGGTGCGCCCATATCAAAAAGAAAAAAAACCTCTGTGATACGGTTTGTCAAATACAATAAACATTTTGACTATGAAAATTATTGTAGAGAAAAATTGCTTCTGTACGTTTCATTCAATGAAAATGAAGAGACATTAAAACATAACTTCTCTACATGGGAGGTTACGTATTTTGCCTCTAAGACTATAATGCACATCAATGAAGCTAGATTTACCTACAATGTTAATCCAACATGGGGTGATCTAGAAATTGCAGTTAATGAGCTAGAAAACCTTGACAATCCTTATGACACATTCAAAAACCAAAAAACAACCAGAAGTCCTTGTGAGTCTTATGACTTATAAGCGGATTTGGCTCGTCCTCTAGAAGGTGGAGGTGAAAAACGTATCAATCTTGGTTTTCAAGTCACAAAACATCCTTTCCTAATTTAAAATAATGAATACCATAGAATAAGACGTATGTTGAATCGAGAACAACAAATAATTGTAAAGGACATTGCTCTTAAAAAACACTTGAACATGGACACTCCTGTGCATTTGTTCCTTACAGGCGGAGCAAGAACATGCAAGACATTCACAATGAAAGCATTGTTCCAAATTCTTATACGAATCTATGATTCAGACAATTCCTCTGATCCTATGAAACCAAAGGGCCTAATAGTTGCATACACAGGAAAAGATGCATTTAATGAAGGTGGAACAACATTCCACTCTACATTTTTAATGCCTTTTAACAAGTCACAGTTTCTTCCACTTAGCAAGGAAATGTTGGATACATTGTCTAAGCTTTATGAGGAACTCTCACTTGTCTTTATAGATGAAGCATCTTTGATTGGAAGTCGGTTCTTGTATTCCATTGACAACCAACTAAGAAGCATAAAACATGTGCACGTGAAATATTTTGGAAACATTGACATGATATTCTATGGGGATATTTACCAGGCACATCCCATCCAAGATTCGTTTATATTTGAACAACATACCGTTAACATGGAGATAGTGATGCATGGCTTCTGGAGAGACAATATTAAATGCTTTGAATTTCATACTACAATGCGGCAGACAGACGAAACATTCATTACAATTCTGAATAGAATGCGGACAAATAACCAAACATATGATGACTTAACATATATCAATTCAAGGTGCTTGCGGCCTGCACCAACATACCCAACGTTCCCTTACCTATTCTACAAAAATAAGGATGTTGCAATGCATAACAGCCACATGCTATCGCTCATGCCTGGTGATGATATCATCATCAATTCAATTGACCTGGAAGAAGACAACCATGGAAATGTGCCACGTCATGAACATACAACCACTTTACCTTTGTAGCATGTCCTCAAATTATAAATGTTGGTTGAAATATATGCATGTAACTATGATTCATAGGATGGCTTGGTCAATGGTGCAGATGGAATACTCAAAGGCTATACGAAAACAAAAAAACTTGATGTCCTTTGGATTAAGTTCCATGAACCGCATATAGGCAAGCAACAAGCAAGAAAGTTGTCTTATCTATATAATTCAAACACTGGAAGTGATTGGATACCTATTTTGTGAATATCAAATCCAATATCGACATCATCAAAGACAGTTTGACTGAAAATTCGAAAGCAATTTCCGATTAAACTTGCATGTGCACGTACAGTCCACAGATCAGAAGGACTAACATTTGATAATGTTGCATTTCAACCTATTGGAATTCGGATACATGGACTTGTATACACAACATTGTCTCGTGTCAGAAGCATAGACTCCTTGTATTTACTAAGTCCTCTTACAAAAGATAACTTCAAAGTCAAACATAAAGTTGATATTGAAATGGAACGACTCAGGATCACCACAAAATGGCAACTGCACTATGATTACCAATTCATACAAATAAATTCATCTGTATCAATTCTCTCGCTTAACACACACAGCTTAATGCACACATGGATGATATACTCAATGACTATGATACAATGCAATCTGATATTCTGTGCTTGCAGGAAACATACATGGCATTATGCATGTAGAACAAAGAATTCACAAATCACAATTTCATATCAAGTTACATTACACATGGGGTGATGATATTGGTGGAAAAAAATGTACCAATTTTGGAGCATATACATATCGAAGAAAAGAATGTTGTGGTGGTGCTTGTAATTTATTTTTTCCATGAAACAGAGATTGCGATATTGAATCTGTATGTTGCTCCCCATGCAACATTCTTCAACATAGTAGATTTTATTTCCAATGCATTGGGCCACTTCCATCTGAACGGACCCATTGTGCTTGTAGAAGACTTCAATATTGACATGCTACAAAAGAATGGCATAACAAAAGAATTGGAAAACTACATGTGCAAATACAGTCTTCGCTTTCTTTTGCACAACACAAGCCATCTGCAAAACGCACTTATTGACCATGTGTGGTCGAACGTGCCCATTCCTCAATACAATATGTTTACCTTGGAAACATATTGGTATGATCATGATAGAATTGGTATTTCACTTGAATTGTGAGATATACATCAAACATTTTGCAAAGTCATATTTCTATGTTTCAAAGCATATTTGTATAACTTGTTGCAAAAATAAAAACAAAAAAACAAATTATCCAGATTCTTAGTTTTCCCTGATTTGTACACATACTAGTATGGTCACCATACAGTTGGTGTTGTACTTGAATTATAAAATATAGATTATGCAAAAGAAACAAAAAAGGTACATCCTTTTAAAAACTATCTGTTACTCTATTCATCTTATTCTATTTTTTTTAGTATATGTACATAATACTTGCCTTTTTCTTTACATGTTAGCTTGTGTTAATATTCCTTTTGTTTTGTACTTTTGTTCATAGAAACAAACCAGAAAAATAGATGCCGCAAAGAACTCCTAACTAGAGATGTAGAGGAATCCATGCAAAGGTGCGTTTTTTCTGCCCGTGTTCCATATTAAATAGTTTTTCGTTTACTCTGTCTCTATTTGTTGAACTGGTTTGCAACTGTGTTTTTTTTTTTTTTGCGCCTCCTTTGACACTCCATATATTCCTCTACATTCACTTATCTTTGTGTGTGTAATACATATTCAATGTTGAGCTCGCCAGTCCTGGAGTCCGTCTGTAAATTTATATATCGCGGAACTCTGAATGTTGTTTGGAGGAAACAGAAGAATACAAGTACAATGTTGAGCCAACCAGCCTGCAAGTCCGCTTGTCAATTTGTATATCATGCAACTTTGGCTGCTATTTGCAGGACATAGAACATTAGAGGCCCGGTTTAGAGCCCGCAAGTCCGTGATCCAAAAAAGTGGCTAAGTATGGAATAAGGGATATGTACATGCTCTATAACATGTAATGTCCATACTTTATATAAGTACATATTTAGTATGTATTTCTCGTTTCTCAAAGCCCGCCATCCTTGGAGTCCGTCTTTCAATTTGTATATCACAGAACTCAACAGAATTGCAATGTTGAACCAACCAGCCCGCAAGTCTTCTTGTCAATTTGTATATCGTGCAACTCTTGGTGCTATTTGCAGGACACAGAACATTAGAGGCCCAGTTTAGAGCGCACCAACCCGCAAGTCTGTGATCCAATAGAAGTGAAATGTTGAGCCAGCCATCCCACAAGTCCACTTGTCAATTTGTATATCGCACAACTCTAGGTACTATTTGCAGGACATAGAACATTAGAGGCCCAATTTACAGCCTGCAAGTCCGCAATCCAAAAAGTGGCTAAGTATGGAATAAGGGATCTGTACATATTTACTAAGTATTTCTCATTTCTGGGATCCCACAAGCCCTGGAGTCCTTCTGTCAATTTATATATCATGAAAATCAGTAGAGGTACAATGTTGAGCCAACCAACCCGCAAGTTCGCTTGTCAATTTGTATATCGCAGAATTGTGGGTGTTATTTGTAAAGTAGAAAACAATAGAGACCCTTTTTTGAGCCCACCAGCCCGAGAACCCACGATCCAAAAAGTGCACATGTTCTATAAAATCTCAGCCACCCCACATGCCCACTTGTCAATTTGTATATCGCGGAACTTTGGGTTCTATTTGTAGGACACATAACAATAGTTGCCTATTTTTTGAGCCCGCCAGCCCGATAACCCGTGATCCACAAAGTGGGAAAGTATGGGATGCGATATCCATACATGCTCTATAAAATATCATGTCCATACTTTATAAAGGTACATATTTAGTTTTGCATGGTTTGTACACATACTGGTCTGGTCACCACACAGTTGGTGTTGCACATGGATTATGGAATATGCACTACGAGTCTGACCGAGCCCTTTTGTTTCCTTAGCCAATTTTATGCCCGCGGCTTCCCCGACACGCGTTATCGAACTCTCATTCCCTGTGTTCCGAGTGTACATCTTGCATCCAAAACTTGGTAATCCATGTCTATGCTCGCGGGTTCCCAGATGACGGAGTGGCAGATTTCATGTCCATCTATATCTCTACATCACGAGTCCAACCAAACGTCGTTCGTTTTCATAGTTCCTGATTTTTATAGCCACAGGGTCCTTTGTGGGCACCATCTAGCTCTCATGCCCCGTGTGTGTGGTATACATCTTGCTCCCGAAACTTCGGTGATCTATAATTGGACCTGGACTCGAAGCTTGCGACTCATTTGCTAATTTTCTTTAATTAAATTGTATAATATCAATATTTATTATTAATAATTTAATACTTGAAAATAATGTTTTTAGATAATGTTAGTTATATAACATATATGTTATATGTTATACATGTAGACAATCGCAATCTTGAACATGCCAGTCTTGGAGTCCGTCTGTCAATTTTTGTATCACGAAACTCCCAGTGTTGTGTGGAGGAAACAGAACAATAGAAGTGCAATGTTGAGTGATCCAACCCGATGTCTGCCTGTCAATTTGTATATCGTGAAACTCTGGGTGCTATTTGTAGGACACAGAACAATAGAGACCCAATTTTCAGCCTGCCAAGCCAATAACCCGCAATCCAAAAAGTGGCTAAGTATGGAATGAGGGATCCGTGCATGCTCTATAAAATCTAATATCCATACTTTATAAAAGTACATATTTACTATGGATTACTCGTTCCTCAGAATTTTTCTAGGTCTGGAACTGGCAGATACTTTGTTCATATTTCCAGTTACTTTTATATTTCCAGCCCAACCGTCTGCTTTCCCATTTCATATTGTACATATTACATGTAATGTCTAATACATATTCAATTTTGAACCTGCCACTTGTGGAGTCTGTCTGTCAATTTAGAGCCCTCCAGCCTGATAACTTGTGATACATATTACATGTAATGTGTAATACATATTCAATATTGAGTCCGCCAGTCCTGGAGTCTGTCTGTGGATTTGTATATCGCAGAACTTCGAATGTTGTTTGGAGGACACAAGACAATAGAAGTGCAATGTTGAGCCAGCCAACCCGCAAGTCCGCGATCCAAAAAAGTGGCTAAGTATGGAATAAGGGATATGTACATACTCTATAAAATGTCATGTCCATAGTTTATAAAAGTACATATTTAGTATGTATTTGTACTTTCTCGGAGCCCACCAGCGCTAGAGTCCATCTGTGAATTTATATATCGTGAAACTCAATAGAAGTACAATGTTGAGCCAGCCAACCCGCAAGTCCTCTTGTAAATTTGTATATCGCAGAATTCTGGGTGTTATTTGTAACGCACAGAATAATAGAGGCTCGTTTTTTAGCCCGCTGGCCCGAGAACCCGCGATCCAAAAAGTGTACATGCTCTATAAAATCTCAGCTAGCCCGCAAGTCCGCCTGTCAATTTGTATATCGCAGAACTCTAAGTACTATTTGTAGGACACAGAACAATAGAGACCTATTTTTTAGCCCGACAGCCCGAGAACCCGTGATCCACAAAGTGGCCAAGTTTGGAATGTGATATATGTACATGCTCTATAAAATCTCATGCCCATACTTTATAAAGGTAAATATTTTTTTCCCTGCTTTGTACACATATTGGTCTGGTCACGACACAGTTGGTGTTGCACATGAATTATGAAATATGCAGTAGGAGTCTAACCGACCGCTTTCGTTTCCTTAGCCAATTTTATGCCCGTGGGTTCCCCACTATGCGTTATTGAACTCTTATTCCTCGTGTTTCGAGTGTACATATTGCATCCAAAACTTGGGTAATCCATGTCTATGCTCGCGGGTTCCTAGACGACGGAGTGCCAGATTTCATGTCCATCTATATCTCTACATCACGAGTTCAATAGACCACCATTCATTTTCATAGTTCACAAATTTTATGGCCGTGGGTTCCTTTGTGGGCGCCATCCATCTCTCATGCCCCATGTGCCCGGTATACATCTTGTGCCCAAAACTTTGGCGATCTACAATTGGACCCGGACTCGAAGCTTATCACTCATTTGATAACTTTGTTTAATTAAATTGTAGAATATCAATATTTAATATTAATAATTTAGTACTTGAAAATAATGTTTTTAGATAATGTTAGCTATATAGCATATGTGTTATATTTTATTGATGTAGAATATCGCAATCTTGAACCTGCTAGTCCTGGAGTCCGTTTGTAAATTTGTATATCGCGGAACTCTGGCTACTATTTGTAGGACATAGAACAATAGAGGCCCAATTTTGAGCCTGCCAACCCGAGAACCCGGGATAGAAAAAGTGGCAATCTATACATACTTTATAAAGGTGCATATTTACTTTTCCCTGATTTGTACACATACTGGTCTGGTCACCAAATAGTTGGTGTTGCATATGAATTATGAAATAAACACCATGAGTCTGATCGAGTGCTTTCGTTTCCTTAGCCAAATTTTTGGTCATGGGTTCCCGACTATGCCTTGTTGAACTCTCATTTCCATGTCTATGGTCGGGGGTTCCCAGACGACGAAGTGGTAGCTTTCATGTACATATATATCTCTACATCACCTGTCCAACCGACCGCCATTCATTTTCATAGTTCACGAATTTTATGGTCGCGGGTTCCTTTCTCGGCGCCATCCATCTCCCATGCCCCATCTATGCGGTATACATCATGCACCCGAAACTTCAATGATCTACAATTGCACCCAACTCGAAGCTTTCCACTCATTTGATAATTTTCTTTAATTAAATTGTACAATATCAATATTTAATATTCATATTTTAGTACTTGAAAATAATGTTTTTAGATAATGTTAGATATATAACATATATGTTATATGTTATACATGTAGACAATCACAATCTTGAGCCCTCCAGTCCTAGAGTCCGTCTGTCAATTTGTATATGGTGGAACTCTACCTACTATGTGTAGGACACAGAACAATAGAGGCCCAATTTTAAGCACGCCAGCCTGAGAAACCGCGATCCAAAAAATGTCTAAGTATGGAAGTCTACCTATCAATTTGTATATCGCAAAACTCTGAGTGATATTTGGAGGACACATACCAATACAATTGCAATGTCCAGCCAGCCAATTAAATTGCACAATATCAAAATTTGTATATCGCAGAACTCCGATCCCTAAACAATCGCAATCTTGAGCCCGTCAGCCCTGCAGTGTGTCTGTCAATTTGTATATCGTAGAAATCCGAGTGTTGTTTGGAGGACGCATAACAACAGTAGTGCAATGTTGATCCCGCAAGTCTACTTCTGAATTTGTATATCGTGGAAATCTGGGTGTTATTTCTAAGGTACAGAAAAATAGAGGCCCAATTTTTAGCCTGCCAACCCGAGACCCTGAGACCCTGCGATCCAAATACTGTACATTTTTCCCTTCGCTATGCTCCCTGAAAGCCTACACAAAATCACACTGCTCTGCAGACTACTCAGAATTGGAATGTCATTCGTGGGACCTCGGGTTGGCCCATTCACGAAATCTTCAAACCCTAGTTTTGAAAACGAGCACGACCGACATTTTCGTATTCCTTACTTAGCCACTTTCCTGCAATTTTGAAAATATACAAACCGTCGTCCGCTGAACTGCACCATCATGCCCTCTTATGTTTTACGCGTTTTGCAGTAAAAAATTCTGACTCATGCAGTTTCACCGTTGGACAATCACCTGTCCTCACTATCTCCTGTAAAATTATTTTGAAGCCCGTCCAACCGCTTTTCAGAGCTTTCTCTTCCCCGTCTCTGTCACCTTCGCACCTGTCTATAATAAAAAATAATGTTTACATATATGTGTGTGTGTGTGTGTGTGTGTGTGTGTGTGTGTGTGTCTTGTTTCTAAATCTTTAATGCTAACAACTCATCGTGCATGCACCGTGTAAATTGTCATTGATGGGCACAAGGCTCAAGAAGATATGCCATTATTATGCACTAAAATAATATTTGCAGAGGATTTTGTTATCCCTTCCTAGTGTTAATTTCAAATACCATGGAATGTCATTCACACGCTGTCAGCTTGGTTCGTTCACGAAACCTCCAATCCTTAAATTTTATGACATTTATATCAAAAAATAAAAAGTGTGTTACAGGTTCTTGGAAATTTAAATGTTTGTGTGTGTGTGTGTGTGTGTGTCAAATGGGATCTATCAAATTTAAATGAGTGATTTATCTCAAATTTAATTTTGAAAAAGACCAAGGAGAAAAAGATATGCATCAGATAAAAAGACAATTGAAATAAAATAAACAAAATATCTTGACCCCCAGCATAGCTGAAGATAAAAATCTAGGAGCACATAAATATAAAAGGAGACAAAAAAATATTTTTATTTGGAATATATCAAAAAATAATAGTTTGTTACATATTCCTGGAAATTTAAATGCGTTTGTCATATAGACTGGGATTGGGGCTCTCACGGACCATAAGAGAAATATGTATAAGAAATAGGATTGTGGAAAGAAGAAGTGGGAGACGGTAGAGTGTAATACCTGAAAAGAAGAAATGAGAAGATATCGATCTTTGGCTAGAGATTTCTCTTAAGAAAATGTGGAATAACTGGATTGGTAAACAAAGGAGGATCAGTATAGACTTACATCGATAGTACATATAAGTATTTTTTCTATTTTCTTGTTGATGCCTTTTCCTATTGGCTTTCGTCACCGACCCACTTGAATAACTGGATTGATAAAGAAAGGACTTATAATGATGGTACATATAAGTATTTTTTCTATTTTCTTGCTGATGCCTTTTCCTTTTGGCTTTCGTCGACGACCTGCTTCAAGTTCGTTTTGACGAATTCTTCAATGTAGCTTCTCAAGGGGGCGACATTGATGTCATTCTGGATTTTTATGCTGAAAAGTTCATTTTCTAATTTGCTTAGATCAATAGAAATATTGCACAGAGCCTGATGAATGTCTCAATTTTGTATTGAATAGCGGACTAGCTAGTTGTCCACGTGATCTTCACCATATTCAAGAATCCTGTAAAAAAATTCTAAAGACAACGCCTTAAAATTATCAACTTGTTTATCGAAAGCTTGCTTGGTTAACGCCAATGAGTTGCCGATTAAGCTGGGGTCCTGGAACTCGTTGTTCCTTCCGACTAAGTCTATTTTGGTGAGATGTGTGAATAATGTTTATTTCTTTGATATTACTTGCTCACATGATTGGACGATGAGATACATGTTCTTCACCTTCTCTTTCCAGCATGCTTCTAATTGAATGAGCCATTTTTTTGAGAGGAGATCATGTTGTCTTCTTGTCGTCTCTGCCATGTTGTTGACATGAAAGGAAAAATGGATGACCATGTGCAAATAGAAATTTTCTTCATTTTTTAAATCTGTCTGCAGAATTTCGAGCAAGTTATGTGCCCTCCTTCCCAGGGAATCCATATTTTGTGATGTTTCCTAGGCCTTAGTAATTAGTTCCATTATTTTCTTGATATTTTTCTCCACATATCCTCTACACGATGCAAGGAAGTTGGAGGAGACTTTTATCTTTTATGCAGGGGTGCAGGGAGTCACAGGCATGGCTATTGCCAAAGGACTGCCAAGCAATGGCATAGGAATAAAAGATTCCTCTAATTCCTTGATCCTGTCCTTTAGTCTGGCATTCTCGGCCTCAATGAATCTAATGGAATCGTGAAGAGCATCTCTGGTTTCTCTGTGAAGTCTAGAGATTTGGGACGGTTGCATATTGGCGAGATCAACTTCTAAATGATGTTTTCTTTTCTTATTTTTTACATCTCTCTTTTCAATAATTAATTTTTTATATTTTCTTTCAAAAACAACACTCTGGAATATGAAGGATTCATCTTCGTCAAAAATTTTGGTATCAACTATGTCCATTGGGTAGCTATTGTGAATCATGTCTCTCAGCTGATCAAGGTTGTGGAATAGGCTATCTAGATCAGTGTCAAGTTCCATGTTCTTACTCTCAATTTCGAGCTCCTCCACCTGCCCTACATTTTTTTTCCCTTCTTCTGCATGGGAAGCTTGTGAGAACTATCAATTTTAGGATGAACCTTGGTCATTTGAAGAACTTTGGGTTGCTTTGTTTTTGTCGCAGGAAGTTGGACTAATGCTTTATTACTGTGGTGGTTTTGGTCCTTGGGCCCGAAGATGTTCATTGTATCTCTACAGAACTGTCGTTGAGCTTCTGCCAATAGTTTATGAAAACACTTGTTTTCTTCAAACGCTAACTGAAATGAACAAATGGAGTGGATAATATAACCCCCTTAAAATATTGGTTCAATGCATGCGAATGGAAAATCTCCTCGAGCTCTTCACTCATTAATGACAATCTCTGTGTGTGTTGTATGGTGAGTTGTTAGAAGTAAATCTTAATTATTGCATACTTAGAAGTGTGAAGGTGGCGGTTACGGCGAAGAAAATTTAAGGATTGGAGGTTTCGTGAATGAACCAAGATGGCGACGTGCGAATGACATTCCATGGTATTTGAAATTAACACTCAGAAGGGATAACAAAAGCCTCCACAAATATTGGTTTAATGGGCATTAATGGCAGATCTTCTCGAGCCTTTCGCCAATCATCGATAATTTACACGGTCCCTGCATGATGAGTTATTAGCATTAAAGATTTAGAAACAAGACATATATATATATATATATATATATATATATATATATATATATATATATATATANAGAGAAAGAAAGGAAGGAATGGCCAAGTCTGAAAAGTGGTCGGACGAGCTTCAAAATAAGTTTACAGGAGATAATAAGGACAGGTGAGTGTCCAACAGTGAAATTCCATGAGTCAGAATTTTTTACTGCAAAACGCTTAAAACAGAAGAGGGCATGTTGATGCAGTTTAGCAGACAGTTTGTATATTTTCGGAATTGCAGGAAAGTGGCTAAGTATGGAATAGGGAAATTTCGGCCGAGCTCATTTTCAAAATTTGGGTTTGAAGATTTCGTGAAGGGGCCAACCCGAGGTCCCATGAATGACATTCCAATTCTCAGTAGAGATGAGGACGAACGACCGTGTCCTACAAACAACACCCAGAGTTCTGCAATATACAAACGGACAGGCAGACTTGATGGGTGGCTAAGATTTTATAGAGCATGTACACTCTTTGGATCGCGGGTTCTCGGGCTAGCGGGCTCAAAATTGGACCTCTATTTCTTTGTGGCTTACAAATAGTACCCAGACTTCCGCGATAGACAAATTGAGAAATGGACTTGTGGGCTCAACATTACACTTGTATTGTTTTATGTCCTCCAAACAACACTCAGAGTTGCACAATATACAAATTGACAGACGGACTCCAGGGCTGGCGGGCCCATGATTGCAATTGTTTATGGATGGTGATCCCTATCAACTATTCGACAATATATTAAAACATTATTTTCAATACTATATTATTAATATTAAGTATTGATATTGAACAATTTAAAATTTGATATTGTACAATTTAATTGGCTAGCTCAACATTGCACTTCTATTGGTCTGTGTCCTCCAAACAACCCTCGTCGGATCATGGGTTCTCGGTTTGGCGAGGTAAAAATTGGGCCTCTATTGTTCTGTGTCCTACAAATAGCACCCAAAGTTCTGCGATATACAAATTGACAGACGGACTCAAGGACTAGCGGGCTCAAGATTGCAATTCTCTACATGTATAACATATAACATATATGTTATCTATCTAACATTATCTAAAAACATTATTTTCAAGTACTAAATTATGAATATTAAATATTGATATTGTACAATTTAATTAAACAAAATTATCAAATGAGTCGCAAGCCTCGAGTCCGATTCCAATTGTAGATCATCGAAGTTTCCGATGCAAGATGTATACCGTGCACATGAGGCATGAGAGCTTGATGGCGCCCACAAAGGAACCCACGGCCATAAAATTTGTGAACTATGAAAATGAATGGCAGTTGGTTGGACTCGTGATGTAGAGATATATATGGATCGCGGGTTCTAGAGCTCAAAATTGGGCCTCTATTGTTCTATGTCCTACAAATAGCACCCAGAGTTCCGCGATATACAAA
The DNA here is from genome assembly GCA_009831015.1 of Picea engelmannii. Lineage (NCBI taxonomy): Eukaryota > Viridiplantae > Streptophyta > Pinopsida > Pinales > Pinaceae > Picea > Picea engelmannii. The sequence continues at coordinate 39,388 of ML779602.1, read as the reverse complement.
TTGACAAATGGACCCCAGGACTGGCGGGCTCAAGATTGCGATTGTCTACATGTATAACATATATGTTATATATCTAACATTATCAAAAAACATTATTTTCAAGTAGTAAATTATGAATATTAAATATTGATATTGTACAATTTAATTAAACAAAATTATCAAATGAGTCGCAAGCTTCAAGTCCAGGTCCAATTATAGATCACCGAAGTTTTGAGCACAAGATGTATACCACGCACACAGGGCATGAGAGATGGATGGCGCCCACAAAGGAACCCACGGCCATAAAATTCGCAAAGTATGAAAACAAATGGTGATCGGTTGGACTTGTGATGTAGAGATATAGATGGACATGAAATCTGCCACTCCGTCGTCTGGGAACCCACGAGCATAGACATGGATTACCCAAGTTTTGGATGCAAGATGTGTTAAGGTTTAAGCTATTATTAGAGTTCTTTGCATTTCAATAGATAACAATAGCATAAGATAGGATCACTAAGAAATACACAATCACAAGAGAGACATCATTTATATTGGGAAACCCTCAAGGGGGAGAAAACTTAGCAAAACTTCCTTATTATAGATAGCCAATACAATGCCAAGAGATAACTCAAACAAATATAGAAAGTCCTCTCCCAAGTTGTGCCTCTCTCTACTGCAGCTCTGAAACTTGTTTCTCAATGAACAAGTGAGTGTGTGTCTAAGTGAGGTGCTAGCCTCCTTATTTATACAACTCTGGCACGTGTGGAGGTGTCTTTTCACTAGCAGGGTTGACTTCTCAATCTGGGTGGTTATAACCACCTTTAATATATTTTGGGGCCTCTTTAATATATTCTGGGGCCGACTTCTTATTCTGCCTATTACAATTATGTTTTGACCAATCCACAAAAGGGGATTTGGTCTTTTACAATAGCCGACATTATCAATCCACAATAGGGGATTGATCTAATGAATAATACAACAATAATAATTAGAATACACTTTGAAGTTACATTATTTCAACACTCCCCCTTAACAAGAAGGGTATTCTACAACATCATCAGACGAGAGAAAGGAAAGCATCATCAACAACATCAGGTGGGTGAGATAACAACATCATCAATATCATCTTGGAACACTGACTGACGTATCTATAAATCATCAGAAGTTTTTCTCATCGACAACATCGTCATTCTCAGTGGAATGAAATCATCATCTACATCAATATGGATTAGTATAAAACTAACACATCATCAGCACAGCATGAGGTTGGTCACATCATCACTGCACGAGGCTAGCTCATCATCACAGAACAAGGTTGGCACACTACACAACAATTAAGATGGAATCACAATACTAGACTGGCTTTACGTCACAACAATTAAGCTGGAAGCACAGTGCTAGGCTGGATTTACGTCACAACAATTAAGCTGGAAGCACGGTACTAGACTGCCTTTATGTCACAAAAATTAAGCTGGAAGCATAGTACTAGGCATATCTCAACACAACAATTAAGTTGGAAGCAAAGAACTAGACTGGCTTTACGTCACAACAATTAAGCTGGAAGAACAGTACTAGGCATATCTCAACACAACAATTAAGTTGGAAGCACAGAACTAGACAAGCTTTACATCACACTAATTAAGCTGGAAGCACAGTACTAGGCATATCTCAACACAACAATTAAGTTGGAAGCACATAACTAGATTGACTTTACGTCACAACAATTAAGCTGGAAGCACAGTACTAGCCTGGCATATCTCAACACTACTCCCCTTTTCGAGGGAGGTCATTTCAGACTATACCAAGCTTATCTCGAAATTTCTTAAACTTTACACGAGATAGAGGCTTGGTCAACACATCGGAAACCTGTTCATCCATGCTAACATATTGGAGATTTATGGCTCCTCTCTGCACCATGTCACGGATGTAATGATATCGGATCTCTATGTGCTTCAACTTTTCATGAAATACAAGATTCTCTGTCATCTTTATGCAGCTCTGGTTGTCACATAGGATCGTGGTTGCTTCCATCTCTAGGTCGAATAGACCGGTCAACAACTTTGGAAGCCATATAGCTTTGCAACTGGCAGAACATGCAACAATGTATTCTGCTTCCGTTGTACTGAGAGAAATTTTGGATTGCTTCCTACTCTGCCATGAGATCATGGTCGATCCCAAACTGAAATAGCATCCTGAAGTGCTCTTCCTATCAGAGACACTTCTGAATCAGTGTACCAACTTAGTTTGAAATCATGATCTCCATCACAACTGAGACCACAATCTAATGTACCCTTAAGGTACCTCATCACATGTTTTGCAACAACTAGGTGAACATGTATGGGTTCTACTAGAAACTGACTCAAGGTGTTCATGGAAAAATATATATATGGTCTAGTGTTCATCGGGTACATCAGCGATCCAATGATCTGTCTGTACAGCGTGGCATCAATCAATTATGATGAAGTGTCAACCAGTAGCTTCAACTTTGCTTCAATGGGTGTATTCATGGACTTGCACTCCAACATGTCGAATCTCTTCAAGATTTCGAATGCATACTTCCCTTGGTTAAGGAAGATTCTCTCTGGACTTTGCCATACCTCAAGACCTAAGACATAATGCATTAGGCCAAGGTCTTTCATCTCAAATTCTGAAGCAAGCTTCTTCTTACATTCGGTGATGAGATTTTCTTCTCCAGTTAAGAATAATTCATCCACATACAACAACAATATCACTGGATCATCGTTCATAACCTTGAAGTAGAGGCTAGAATCATCTTTACTCTTGGTAAATTCCAAGCTCGTAAGAAAACTGTCTATCCTACCATACTAAGCTCTAAGAGCTTGCTTCAATCCGTACAGAGCCTTCTTCAACTTGTAGACATGAGTCTTCATGTCTTCAACTTCAAATCCTTGAGGTTGATCTATATACACTTCTTCTTCAATGACGCCATTTAGGAAAGTTGTCTTTACGTCCATCTGGTGCAACTTCCACTTCATCTTAGCTGCAAGGGCTATGATGGTTCCGATCGAAGTGTATCTGGTGACAAGAGCGAATGTCTCTTCATAGTCAATGCCTTCCTTTTGAGAAAAGCCACAAGCGACAAATCTTGCTTTATACTTCTCAATACTTCCATTAGAAGCATGTTTTATTTTGAAGAGCCATTTGGAAGATACCACATCCTTGCTCTTCAGTCTGGGAACTATTTCCCATACATCATTCTTTATTATGGATTGGTATTCTTCTGTCATGGCATCTTCCCATTCTTTCTTTTGAATAGATTCTTCAAAGCAGGTAGGCTCCTTTTCTAAGAGATCACACATCAAATCCATATAGATGGAGAAGGGATTAGGTCTCTTCAAATGTCTCGTGGTTCCTTCGAGAACACCATACTTCTCTCCATCTCGAATAAGCTCCCTATCCCAAGAAGGATTTCTCTTATGGGAGATCGTCATCTAATGAGGTTCTTGAAATTCTACTATGTCATGATCTTCTAGAATTTCCTCATCAAGGGAAGCTACGACTTTCCTCACTGGTTCTGCAACTTTGGGAACCTCCCTCACTGATTCTGTAACTCTGGGAGCTACAGGTTCCTCTTCATATACTTCTTCAAGCTGGCATCTTCTCGATTTCTTGAGCGTTGCATCTTCATCAAAGGTCAAATCCCTGCTGATCTCAATGTGATGGTGACCTGGTATATAAATCCTGAAGGCCTTGGAGACCTCACAATATCCCACAAATATTCCCTTCTTTCCTGAGGGTTCCAGCTTGTTTCTCTTCTCTTTCGAAATATGTATAAATATTGGGCAACCAAATATTTTGAGATGGATTACCTATGGCTTCTTTCCGGTGAACATCTCTTCCGGGGTCTTGAACCCAAGTGCACTATGAGACAATCGGTTTTTTACATATACGGTTGTCATTGTTGCTTCTGCCCATAAGCACATTGGAAGATCTTGATCATGGATCATGGTCTTCACTGCTTTCATTATTGTTCTGTTCTTTCTTTCTGCCACACCATTTTGTTGAGGATTGTAGGGAGTGGTGAGCTCCCTATTGATCCCGACATATTTGCAGAAGTTCACAAACTCTTTTGAGGTGTATTCCCCTCCATTATCTGACCTGAGTATCTTGATATTTCTTTCAAAAATATTCTCTATCAAGGCTTTGAATTCCTTGAATTTACTGAACACTTCATCTTTTGAGTTCAAAAAATACACCCAGGTCTTACGAGAATAATAATCAATAACAGATACATAGTATGCATACCCACTGATGGAGGATGATGGCATTGGGCCACACACATATAAATGAAAGAGCTCTAGGACTCCTTCTTTATTGTCTCTCTTCGGAAAAGGGTTCTTGATGTTCTTCAATTGTGCACATCCATTTCACATGCCTTCATGGTCAACCTTGAGTTATGGTAGACCTATGATTGTTTTGCATACGTATAGTAGTGCCTTGTAGTTGATGTGGGCTAATATTCTATGCCAAAGTTCACATGGATTCTCAATGGCGTGGGTCATGGCAGCTTCTGAGTGACCCTTTAGCTTATACAAGCCATCTTCTTCTTTTCCAATGACGATTGCTTCTTTCATGGTTTCTTCTTTAGCCCACATAAGAACTTCTCCATCTATAAAGGAAACTCTGAAGCCTTTCTTTTCTAAAGCTGATATGGAGAGTAGGTTCTTTGTTAAACCTAGTACATAGAGTACGTCCTTCATCTTCATTGAATTCCCTGAATTAAGCTTGTAGTTTGATTCTCCCACTCCCTTGATAGGGTATTGATAATCATCTCCAAGTGTCACTTTCTGAGAAAACTTATTTTCTGAAATGAAAGAGAGAATATCTCTTTGTCCTATCATGTTCTTGGAGGCACCACTATCAATGAGCCAAGTGTCCTCTCCAGGTGTTACCAATCCTGAGAGGGCAGAAATTAAGAGATAGTCTTTAATTTGTTCTCTTAACATCTTTGAAGGTGGCTCTTCACCTTCAACTGCATGGGAATGGTGCCTCTTATTTTTCCTCTTGTATTATTCTCATCTAGCTAGACAATATCTCACAATATGTCCCATCTTGTCACAATGGTAGCATTGGATAAATGAGTAATCTCTTTCCTTTCGTTGTCCTTTCTTCTAGAATCTCTTTGGTTGAGATTTGTTTTGGGGGTGAGACTCTTTATGAGTTTCTTTCTGGAAGTGAGACTTCTTTATTCCTCCTTTAGTGTGAGTAGCTAGGGCTTGATCTTCATCTCTTGCTAGTAAAGCTTCTCGGTTAGCTACTATTGCTTCTTCTTGAATGCATTCTTCCCATAGACCGTCAAATTTTAGTTTCTCCATTCTGGCACAAATCGTTTGGATGAATTCATCCCAAGATCTTGTGAGACCATTAAGGTTCGTCATTATGAGTTCGTCTTTGTCTATGGTATCTCCAATCGCTTCTAGTTGTTCTTTGAATTCTGATATTCTGGAGAAATATTCCTGGATTGACTCTCCTCTCTGCATCCTTGTATTCTTGAGATGAGTTCTTAGATTCATCTTTCGGTTTATGTTCTTTCCTTCATATAGTCTGTTTAGGGAATCAAACATTTATTTCAGAGTTTTCTTTGATGAAACATTAGGAATCAGGTGATCTTTGATTGAATCTACAATGATTATTTTGGCCATGATCATGTCCTTTTGATGCTTTGCTTTGTCTGCAGCATCATCGGGTTCTGACACTTCTTCTTTGACAAATCTTGCTAGGTCATTCTCTTCAAGAATGAGACCAATCCTATACTTCCAGGAACAGAAGTTTTCCACACCTTCCATATTGTCAACAAGCTTAGTGCTTGCAAACATCTTTTACCTAGAGCTAGGAAAATGTCCAAAAGAGAAAATTCTCAAAATTAAGTTATGAACTTAACAGGAGGTGCACTTGGCTGAGGCAAGTAGCCTGGTGTGTTTGGATCTGAGAAAATCCAACTTTTACCCCTCCAAACTTGATCTGTGGATTTCTGGATTGGTGCTTCTGGTTTTTTGGTACCTCTGGTACTCTGGTACTTCTGGTACTTCTGGTACTTTGGTTTTCTAGTACTTCTCGTACTTTGTGAAACTAGGGTTTCACTTTTCGGGAGATCTAGCCACTGCAAATTTGCGCTGAGGATGTCAAAGTGATCCTTGAGGAAGGGTGCACTTTTCTAGATGGTTTTAGGGCTGAAATACTTCATCAACAAAAAGCCCTAATTTGCTTGTACGACAACAATGACGTTTTTCACTTTCTCTTGGGAAAGATGCTCTCTTCAGCTTAGCTCTGATACCATGTTAAGGTTTAAGATATTATTAGATTTCTTTTCATTTCACTAGATAACAATAGCATAATATAGGATCACTGAGAAATACACAATCACAAGAGACACATCATTTATCCTGGGAAACCCTCATAGGGGAAAAAACCCAGAAAAAATTCCTTATTATAGATAGCCAACACAATGCCAAGAGATAACTCAAACAAATATAGAAAGTCCTCTCCCAAGAATGTGCATCTCTCTCTCTCTCTCTCTCTCTCTCTCTCTCTCTCTCTCTCTCTCTCTCTCTCTCTGTGCAGCTCTGAAACTTGCTTCTTAATGAATAAGTGAGTGTGTGTCTAAGTGAGGCGCTAGCCTCCTTATTTATACAACTCTGGCACGTGTGGAGGTGTATTTTCACTGGTAGGGTCGACTTCTCAATCTGGGTGGTTATAACCACCTTTAATATATTCTGGGGCCTCTTTAATATATTCTAGGGCTGACTTATTATTCTTCCTATTACAATTATGTTTTGACCAATCCACAAAAGGGGATTTGGTCTTTTACAATAGCCGACATGATCAATCTGCAATTGGGGATTGATCTAATGAATAATACACCAATAATAATTAGAATACACTTTGCAGTTACATTATTTCAACAAGATGTACAATCGGAACACGGGGAATGAGAGTTTGATAACGCGTAGTCGGGAACCCGCAACCATAAAATTGGCTAAGGAAACGAAAGTGCTCGGTCGGACTCGTGGTGTATATTTCATAATTCATGTGCAACACCAACTGTGTGGTGACCATACCACTATGTGTATAAACCAGAGAAAACTAAATATGTACCTTTATAAAATATGGACGGATCGGAAACGAAAGCGTTGGGTCGGACTCGTGGTGTATATTTCATAATTCATTTGCAACACCAACTGTGTGGTGACCAGACCAGTATGTGTACAAACCAGGGAAAACTAAATATGTACCTTTATTATGTATGTATGGATCCCTCGTTCCATACTTAGCCATTTTTTCGATCACAGGTTCTCGGGCTGGCGGGCTCAAAATTGGGCCTCTATTGTTATGTGTCCTACAAATAGCACCCAGATTTGCGTGATATACAAATTGACAGACAGACTCCAGGACTAGCGGGCTCAAGATTGAAATTGTCTACATGAATAACATATAACATATATGTTATATATCTAACATTATTTTCAAGTACTAAATTATTAATATTAAATATTGATATTGTACAATTTAATTAAACAAAATTATCAAATGAGTCGCAAACTTCAAGTCCGAGTCCAATTGCAGATCACTGAAGTTTCAGGCGCAAGATGTATACCATGCACACGGGGCATGAGAGCTGGATGGCACTCACAAAGGAACCTGCGGCCATAAAAGTCATGAACTATGAAAACGAATGGCGGTCAGTTGGACTCGTGATGTAGAGATATAGATGGACATGAAATCTGCCACTCCATTGTCTGGGAACATCGATTACCCAAGTTTTGGATGAAATATGTACACTCGGAACACGGGGAATGAGAGTTTGATAACGCGTAGTCGGGAACCCACGGGCATAAAATTGGCTAAGGAAATGAAAGCGCTTAGTTGGACTCGTGGTGTATATTTCATAATTCATGTGCAACACCAACTGTGTGGAAGTATGTGTACAAACCAGGGAAAGCTAAATATGTACCTTTATAAAGTATAGACATGGGATTTTATAGAGAATGTACGAATATCACATTCCATACTTGGCCACTTTGTGGATCACAGGTTCTCAGGTAAGCAGGCTCAAAAAATAGGCCTCTATTGTTTTGTGTCCTACAAATAGCACCCAGAGTTCTGCAATATACAAATTGACAGGCGGACTTCCGGGTTGGCTGAGATTTTATAGAGCATGTACACTTTTTGGATCATGGGTTCTCGGGCTAGCAGGCTAAAAAACGGGCCTCTATGGTTATGTGCCTTACAAATAGCACCCAAAATTCCACGATATACAAATTGACGAGCGAACTTGCGGGCTGGATGGCTCAACATTGTACTTCTATTGAGTTTCGCGATATAGAAATTGATAGATAGACTCCAGTGCTGGCAGGCTCCGAGAAACGAGCAATACATAGTAAATATGTACTTTCATAAATTATGGACATGATATTTTATAGAGCATGCACAGATCCCTTATTCCATACTTAGCCACTTTTTTGGATCGCGGACTTGCGGTCTGGCTGGCTCAACATTGCACTTCTATTGTCCTATCTCCTCCAAACAACATTCAGAGTTCCATGATATACAAATCGATAGAAGGACTCCAGGACTGGCGGGATCAATATTGAATATGTATTACACATTACATGTAATATGTATTGCAGGTTATCAGGCTGGCGGGCTCAAAATATCCACTTTTTGGATCGCAGGTTCTCGGGCTGGCGGGCTCAAAGTTGGGCCTATATTGTTTTGTGTGCTGTAAACAAAACCCACAATTGCGCGATATACAAATTGAGAAGAGGATTTGTGGGCTGGCTGACTCAACATTGCACTTCTATTGATCTATGTTTCGTGATACACAAATTGACAGACGGACTCCATGACCGGTGGGCTCAAGATTGAATATGTATTACACATTACATGTAATATGTACAATATGAAATGGGCAAGCGGACGGTCGGGCTGGCAATATAAAAGTAAGTGGAAATCTGAACACGTTTATCCGCCACTTCCGGATGTAGAAATTTTCAGAGGAATGAGTAATCCATACTAAATATATACTTTTATAAAGTATGGATATGAGATTTTATAGAGCATGTACGGATCCCTCATTCCATACTTAGCCACTTTTTGGATCATGGGTTCTCAAGCTGGCGAGCTAAAAATTGGGCCTCTATTGTTCTATGTCCTACAAATAACACCCAGAGTTCCATGATATACAAATTGACAAGCAGACTTCGGGCTGACTCGTTCAACATTGCACTTCTATTGCTTCATGTCCTCAAAGCAGGACTGGGAGTTCGCAATATACAAATTGACAGAGGGTGTCCAGGACTGGTGGGCTCAAGATTATGATTGTCTACATGTATAACATATAACATATATGTTATATATCTAACATTATCTAAAAAAATTATTTTCAGGTACTAAATTTTTAATATTAAATATTGATATTGTACAATTTAATTAAATAAAATTATCAAATGAGTCGCAAGTTTCGAGTCCGAGTCCAATTGTAAATCACCAAAGTTTCGGGTGCAAGATGTATACCACGCACACGGGGCATGAGAGCTAGATGGCGCCCACAAAGGAACCCGCATCCATAAAATTCGCGAACTATGAAAACCAGACCAGTATGTGTACAAACCATGGGAAACTAAGTATGTACCTTTATAAAGTATGAACATGAGATTTTATAGAGCATGTACGGATATCGCATTCCATACTTCGCCACTTTGTGGATCATTGGTTCTCGGGCTGGTGGGCTTAAAAAATAGACCTCTATTGTTTTGTGTCCTACAAATAGCACCCAGAGTTCCACAATATACAAATTGACAAGCAGACTTGCGGGCTGGCTGAGATTTTAGAGAATGTACACTTTTTGGATTGTGGGTTCTCGGGTTGGCGGGTTAAAAAATGGGTCTCTATTGTTTTGTGCCTTACAAATAGCACCCAAAATTCCACGATATACAAATTGACAAGTGGACTTGCAGGCTGGTTGGCTCAACATTGTACTTCTATTGAGTTATGCGATATACAAATTGGCAGATGGACTCCAGAGCTGGTGGGCTTCGAGAAACGAAAAATACATACTAAATATGTACTTTTATAAAGTATGGACATGACATTTTATAGAGCATGTACAGATCCCTTATTCCATACTTAGCCACTTATTTTGGATCGCGGACTTGCGGGCTCTAAATTGGGCCTCTAATATTTTGTGTCCTGCAAATAGAACCCACAGTTGTGCGATACAAAAATTGACAAGAGGACTTGCGGGTTGCCTGGCTCAACATTACACTTCTATTGGATCGTGGAATTGCGGGCTAGCATGCTCTAAATTGGGCCTCTATTGTTCTATGTCCTACAAATAACACCCGGAGTTGTGTGATATACAAATTGACAAGCGGACTTGCGGGCGGGTCGACTCAACATTGTACTTCTATTGAGTTCTGCGATATACAAATTGACAGACAGACTCCAGGGATGGCAGGCTCTGAGAAACGAGAAATACATACTAAATATGTACTTTTATAAAGTATGGACATGACATTTTATAGAGTATGTACAGATCCCTTATTCCATACTTAGCCACTTTTTTGGATCACGGACTTGCAGGCTAGCGGGCTCTAAATCGGGCCTCTAATGTTTTGTGTCCTACAAATAGCACCCAGATTTGCGCGATATACACATTGAGAAGCGGACTTGTGGGCTGGTTGTCTCAACATTGCACTTCTATTATTTTGTGTCCTCCAAACAGCATTCAGAGTTCTGCGATGTACAAATTGACAAACGGACTCCAAGACTAGCGAGATAAAGATTGAATATGTATTACACACATGAAGACAAGTCAATGCAGAGGAAGATATGGAGTGTCGAAGGAGGCAAAAAAAAACAAAAAAAGCAGAGGTGCAAACCAGTTCAACAAATACAAATAGAGTAAACGAAAAAATATTGAATATGGAACACGGGCAGAAAAAACACACCTTTGCATGGATTCCTCTACATTCCTGGTTAGGAGTTCTTTGCGGTATCTAGTTTTCCTGTTTGTTTCTATGAACAAAAGCACAAAACAAAACGGATATGAACATAAGTTAACATGTAAAGAAAAAGCCAAGTACTATGTATATATACAAAAAAAATAGAATAAGATGAATAGAGTAACAGATAGTTTTAGAAGAATGTACCTTTTTTTTTTAAAGTTCATTCAAGTTTCTGTGTGTGTGTGTATATATTTTTATTTTTTTTATTTTATTTTGCGCAAAAAAAAAAAAATGTGACCAACAACAATCACAAACCAAGGAAAACTAAGAAGTTGGATATCTCGATTTTCTGCAACAAGATAGACATATATGGTTTGAAGCATACAAATATGATTCTGCAATATGCATAATGTATTTCATAATTGAAGTGCAACACCAACTGTATGGTGACCAGACCAGTATGTGTACAAATCAGAGAAAAATAAGAAGTTGGATAATGATATATATATATTTTTTGCAACAAGCTATATAGATATGCTTTGAAACATAGAAATATGACTTTGCAATATGTTTGATGTATATCTCATAATTCAAGTGCAATACCAATTGTATCGTGATCATACCAATATGTGTCTAAGATAAAGATTTTGTATTGAGGAATGGGCACATTCGACCACACATGGTCAATATGTGTGTTTTGCAAATGGCTTGTGTTGTTCAAAAGAAAGCAGAGACTATATTTGCACATGTAGTTTTCCAATTATTTTGTTCTGGAATTATTTTGTAGCATGTCAATATTGAAGTCTCCTATAAGCACAATGGGTCTGTTCAGATGAAAATGGCCCAATGCATTGGAAATAACATCTACTATGTTGGAGAATGTTGCATGGGGAGAAACATACAGATTCAATATTGCAACTTTTGTTTCATGGAAAAAATTCTTGCAAGCACCACCTCAACATTCTTTTCTTCAATATGTATATGGTCCAAAATTGGTACATGTTTTTTCACCAATATCATCACCTCATGTGTAATGTAACTTGATATGCAATTGTGATTTGGGAATTGTTTGTTCTTCATGCATGATGCCATGTATGTTTCCTGGAAGAACAAAATATCGGATTGCATTGTATCATAGTCATTGATTATATCATCCATGTGTGCATTTAAGCTACGTGTGTTAAGCGAGAGAATTGATATAGATGATTTTGTTTGTATGAATTGGTAATCATACTGCAGTTGTCATTTTGCGGTGGTCCTGAGTCGTTCCATTTCAATATCAACTTTTTGTTTCACTTTGAAGTTATCTTTTGTAAGAGGACTTAGTAAATACAAGGAGTCTATGTTTCTGACACGGGACAGTGTTGTGTATACAAGTCCATGTATCCTAATTCTAGCAGGTTGAAATGAAACATTATCAAGTGTTAGTCCTTGCGACCTGTGGACTGTACGTGAACATGCAAGTTTAATCGGAAATTGTTTTTGAAACTTCAGTCGACCTGTCTTTGTTGATGTCAATATTGGCTTTGATATTCGCAAAATAGGTGTACAATTACTTGCAGTGTTTGAATTATATAGATAAGCCAAATTTCTTTCTTGTCGCTTGCCTATATGCAGTTCATGGAACTTAATCCAAAGGACATCAAGTTTTTATGTTTTCGTATAGCCTTTGAGTATTCTATCTACACCATTGACCAAGCCATCCGATGAATCATAGTTACAGACATATATTTCAACCAACATTTCTAATTTCAGGACAAGCTGCAAAGGTAAACTGGTTGTATGTTCATGATGTGGCACATTTCCATGGTTGTCTTCCTCTAGGTCAATTGAATTGATAATGATATCATCGTCAGGCATAAGCGATAGCATGTGGTTGTTATGCATTGCAACATCCTTATTTATGTAGAACAAGTAAGGGAACGTTGGGTCTGTTGGTGCAGGCTGCAAGCACCTTGAATTGATATATGTTAAGTCATCACATGCTTGGTTTTTTGTCTTCATTCTATTCAGAATTGCAATGAATGTTTCATCTGCTTGCGAATTGTAGTATGCAATTCAAATAATTTAATATTGTCTCTCCAGAATTCATGCGTTATTTTTTGCATGTTAACGGTAGGTTGTTCAAATATCAAAGAATCTTGGATGTGTTGTGCTTGGTAAAGATCCCCATAGAATATCATGTCAATGTTTCCAAAGTATTTTGTGTGCACATGTTTTATGCTTCTTAGTCAGTTGTCAATGGAATACAAGAACCGACTTCCAATCAAATATGCTTCATCTATACAAACAAGTTGGAGTTCGTCATAAATCTTAGACAATGTATCCAACATTTCCTTGCTAAGTGGAAGAAACTATGACTTGTTAAAAGGCATTAAAAATGCAGAGTGGATTGTTGTTCCACCTGCATTATATGCAACTTTTCTTGTGTATGCAACTATTAGGCCCTTTGGTTTCATAGGATTAGAGGCATTGTTTGAATCATATATTCGTATAAGCATTTGGAACAATTCTTTCACTGTGAATGTCTTTCATGTTCCTGCTCCGTCTGTAAGGAACGGGTGCACAAGAGTGTCCATGTTCAAGAATTTTTTAAGTGCAATGTCCCTTAGAATTGTTTGTTGTTCTCAATTCAACAGACGTCTTATTTTGTGGTATTCATTATTTTCAATTAGGAAAGGATGTTTTGTGACTTGAAAACCAAGATTGATACATTTTTCACTTCCACCTGCTTGAGGACGAGGCAAATCCGCTTGTAAGTCATAAGACTCATAAGAGTTCTTGTTTTTTTTTGGTTTGTGAATGTCTCATCAAGATTGTCAGGGTTTTCTAGCTCATTAACTACAATTTCTAGATCACCCCATGTTGGATTAACATTGTAGGTAAATTTATCTTCATTGAAGTGCACTATAGTCTCAGAGGCAACATATGTAGCCTCCCATGTAGAGAATTTATGTTTTAATGTCTCTTTGTTTTCATCAAACGGAATGCATAGCAGCAGTTTTTCTCTACAATAGTTTTCATAGTCATAATGTTTATTGTATTTAACAAACCGTATCATAGAGAGTTTTTCCCTTTTTGATATGGGTGCACCATTTTTTTTGTAATGCGATACGAATTCTGCTAAGCAGATATGGCTAATAGGAGATGGATGCTAGAGGTAATAATCAACAATAGAGCGACATAGCACATCTTCTGAATTGTCAGGCTCTTGTTCTATCAAAACCAATGGTTTAAGCACAAATGTGTGTTTCTCAAGTGGAGATGTGTTTATGAAGATACATTTTCTTGAACTACAAGTGAGGGGGAGGGAAAGTGCAATGTGAATTGCTTGTTGAGCAGACATTTGTTGAAGATTAAACAATGTATTGCCAAGTGTGTGTATCATTTGTATGGCATCAATATGACTTCTTTCATGTTCTTTGTGTATTCTTCTGAATGCACTTGTCATAGATTTGTCAACCTTTGTCATATACGAGGTACAGTACGATGTTGCAGCATATGCATTGAGGATTTACTGCACATCTGTATTCTCTTTCCACATAACTGGCATGTCCTTGGAGAAATTGTTGTTCCAAATATGGGAAAGTTTTCGTTTAGGTAAAATTGTTGGTTGTTTAAGCGTACATTGTATGGCTTAGATGTACTCATCTTCTGATAGATTTATCTCTTTCAAGAAGTCATTGAAGCTCATCATCTTGTCAAACTCTCCTTGTTATAGAAATGCGAACAAGGATTTAGATTTCTCAACAACAACATTGTTCTCTAAACTAAGTGGCTCTATGATTCTTGTAGCTCTCATTGGCGGCATGGGAAAGTTGTATATGCAATGTGAGTTTTTTTCGTTTTCTACAACTTCTTGTATGGTAATGTCTATGAACTTTGGCAAGTTCTGGATCCAAATGATATGTGTTGCATGTTATGTATTTGTCCACAAATTGCTCGATCTGTGAATTGTTGTTAGATCTATAGACTGGTGCACCCTTTATCCACAACAGTGCGTGGTCATGTTCATTTCCCTTATTCTGGAATTCAGTCACAAAAAAGTAGTTCGATATTTTTCTGAAAAACGTTTCATCATGGCATATAAATTGTCTCAAAGCATTTATTCTATGTCTATAGTAGCAAGTACATGTCACTGGGTAGTCAATGCCATTATTTTCCAGTGTATCGGTTTGTTTTTTTATGTTTCTTGTTCCTATGCAAGTCAGATACGACAGCCACCAATGGATCCCAACAATGCTCTACACTTGTAAATGTGATGAAAAATGTTGGCGGACCCAATTGTCGGATCATTGAAAAAATAGTTTTCTTTTTTTTTTGCAAATAGTGAGGAGAGGTGCGAAATGTTTTTGAAATCTATGTATCCAATATTAGATTTCATAATTTTTTCTAGGTTTACTTTGTACTTGACATCCTTGGCCAACAACTTTCTTCCTTGTAACTGGCCTTTTATTATTTGAACCCACATGCAAGAGAGAACTTTCTCTATTATTATGCGCATTGTTTTGAAAAAAAAAATTGTTATGTGATAGGAGAAGTCACCGCTTGAATGTAGCAGCTCCCATTGGACTATTTTATGATAATTGAATCGTTTTGTAATGTCAGCGCCACGTGGATCTCCATAGAAGAGTGTTAGGAAGTTCATTTCCTCAGTGAATTTGTCCTTGAATATTCCAAGTGGACGTCCCCCCTCAGCAAGTGCGATTTCGACAATCTTGTATTGCAAATCACGAATGCACTGTGAATCAGTGAATCCATGCACCAATGTCTCAACAGGTGTTTCATTCTTCGATTCATCACTTGTATCAAATTCACTAGCATTTTTGAGAGTCTCTGCAGAGTTGGCATCCTCTTCTCCAAGAACACCGTTCCAGTTCTCATGTATACAAATGTTTTGTGTTTTGTACAGGGCCCTGGAACATAATTCCTTTAATGCTTTCATAACATCATGCACACGCACTTTGCCTGTCTGATACATATTTTTGTATCACAAGCGTCTTTTCAGAGCCACAACAATTGTCATTGTATCACTAATGAATTGTGGCAAGGATTTTTGCACAACATCTAGCTGAACATGCACATTAATAATTGATCCTGTTAAGCCCATCTGGGGTCGTTTATAGCCCCAAGGCATGATTTGTGCAAATGCAATTCGCAGAGACACAAGTATTTCTTCAAGTTCTGTAAGTGCACTTACATATGGTAGTGGTGTATTACATCTTATTTGGTCAGGGGTTGCAAATTGTGAAAGTTTTCCATTTTCAAGCGACCGTTTGCATGGAAGACAAATTTTTCCACTGGAAAATGTTTTATCGCGCATTTTCAAGTGGAGGTATTCTGCTTCCAAATCAGGCGTGAAAGACTTATTGTTTTTTGCAAAATTCTATTGTTCACAAATTGCACATGCAATGGAAAGAGTGTCTTTAATTTATTTCATGTAGGTTTGTCTTGCATCTTTCTTTCGCCGGGAAGTATGGGTAGAAAGTGTTTGTTGGTTTTCATTGGTAGTATTGCATGGTATTGCTTCTAGCCCACAAAATGTGACAGTTGCATGACCATTGTGGGATATGTGACTGTACTTGTTTATGTTGTGTTGTGCACAAACAAATTTCTTTAGATTGTGATATGTGATTTTCTCTCTAAAAGGAAGCATAGTAATGTATTTTTTTCTCTCGCACATGACCTTTTTCAAGTTGCGGTAACTTACTCTAATTTTCTTGTCCAAGGGCAGGATGACCTAATGGAAACTAGGATGAATTTCACTCTCATTCAGGTTGTGATAACTTAGTCTACATTTTTTGTTGAAGGCCTGAATGGCCTCATCACAACTGGGACGAATTTCACACATAACTTTTTTCAAGTTGTGATAACTTACTCTACATTTTTTGTTTAAGCCCTGTATGGACTCATCACAACTGGGATGAATTTCACGCATGATTTTTTTTTTTAAGCCCTATATGTCCATATCGCAACCGGGAGGAGTTTCGTTCTCACTAAAAAGCATGCCACACGTATGCATATTTGATGCGGTTTGAGTGGCATGGACATTGAACCCTGAACCAATGATATGTCCAAGCAAAGGTTGATAATGGATATGTGTTGCATCTATTTTCAACGAGAGGATGTCAATTGTTCGATCGTAATTTGAATCAATAGACCAGGAATGGACAGTGCCATCTGGCAAGGCCGACCAGACCTAGATATTTACTCTGAATATGATAGATAGCCATTGCAAACAGAATCTGCAACCCTCCACATTTCCTTTTTCATATGGCAGCGCCATGTTTACAAGGTATTCTTGTCAACTTCCAATTGTTGACATATTTTCTAGGAGATATAGTGAAAGGTGTTAATGCAAGCATCTAAAACCTGTTGGATTCTGCCTATAAAGGCATTGCAAAAGGACTGTACAGTGTAAAGCCACAACGACTACACATTGAACTCCACTGCTACCAAATAGCAAATTTCATTGAACGAACTATCTCCACAGCTAGACACAACAATTGTTTCTAGCTGTAAACCATGGCAGTCTATGTGATGCATAATCTGTTTCCACTGTGATTCAAGGTCTTTGCAAATGAGGGACAAGTAGATATGAGCTCTTTCAATATTGCATATGGACAATTCTATGTACAGTAGTGGTTCATAAGGACCATTGACAGCATTGGCATCATGGAACAAGATGCAATATGGATTGTTAGATGCATTTTTGTTGAATAGTAGATATCTTGTTTTTCTTTTCAATGACCATATTCCAATTGATATATTGAGCTAGTTAGACAACCACCGTATACAAAATGTATCTCCCCAAAGTCCCCTCTCATGTGCAGGCAGAATTGGATATGCAGACAACCACATCTTTGAAAAATACATAGTGACATCATGTATTCCATGCAACTGCCAAAGAAAAGAATATTCCAATTTGTATTCATACGACTCCAATGCCTCAACGTCGCCATTTTTTAAACGGCACGAGAAATAATCTATCAATCCATTGCGCAGGTCGATCGAGGAATAACAGAAATGCAGTAGAACCTGAAATGTATCAAAAAGGAAATCCCCTACAGTATACGAGAATGCATCTAATCTAAAAGGCCATTGCTATGAAACACCTCATCAATGATGTCATGTATAATGGAGTGTGTATCTACTTCATGCGACTCAAAATCTATTACTTCTTTCATCTTTTGAACTGTGATTTTGAAGTTGTTTCTTAGATACTTTCAGTTTGGATGAAAACAGAGAAAAGGGGAAAAACAGAATAAAACGAGCATGTATCTTTCAATGCAAATAAATAACACTATAAATTTATTGAGTAGAAAGACCAATTTGCACCTATTCATGGCGTGCATCCTACAAGCTTCCCAGAGCCAAAAAGTTCTGTAAAATAGAAAGGAAAGGACAAAGGCAACAGGTGGATGTAGTTTTTTGACCCATAGAATAAAAGCATTCCTTGCCTCTACACCCTAGTGGATGGTTCCCTCTTTTGATAGCTTTGAACTAGTTTTCGAAAACCCCTCTGCATTGCAATTTTTGAAATAGCTATGAACATGGCAGTCGGCATATGAAGACGCATGGTTTCCAGGAACAAAAATTAAGAGCACAAAGAAATATGGTCTGCAACAGAATTTCGAGGCAGGCACGCAAACTTACCCATCAACGAGGGATGACAAGAGCTCAACCCCAAAACCTGCAAACCACAACAACAGATCCAACAACTTGCAAAGTTGAAGAGCAATAAACCAGCGAACAACCACGAAGAGGTCCAACTGCAACTGTAGGACCTCAACTTTGCAAATTTGAATCAAACAAGAACAAGAATCATGGAATGAACCAGTGAACAAGCATCAACCACTGAACCAGCGATGCCGGTGGAGAACAATTCAACACAATTTCACTGCAAACAACACCATAAAAAAAATGGAGTGAAACTGTATTGCAACGCATTTGTACAATAAACATTTAAGACTACTAGACATGTTAGGTAAACACTTAATATTGTCAGAACCGTCGAAGGGCGTAGCCCTATGCAAACATTTAAGAAAAAATGCAGTGTGGCAAACTTGTTCTCTCGAAGCACGCAAGAATAAAGCAAAAATCACACATAGTAATATGCTAGAGAATGTATTCTACCTGGAAGAAAATGCTAAGCCAAACATTCGAACTAATGCTAGCATTAATCCACCTTCGACCAATGCATAAGAAAATATATGATTCAAAAAGACCATATACGATCAAATACTTTGGATATGCCAACATATATAACATTGGGAATAGCGAAGCTGGCAATAAGACCTCCAATCAGTTGTCCAATCAGCTCATGACATATATGGTACTTTTTATTATATAAAAATCGATGTTTTCAGTTCCTTGGTTCCAACAATAGATAATATGGAAATATTTGTGGTCAAAAGACAAACTAATACGAGGTCAACGAATTATCGATTGCTATAGTCCCTCTATTCCTACGGCAGGGACTAATAAGAGGGAAAAAAAATTATAGTCGTAAAATTTATTCCAAAATACTATATAAACAACCCTCAATGACTGTAACACTAAAAAAAATTAAGATATTTCACTTAACAAAAGGATATACCTAACAAAATGTGCAATCAAGCTTGACCATGTCCATACAAACACCAACTACCTTATTTTTTTTCTAAAAAACTGTTAGATTATCCAAAATACAAATATCATAGTTTAAAATACCTTGATAAAATAATCATTAATTTAGAATAATAAATTAATAATATAGAATATTTGATTAATAAATGGATACATTTAGAAATAGAGTATTGTTGTGAAAGATATGACTCTAGAAAGGTGTCATATCTTAGGCTCTAAATTAGGAGTATAGTTAGAAGATTGTTAAGATAGCATTTATTGTAAATGGACACTTGTTTATTTAATAAGTGATTCATAACTAGATTTAGTTAGGACATTTAGCTTATATATAGCTCATTGCAAGAGTGTTGAGGTGTTCGGGTGTAAACTCTTGCAAATTCTCATATGTAATTTATTTTCCTATTTAATAAAAGTGTGTGTCTGAGGACAGTTCTGCCATTATTGTTGTATCAGAGCTCCAATAATGCAGCTGAACTGAGGAGGAGTAGCTAATCAGAGGAGGAGATTCCAGCTCTACAGGCCAAGGAAAAACGTGGGCGCATTTCGTCAGTAAAATCAGTCAGTTAATGATTCATTTTTTAAAGAAAGGGAAAGAACTTTTTTTGTAAAATCATTCTTTATTGTCTCTGCAATTTAATTGTTGGATTACTAGTTCAAACCCCGATTTATTCCCGCCTGATTTGTTTCAGTCCTATTTACGATTGGCATAAATATATGAAAGGCAAGAGCCTTTCAGGCTTCCGAAAATAATTTTCTATAGTACAACATTTTGTTGAACAGAATGGATTTCTTCCAGTCTGTTATGTAATTGTTTGAATTAGATAATGCCCGACCATGTAAAATTGTCAGCAATCCATGCATTCCCTCTCCCCTGGATCAGATAAACATAGGTAATAGATTTTTTTTGTTGTCACGCGCGCACTTTATCAATTAAAATTGATCTGCGACACACTGAGAGAAGTCGAGTTGAACGTTTTCCATCATTGAAATGAAGTTATAGCTGGTGGCCCAGAGAACAACCAGGAGTAGGAGGTCGAGTTGACTAGGACTGTGACGATTGCTTTGTTCCATCAGCTGGCATATTTTACGTTCTCTCTTGTGGTGAATTCTACCCAGATATTCCCCGATGGAAAAAAGAAATTGTCCAAGTCTTAAGGGATTCGCTTGGAGGCACCTACATTGCAGTGGAGGAGTGACTGGCCGCTTGGGAGATATTACAGGTTTCAATCTATAAATTTGTTGCATGATAATTTTTTCGTTTGTTGCTTTAAACGGCAAAAAAATTGTTTCTAGCGGTTGAAAGTGTTTGCAGAGATTTGTTTGATCAAAATATGAATCTTTGAGGACTCGAGTGTGTTGTAATATTAATATCATTTATTGGCTTGAAATATTGCTAAGTGATAAAGAGACTGTAGGATAGAATTTCAGTGAATCGATTAGTTGTATTGCTTACAAGAGGTTGTATAGGTTGTGGGATTCACGCCATTTTAGTAGATGAATTTCATTGCAAGATGGAACTTATTGTGATGAATAATTTGCACAACAACACAAATCATCCTCGGGTCACAAATAAAGTCTAATGTAGAAGGTCTCCAGTTGAAGTTGGAAAGAGACAAGACGAGATTGTCCTTCATAGTTTCTCCATGATAGCATTTGTGTGTGGATCGTCATCGATCCTTCTCAATTATTGACGATCAATCATTCTCCTTACAACCATTGTTCAAGCATCAAGATGCGTGTTGACGGTGTTGAGACTCGTCCTTGCCATCGCCATGATTAAAAATATGAAAACATTTATTAGTTTGATCTTTATGCAGTGATTTTTATTTTGGGTAACAAATTTTTTTTTGTAACTCAAAGTAATTTTACTTTGAGGGGGCGTGAAATTTGCAAGAGCATTGTAAGGAGTAAAATTTTGAAAGTTACTTGGAATTCGATTAGAGCAAAGTGCAAAGCTCGGCCATTTTTCTCCTGTTTCAACGACTATACGAGGGTCAAGGCCAAGCCCCGATAGATCATTTTTTGTTTGATGCATGTGGTGTGTTGCTCATCCTAATATCTTTTGCTTGATTCTTTTTTGGTGCGAAGATTCAACATTACAATGTCGAAGTTAATTAATTTGTTCTCTGACTCTGATAAACTTGAAGGCACAAAATCATACAAGACATGGAAATGTCTCATTGAAAGTACTCTCATTTAAAATTAACTTTGGCGTGATATATGTAATGAAGATACTAAGCCAAATAAACCTACAAATGAAGCCACATTAGCAAAATGGGAAATTAAAAATGTCAAAGCATTAGCACTCATCGAATCTTCAGTTAATGATGAGATGTATGTCCACATTGAAAATACTACTAATGCATGGTCTGCTTTGAAAATTTTTAAGGATCTATTTCATACTCAGCCTTAATCAAAGAAAGTTGATCTTCAATTAAAGTTTCTCCAACAGAAATTGACTGAAGGAGGTGATGTACATGAATATATTTCCAGACTTAAGAACATTGAGAAGGAAATACTAAATGTTGGTTTTCAAGTAGTAGATGATAGTTTCATGACCACAATTTTAATCATTGGATTGCCTTCTTCATATACACATTTTTTGGAATCTTTACAAGTAACTGGAAAGTTAGAGAAGATTATGTTTGATGAGCTAAGTGAAATGTTATCTCAACACAACAAAACTTTTGGAAAGAAAAAGCAAGTTGGGGAAGATGTTTTTTTCACATAAGCCAACACAAGTAAATCTTCAACTGACAGTTCTAAAAGCAGAGGAAGAGGACATTTTGTACAAGGTCGAGGTCGAAGCCAAAGTAGAGAAAACAATTTTTCAGATAGGAGCAATTTTCAAGGAAGAGGAAATAGTCAAGGCAAAGGCTATTTTCAAGGCAGAGGAAACAGTCAAGGCAAAGGACAAACTTTAAACAGAGGTAAAAATAGAGGCAGAGGACATAATTCAGGTAGAGGAAGAGATTTAAGTCAAATTGTTTGTAGAAGATGTAACAAAGTTGGTCATTATGCAAAAGATTGTCGAACTTCCATTGATAAAATTTCCAAGTTTCATCAAAACACAACACAGTTTGAAAATGATCGAGATGATGATGGTTCAGAATATGTCTTTACCTCATCTTCAACATTATAGATTTCCACCGATTTTCAAAGTGATTATGAAGATGATTGGATTCTAGATTCAGGCGCATCTCAACACATGACTTTCAGACGTGATTTCTTTTGGAATTTTCAAGAATGCCATCTTAATTTCGTCTTTCTTGCAGATAATACCAAACATAATCCTTATGGAAAATGTGTAGTTAAAGTTTATTTACCTGATATTGGAGAAAGAATGATTTCAAATGTATGGTATGTACCAACCTTTAAAAAGAATTTGTTGTCTTTAGTCACGATTCGACAAGTAGGACATCATGTGATTATGGAAGATGTCTTAGTTAAGATTAATTCAGTCAAACAGAATATGAAAACAATGATGACAGGTTATGAAGATGGAAAATTATTAAGGATGAAAGGGATAGTTATTCCAAGGCATTCTGACTTTGCATGAGTAGTAAGTACATGTATTTCACCTATAAGATTGTGGCATGTGAGATATGGACATCTCAACTTTGAAAGTCTCTCTCAATTGCAAAAACAAGGAATGGTTAAGGGACTTCCAACTTTCAAAAAGGAAAATACAAAATGTGAAGCTTGCATTTATGGAAAACAAAGTCGAGAGATTTTTCCAACAAGTTCATGGCGTGAAAATAGAGGGTTGCAACTAGTTCATAGTGATGTTTGTGGACCACTAGAAACTTCTTTAGGTGGTTGAAAATATATTTTACTCTTTATTGATGATTTCAATAGAATAACTTGGGTTTACTTCTTGAAGCAAAAGTCAGAAGCATTTGAAAAGTTTAAAATTTTTCATCAACTTGTTGAAAACAGTTGAGATCTAGAAGGCTTGAATGCCAAGAGAGGAGGAGAGAAAACATGCAAATCTGTCATGAAATTAATCACAAGAACATTGATGAAAATACATGCGTTGAATACACCAAAAAAATATGAGAAAGAGAGAAAGAGTTAGAGAAGAAGGATTCCATTAAGAATAACCATTACATGCAATGAGGCCAATTTTAGGACCTCTTCTTCCCCACCTCCACTCTCTCCCTATTTCCTTTTTATAAGGTGTATTTTTTACTAAGTAAATTTTTATTAGGTTTGACTCCATCAATTACATATCTATCAAGTTCCCTTTTTACATAAAAATATGAATATATGACTCATACATCCGAACTTAGACTATAAGACCCCCTAAGATTCGGATCAATTGATCATTTTTCATAGGCATGTTTTAAGGGTCCCATCCAAGGTATATTTTAGTGGTGAATTTTTGCCAATGGGCAATTTTTTGCCATTTTCCAAAAAAATACATTTTCCAATTGACCATTTTCTTTGGGAAAAAAATCACTTACTTTTTACGTAAAATTTGATTATATTGATAACACTTGAAAAAAATTATATGTTTTAATAATAAATTGTACGTTTTTTTATTGAAGTTTCGCCTACATATCTATATGTAGAATTTTTTCAAACCGAAATAGTCACCTAGAATTCTATACTTAGGTATAGTACTTAAATCCTTAAAAAACATGTTATGAGTCCCATAACATCACAAAATAGAAAGGCAAAAACTAGTAAACCCGGAGGATGAAATCACTCTCCTATGACTTCTATAACAATGTTCGAACATGAAGTAATGCACCATGAGCCTTGGGCCCCGCAAAAGGCTCTCTTCCTACCTTGGGATGCAAGGGATGACCTTACAATGATGGGTATGTCTTATACTAAGCCAAGCCCTTAAACCTAGATAGTGTTAGCGAATAGACCCTAAGGGGAATTGAGCAAGTCACATGATTGAAATACTTTAGACATGAAAATGAACATAGTCCTAATGATTATTGTGATGAAGGTTGGCATGTTATTTTATTTTATTTTTTTTAACCTTGGAAATCCCAAAAGTAAGTCCTATAGCATTTCAGAAGACAACCAACCAGGTGGTGCAAACAAGCACACTTATGTCAAAGTATGTCATGTCCCAATGTAGCTAGAACCAGCCTATAGTCATGTTTCTTCTTAGTGCCAGGTTATACCCCAAGCAAAACCAAGACCAA
>ML779602.1:0-14549 GCA_009831015.1 Picea engelmannii | reverse complement strand
AGAATTAATTAATTGTGGAAAATGAACTAATTGGCACCTCTCAAGTTGTTATCTCCCATGGGGGAGAGTTGAAGGACTTGATCTTCACCTTTGATGCTGGACCCTTAAGCCAATAATGTGGTCGGGGATGATAAAAGAAAATCCAAGAAAAATACTCTAGATGTATGGATTCCACCAACATTTGCCTATAAGAAATTTGTATCTCTGAACCTTATCAATCTTGAGTGAGTGTTATGGGGAAAATATGCATGTTCATGTCAAAGGTTATAAATGAAGTGTTTCTCATGGAGTTTTTGTGGCCTTACAAACTTTGTTAGGTGGACTATTGTTCAAAGAACCCCCTCTTTGATTTCAAGATTAGATAACCTATGTTTATAAGAAGTTAAAGTGGTTAGTTGTTTGTTAAGCACATCCTTATTGTATACTTGTCCTATAGCTATTGTGTTTCATTCTAATCACAAGGAAGACCAAGGTGGGGTGGTTGCTCTAGCATTACCCAAGATTTTTGTGCATGTATTGACCACGGGGTTGACCCTTTACACCATGTGGCATGGTTGTTACACAACCTTGACAACCAAGTTCTTAGCCTAGATGACACCTATGCTTTCAATGACGTAGATGAGAGGGTGTCCTTTTGGCCATTGCTAGTCAAGTGCCTCCCCTTAAAAAAATGGATTATTTATGGGGACTTTAATAATGTTGAATCATAGGAAGTTAAGGTGGGAGTCAATCTTATGTGCATGCTTTCACAAGGCTGAAAGACCTATAATGGATTCAAAGAAGAAGTTGGTCTTTATGACCCTAATAAGTACCGAAGAAATGAGTCTTCTAAGCTCTAGTTTATGTGATATACTCAAAGAGCCAATTTGAAAAGAATTATGAAAAGGTTAGACAAAGCAATGTTGTCAAAAAAAAATTCTTTCTTCTTCCACTACGAAGGGGCAAATGGATGCAAGTGTTGGGAGAGCTCACACTCTTTGACCATAAATCAATAACATTATCCATTTCTTGGGGAGCTACTAAGATGAGAATTTGAAAGTCACACTATAAAATGTTATCCATTTCTTGGGGAGCTACTAAGATGAGAATTTGAAAGTCGCACTATGTGCTTAATGTTTCTCACCTCCAACATCCAACTTGCATCTAATAATTTTGTGAAGCAAATTTGGAACTTGATGCCTAGATCACCAGGGGAAGATTGTTGGATTGAATGGTGGGATGATACTATTATCCAAATCATCAAGTTATTCATGGATTTTGCTAATATAGCTCATGTCATTTGTTTCCCATGTCAAAAGGTCACCGAAGAATAATTTGAAGGATTGTCTCATCTACTTCAATATGACAGTTATTTAGGTAAGATTTTCCAAGCTCGAGATTTTTTTGAAGGTAGATGAAATCTGTAAATACCAAGGAGCTCAAATTTGAGTGCAGTTGCATTGGATTTGAACATGGATCCACCTTCTAATGATTTTTTCAAATCGATGACCTAAAGAGGCAAAGGAACAACTAAGACCACCAATGGTTGAGTAACTAAGCAAGATGATATTGAATGAGAATATGTAAGCCAGTACAAAACTATTTTCGAGTGGCATGGGCTCAGAGAGGAACATAAGATGGCCATGTAGACTTAACATGACATTGTACCTAGGCCACTATCTTCTTAATAATAAAGAGTATGTGACCAATGCTTGTCCTTCCTAAGTTGATAAAATCTTTAATGGAAATAACTGATGATAAACCCTTGGGCTTGATGGATATTTGTGGGATTTTGTTGGGCTTGATTTCTTGAGAGTATGCAAGGAACTTGTCCAAAAGGTATTTTTGGGTTCTCCTATCCACAAAGGTTCGATCAAGTTTTTTTCCAAAGAAGACAACCCAAACCTTATCACCAACTAGTGACAATCACATTATTTAATGCCTCTTGCAAGATTTTGGCAAAAATTCTTGCTTTGTGACTCGGATACATTCTACTCAATATCATTAGGGCAAAGTAAACTTGTTTTTATCAAACATTGTGTTATTTTGGACAATGTTATGTTCATATGAGAAGGCACAGAATGGGCCAAATTTTTGGATCTAAAGGCTTATTTCACCAAAAATGATTTTGGGATGGCATATGATAAGGTTAAAGGAGAAGTCTAAACATTCTATGATTTGTACTTTTTTAAACAATCACCACTAGCTTTCGGCTATAGAAGAATAGTTGGAATTGCAAATTTTCGTTGTTGAATTTGCATTGCACTCGGAATGTGCAATCTCAAGAATTGGTGCCCACAATTCCAATAATTCTTCTGAAGTTTTAGCTAGATTTTGTGCAAAAATGATAGGAAAAAGATAACTAGAAAAGGTCCAAATCGTAGCATGTTAGACTACACATAATGTTGAATGGTTGGTACTCTTGATACTGCTCAAATCATTGGGGTTTGGTAATTTCTTCCTTTGAGCTATGGAAAATCTATTTTTGCATGTGATTTCCTACCTCTCCATAAACCAGGTTAAGTTAGAGGAGGTGGGCATGTTTATCGTTGTTGTAATGTCCCCAAGGCCGAGCCCAGTTGTAAATCTGATGTATGAAATGAATTGTAAATATGTGTTATAGGCTAGTGAGCCAAGTCTGTATAAGTCGGTGGGCTTATGTGATTGTTAGGCCAGAGAGCCTAAGGGTTGGAGGCCAAGGGCCTGATTTTGTACTTGTATATATATGCAAAAACATTTAATAAAATTGTAAACACTGCCAGGTGCAGACCGACCACGATGAATGAGTGAAGGGGGACTGAGCTTCCATAGAGAAGGCAAGGGATTAGGGGCTGGAAGGTGGAAAAAGGGGCTAAGTATTTAGTCTAGGGGGGGCTTAAGCCTAGGAATAATATTTTATTATTATTCCAAAAGAACATGTGCCATTTATATTTTTTATCCTAAGTTCCTGACTAAGGGAAGGTGATGCGTGCTGGTGGAACGCACGCAGTCTCCAAGGCGACAAGTGTCAACCCTAGTGCATGCGAATAAAATAGTTTGGGTGGACCGTGAGGGGGGTTCACTCTCTCATTCGAGCGGACTGATTGAGGGTGTACGGGCTCTGAGCAGTACGACTGAACCGAGCTCTGCAGAAAAACCTCGTACACCTTCTGAACTGAAAAACCCATGTATACCTCCGTACTGAACCTGAAGCCTGTGATCGATTCTAAAAGAGTCGGTTTCACCTCTGTTTGAATCGAAAAAGCCCGTGTTGTGTCTGGAGAATATGTGTGCATCCACTGCCTGAGATCGAGCCTGTGTGTGAGATCTCTGTCCCGAAGCCGTGACCCTGATCCATTTTGCCATTGTTGAGCTTGTGGAAAAAGCCTTGTTTGTTTTTCCGTTGGTTGTGTGGCCACACAGTGTTGGACTGCGTGGGAGGTTTGTTGACCTATGAGCGATTCTCTCCAGGCGAGAGAGTGCACAGAGGAAGGAGAGAACTCCTGGAAGGAACCCTGTAGCTGCCACAAAGCCCGGAGACTTCTGGTCCGGTTTGTTGCTATAACCCAAGGCAAGGGAGGTTAGCAGCTGAAGGACTGTCCAGGTGACAGAGAAGGTGTATACTCCTGGGGTGGAACAGGCATGTGGGGAATGAGGGTCTGTGGGCAGTGAGTGTGGGTGGTTCCTAGGAGAGAATCCCTTCCTGTGGCTGTGTGTTGTTTTCCTTGTAACCTCAGCGTGACCTAGGATTCCTTGTCTCGGGGTGGAGCTTAGTCCCAGCTCGAGGGTGACTCACTGCTGAGTTGATGAGTAGTGTGGTCTAAGGCTGGGAGGTTCGTGGAAGGCCTGCACTTGGTTGGTAGATTCTACCACTGTTAAAAGATAAGTATTTGATTATGTTTTAATCATGTTTTGCATGACTCTACTGCTTATGTTATCATGATTTTCGCTGTGTATATGAATTAGTATGAAACACTATTGATTGTTAATTATGGCAGTAACTCATATGAATACTCTGTGTAGAATGTGTTTATTTGTTTAAATGCATGTGGATGATATAATACATGTATGAGTTATGTACCAAGTGGTGTTAAAGTTTCATTTTAAGAGCGATTAAGCCATGGTAGCTGAAAAGGTGCGCTACAGTTGTAATATCCCCACTATAATCCCAAGTTTAATTAATGAATAATGTAGATATGAATGTGACTGTGGCCACGTGATGTAATATGTGAATTGCATTTTCTGATTTTAATAAATATAATGTGATGCCAACTGTTGGAAATATGGTCAGAGATGGGGGTTGAGTTTTTTCCACAAGAGGAGAGTGTCTAAGAGGGGGGCCAAAGGGAAATGGTTTATGGGTATTAATCCAAATCCAGTTTTATGAATTTATTGATCTTTTTGGAAACCTTATATTTATGTTTGAGCATGTGAGAACCCAATCATTAAACTCATGTAAGAGAGTGGGTGTGAAAGTCACATTCCATGGTTATTGAAAAGCATGGAGGAGAAGCAATCAACATTGGGCAGAGTGAGCAGTCAATGGTCTTGGGAAAATAGAGGAAATTTGTATGGGTTTTTACAGAGAGCTTTTAGTCAATGGTCTTGGGAAAATAGAGGAAATTTGTATGGGTTTTTACAGAGAGTTTTTACACAGTGTGTTGAGCCAAGGGGAGAGAAAGGAAAAGAGCACCAGAGCTAGAGCAAGGAGGCTAGGGGAATCTAGGAGCATGTTGGAGAGTTTTGGAAAGTATTGGAGTTGGAAAAGTGAAGAACCAAGTTGTCAGGCCTAAGGAGTGGACTCATGAATGAGTTGCATTGTAAGTTGTAACAACAAGCGTTGTTGTTGGTTAATGGTATTTTTTCTTGACATTGAGTCCCTTGAGTTCCTAGCAGAGAGGTTCCTAGCCACATGGCCAAAGAAACCCCGATAAATGAATGGGACACTTGATGGACTGAGAGTAGTGAAGGTGTACATTCTTTGGGTTGGGCATGTCAAGAGGAAGAGAGTTGGAGGCATATTTGAGATAGTTGTAGGAGAATATCAGTGGGTTGTATGTTATTGAGTTGTTCGTGGGTTGTGAGAGGCACCCTTCTCTTGTGTATTCCTAGCCGCAACTCAGGGGTGAATTGTTGTTGAGAGTTAAAACAACAACTCTATGGTTGGGTAGAACGTCCTTCCCAAGTATCTAGTTGCATAAACGATTTATAAAGATAAATGTATCTATTTTATGAGTTATTTACTGAGTTTATTTGTTGTGCTTATCTATGTATTTGTGAATGGTTAATTGTTATTTTGAATGAGTCATTTTCTACAATTCATGTTCATCTAGATTGTTGTAGATGCATTTCATTTATGGGTATTCAATTCTGGTTTAAATATGAGTTAAACCGTAGCAGGTAAGCTATAGTAAACGAATTAGCGGAAGAAATTATGATTTTCATGTGTATTCCGCAAGTAGCATTCCCTGGATGGGATAGGGGGCTCTACATTATGGTATGAGAGCAAAAGGTTGAAACATTGACTTGTAGGAGCCTGTTGCATGAACACTGAAGTCATTTGAACCAGATTTTTCTTTGGGGTAAAAATTATTGTTGCTTGTAGACAACGTTGGAGGAGAATTTTTGTGGTTTAATGCCATGGAAATCGTATTCACGCAATTCTCCATGGCCTTGGATTTCCAACGAGCTATTGTTTACTTGATTTGGACATCAAAATTGGAAGTTATGACTTCCATAAAATCGGTGCACAGGAGTCGTTGATCACACCTCACAACGACTTCCCAGTAATTGATCTGCGATGGGAGTTATTTATCCCACATGCAAAGGAAAATGTTAAACATGATGTTTTATAAGCAAGAGAGAAACCTTTGTCATTTGTGTGTGAAGCACAGAGAACCGCGGAACCTTGCAGGGTCCATGCACAATGTAACTTTTGGATATCAAAATCCCCCATGAGAAAATGTGTTCACTAGATCGAGTTGAGATTATTGGTTAAAGTTTGCACGAAGTGGTAGGTGCCCTGGTGTCCCAATGGGCCAATGGGTCGGTGGATCGACATTCAGACCATTTGGCTAGAGGTGTGTGTGAGTTGTTCTGGTGGCCCGGTGCCCTAGTGCCCTGGTGTCAGATCATATCCATTCGAGTGGAAGTTGTATGAGAGTAGTTGGTGGTATGATTCCTCGGTAGCCACGTGTCACATCAGGTGGCAGGTCACGTCAGATTACATACCCAAGGCACCAGCTAATTAGTCTATCGGATCAAACTGAGGTGGAATGGAATTCTATTAAGAGGAAAGGAAGGTAGCATGGTAGGTCGGTGCCCCAATGGCCTGGTATGCATGATATATTGGATCAAACTGGAATCGTTGGGAGATATGGGTCGAAGTGGAGTGCGGTAGCGCGATGGCCCAGTAGGTCGATTCCCTGATGGTCTGATATGCCCGATGGTTCGGTAGATTGCATCGAGATCGAAGGTAGGTTCGATGAAGAGGTAGGGAGGTGTTTCCTCGGTGCCCATTGGGTTAGGGCCCTAATGGGCCGATGAATCGATGATCGAGAACCAAATCTAGTGCCACGACAACAAATAAACAATCAAAATATCAGAAAATTTTGGTGTTTTTGAGGTCACAAACTTGCAAACCATTTTTGAAGGCCTAAAAAATTTTTTTAGCAAACAAAATTTGTAAGAATGTGTGTGTATTTATAATAAGGACATACAATTTTTCTTCTAAAATGATAGAGCTTGAAGAAATATTTCCAACAAGCTAAATTGTTCGCCAAACAGAGCTTTTATGAAGAAGTTACATCCAAAACAGTGAAGGGTAAAATTTAGTACTAGTTTTCTTTTAGAGGGCATAACTCCTAGCCTGAGAGTCAGTTTAGGGATCAAGAGAATTCTATGCAAAGCTCGTGGACTGTAGAAATTATCCATAGAGATAAATTTGAGTTATGGGTATCTAAAAATGTGTTGGTAGAGAAAGAGCACGCTTGTAGCATGCAGGGTTAAAAAGAGGAAAATGGTCAAAACTTCTAAAGACCATAACTTTATGCTTGAAAATCAGAATTGGGAAAATGAATAGTCAATGGAAAGGTCTTGAGGAGGAGAATCTATCTATTAACCTAGAAAATATTTTGAGTAGAAAATTTTACAGTCAACTCAAAAGAAGATGACTAGTGGCATTAAAGAGTAGAAAAATTTATGCATTCTTTTCCAAAATTGCATATGTATTTATTTTTTATCTAACATAAAATTGTTTGCATACACATTTTCTACAGAGTTTAGAGGTTCAAGAAGGTAGTTTGTTTTTATATATGAGAACCACGACAATGGAACATTCCCAAGCATCCTACAGTTATGAAGAGGAATTCATAGGTATGCATGTCAACATGGGAAATGATGAGATTGAGTCTAATGGAAGAAGAGACATAAATGATCCTATAACTATGAGGAGCATACAAAGAGAAGTGCAGAGTTATAGGGATGATAATTAAAGGATTATGAAGGCTCAGGAAGAGATACTTCAAAGTTTGAACATGTTGCAGAAGCAAGCCAAGAAAGACTCTAGCACTAGGCAAGAAGCTAGTGTTAGAAAAGTGATAGAATCTGAGCCCCATAGCAGGAGGGATGAGCGTAGGAATGACAGGAAGTTGAGGAGTAGGAGTGGGTTCCATCATTCCTCAGAAAAATCCACTAGGATATCTCATTCCAATTCAAGGCCAAGAAGCAACCCAAGTGTGTATTGTGTCAGGAGATAGAGGAGAAGGCTTGAGGGAGACATACTGCAAGGGGAACTCAGGAAGATCAAGCCACCTAATTTCAACGATGAGCACATGAAGGGAGAAGAGGTCGAGGCTTGGCTGTTGGAAACAAATAAATATTTCCAGCTGCATGATTACCCCTCAAGGGTAGAATCAAGAATTGCAACCTATCACTTGCAAGGCAATGAAACCATGTGGTGGGATCATCTTAAGCAAGCCAATAATCTTGATGAGAAGAGAGTTTCATGGAGGTAGTTCAAAGTATATTTCCAAGAGAAATATTTGTATGAGAATTACTATGAGAGGAAGATGAAAGATTTCTTTGAACTCAAGTTGGGTAGCATGTCAATGGATGAATACGAGAAGAGGTTTTTTAAGTTGTTGAAGTATGTGGAGTTCATAAAAGATAAGAAGGTAAAAAACCAAAGGTTTCTTAGTGGGTTACTCTCCTTCTATACTGACAAGATACAGTTTGATAACCCCAAGACTTTGGAGAAGACTATAAGGAGAGAAAATCATATTTATGAACAGAGCAGAGGGAGGCCAATCTTCCAAAAGACTTTGAATGATAAGGTGAAAGGAAAGAGGGATAAAAGGCTAAAAGGTTTTAAGCCACCCTTTTTCAAGAACAACTCCCAAGCAAATAAAAAAGGGAAACCAACCCAAAATGAGCACAATATAGTAGATTATTTTGGGAAAAGGCCAAGGAGACAACCTGTACAATGTTGGGGATGTGAGGGAAATCACTTATATAGGGACTGCCTTCCTGAATGTTGTGAACAATTATCATCCTTTCACAACATTCAGGAGACTGAAACAATGGAAGACATAGGATGAAGCATGCCAAGGATTTATGCAACCTTGGACAATAAGCAATAAAAATATTAGTCCCCCATGACTGAGATGAAATGTAAGATCAATAATCAACCCATAGAAATTTTAATTGATTCTGGATCTAGCCATAGCTACATAAACTCCAATATTATTGGAAGTTTTTACTTGTAAAGGAGTAAGCATAAGAAATATTGGTTAGTTCAGTTAGCCATGGGGGTTAAGAGAAATATCAATGAGTTGGGTAAATATTTTCTAATAGACATGAATGGACTCAACACAAAGGTAGATGTGAACATTATACCTTTGGGTTCATTTGACTGTCTAATTTGGCATAGATTGGTTGGAGAAACACCATGTTGTCATAGAGTGATACAACAAGACAATAACATGTCTTGATGAGAAATGACAATAAGGCAAGATTCAAGGCATTCCAAGATTTGTAGATGTTAGAGAGATTTTAGCAATGCAGTTGGAAAAGAGTTTCAGGAAAGGATGTCAACTTTTTATAGTCCATATGGGAGAGGAAGCTAGAGATAAAATGGTTGGTCTTGAAGACCATCCAGTCTTCAGAGATTTTAAAGATGTTTTTGAGGAAATCTCAGGACTTCCACCAAAGAGATACATCAATTTCTCTATTGATTTGGTGTCAAGTGTTTCCCTAGTGTCCAAGACACCTTACATAATGGGCACACCAAAATCGAAAGAGTTGCATATGCATCTGGAAGAAATTTTGAAGAAGGGGTATATACGCCCAAGTGTGTCACCTTGGGGAGCCCCAATTTTGTTTGTGAAAAATAAGGATAGAACCTTAAGGTTGTGTATTGATTTTAGACAGTTGAATAAGGTCACTATAAAGAACAAATATCATTTTCCAAGAATTGATGATTTATTTGATTAGTTGAAAGGTGCAAGGATATTTTCCAAGATTGACTTAAAATTAGGTTATCATCAAGTGAGGATAAAATAAGAAGACATCAATGAAACAATGTTTAGAACATAGTATGAGAATTTTGAATTCATGGTAGTGTCATTTGTATTGTCGAATGCCCCAACTGTTTTTGTGTGTCTAATGAATAGAGTGTTCAGGGAGTACCTGAAAAAGTTTGTAATTGTTTTCTTAGATGACATTCACATCTACTCTAAGTCCAAGGAGGAGCATGAGAATCATTTAAGAATGGTGCTAAAGGTTTTAAAGGAGCATAACTTCTATTCCAAACTAAGTAAGTGCATATTTAAAAAAAAAAAGATCCACTACTTGGGGCATATTATTTTAGCAGATGGGATAACAGTTGATTTTGAAAAAATAGAGGCCATTTAAAGGATGGCCAACGCCAATAAATGTGATGGAGGTCAGATCATTTATGGTTCTTGTCGGTTATTAATGAATATTCATAAAGGATTTTTCAAAGGTTGCAAGCCCAATCACTTCATTGCAAAAGAAAGGAGTGAAATTCGAGTGGACTCCAAAATGTGAAGAAAGTTTTCAACAATTGAAAAGAATTTTGACAAGTGTGCCCATCTTTAAAGATTGTAGATCCAAATGAAGACTTTTTGGTGTGCATGGATGTGTGCAAGGAAGGGATCAGTGGAGTCCTCAATCAAATGGATCATGTGGTATGTTTTGAATCTAGAAAACTAAAGGAGCATGAGAGAAATTATGCTACTCATGATTTAGAGTTAGCATCCATTGTGCATGCATTGAAAATAAGAAGACATTACCTCATAGGGAAAAGGTTTGAGCTAAGAATAGACCATTGCGGTCTGAAACATTTATTTGGACAACCAACACTAAATGATAGGAAAAATAGATGGTTGGAGTTTCTTAGTGAGTATGATTTTGAAATTAAACATATAAAGGGAAAATAAAATAAGGTGGTTGATGCACTCGGTAGAAGAGTTCATGAAGTGCATGTTTCATCCATCATCATGTACAAGACATATTTAAAAGATACAATTCTTGAAGCAACAAATTCATATCAACTTTATTTGCAAATAAAAGAAAACTTACGATAAAGCAATTTACAACGGAAATTTATAAATTATGAATTGAAAGAGGATGGGATCCTCTTGTACAAGGGAAAGGTGTATGTGCCAAATTCGATGGATTTGAAAAATATAGTGTTGAGAGAAATGCACAATGTGCCATATGTTGGGCACCCATGATATCATAAATCCATTACAATTATAAGGAGTCAATATTTTTGGCCATGAATGAAGAAAGAAGTGGCTAACTACATAGCCCAATGTCTAGAGTACCAAAAGGTGAAGATAGAGCATAGACATCCAACGGGGCTATTGCAGCCATTATCCATTCCATAATGGAAATGGGAAGTGGTCATAGTAGATTTTATTATAAAGTTGCTTAGAACAGTGAAGCAACATGATTCCATCATGTTGGTGGTGGAAAAATTGACTAAGGAAACACATTTTATTCCTGCAAAGACAACACATAAGGAAACAGACATTGCAAAGGTTTACATGAAGAAAGTTTCCATGCTACATGGAGTGCCTAAGGAAATAGTTTCAAATATAGATTCCAAGTTTACATCCAAAATTTGGCAAGGTTTGTTCAAATGCTTTGGGACAAATATGAATCTTAGTACAACATATCACCCAGAGTCTGATGGGAAAACATAGAGGACGAATAGGATAATTGAATACATGCTCATGACGTATGTGATGGATCAACCGTCAAAATGGGAAGATTAGATCCACTTAATGGAATTTGATTATAATAATGGGTATCATGACTCATTAAAAATGAGTCCATTTGAAGCTTTGTATGGTAGGAAGTGTAACACACCAGTGAGTTGGGATAACCCAATAGACAAAGCCATCAGCGGGCCAAATTTGTTAAAGGAAATGGAAGAGAAGATGACAATGATCAGACATAACTTAAAGGTTTTTCAGGACAAGAAGAAGAGCTATGCAAACAAGAACACAATATTTAGATATTTTAAAGTGGAAGAGCATGTTTTTCTAAAAGTTAAAGAAAAAAAAAGTTCTATAAGATTGAGTTGCTTCCCAAAGTTGGCAGCGGGATATTGTGGGCCTTTCGAAATATTATAAAATATAGGGCCAATTTCATACATGTTAGAATTTCTTGCATCAATGAGAGTACATAATGTTTTTTATGTATCGTTATTAAAGAAATATGTTCTTGACCCTAACAACATAATTGATTGGACTATGATCTAGGTGGAAAACGAAGGGGATTTCTAGGTGGAACCAATACGCATCCTAGACCGAAAAGTCAAAGTGCTCAGGGGTAAATCCATAGGGATGGTAAAGGATCAATGGACCTGCTACAGTCCTGAAGATGCAACATGGGAGCATGAATAAACTATGTGGGAGGAATACCCACAAATTTTTGTCAATTTTGAAGAAAATAAAAGTTGAAAAATACAAGACTCCATTTTGGGCAGCTAGCTCCAGAACCACATCTCATAAATTCTTGGTTAGCACCGATAGCCCTAATAAAAGTACGGTGCAAACTGATGGAATGAAGGTAGTGAAGGGGGCACATTCCTTGGGTCAGCGGGTTGAGAAGAATGAGAGATTTTGGGACTGTTGTTGGAGGGTAAAAATTGCATAATTTTGTTTTATTTTCTTATAATTGTAATTTAAATTTGTATATGTTTATGGCATGATGTTGTGAATCGAGGATGATGCAAAATTGTAGGGTAGGGGGAATGTAACATCCCCACTATAATCTCCAGTTTAATTAATTCATAATGTATATATGGATGTGGTTGTGGCCACACGATGTAATGTGAGCATTGTATTTTATGATTTTAATAAATATAATTTGATGTCATCTACTGAGAATATGGATAGAGATGGAGGATGAATTTTTTCCACAAGAGAAGAGAGTGTCTAAGAGGGACCCCAGGGGGAAATGGTTTATGGGTATTAATCCAAACCTAGTTTTCTGAATTTATTTATCTTTGGAGAAAGCTTCTATTTATGTTTGAGTGTGTGAGATATCAATCATTAAAATCATGTAAGAGGGTGGGTGTAAGAGTCACATCCCATAGTTATTGGAAAGCATGGGGAAGAAACAATCTACATTGGGTAGAGTGAGCAGTCAATGGTTTTGGGAAAGTAGAGGAAATTTATATGGGTTATTATAGGCAGTTTTTACATAGTGTGTTGGGCATGAACAACAAGGGGAGAGAAAGGAAAAGAGCACCAGAGATAGATCAAGGAGACTTGGAGAATTTAGGAGTAGGTTGGAGCATTTTGGAGTGTATTGGAGCTGGAAAAGTGAAGAACCAGGTTGTCAGGCCTGAAGAATCGACTCCTGAGTGAGTTGCATTGTAACAACAAGCAATGTTGTTGGTTACTGGTATTTTTTCCTAAGAATGAGTCCCTTGAGTTCCCAACAGAGAGATTCCTAGCCACATGAGCCAAAAAGACCTTGATAAATGAATGGGATGCATGATGGACTGAGTGCAGTGAAGGGGTGCATTCCTTGGGTTGTGTAGGTCAAGAGGAGGAGAGTTGGAGGTATATTCGAGATAGTTGTAGGAGAATATCAGTAGATTGTGTGTTAGTGAGCTGTGAGTGGGTTGTGAAAGACACCCTTCTCTTGTGGATTCCTAGCCCCAACTTTGGGGTGACTTTCTGTTGAGATTTAGAACAATAGGTCTATGGTTGGGTGGAACGTCCTTCCCAAGCAGTTGGTTGCATAAACATTTTATAAAGATAAATATTTATCTATTTTATGAGTTATTTACTGAGTTTATTTGTTGTGTTTATCTATGCGCTTGTGAATGGCTAATTGTTGTTGTGAATGAATCATTTTCTACAATTCATGTTCATCTAGATTGTTGTAGATGCATTTCATTTATGGGTATCCAATTATGGTTTAAATGTGAATTAAATCATAGCTGGTAAGCTACATTAAACAACCAATAAACTAATTAGTAGAAGAAGTTCTGATTTTTATGTGTATTCCACAAGTAGCATTCCCTGGATGGGTTGGGGGATGCTACAATGGCTATTAAACAATGCTACCCATAGGCACTAACATTGTATTTTCTGGTTATGATGGCTTTGGTCTATCTACTTCATCATTAAGTTTCACATGAACTCATAAAGGTTATTCTCCTCCCTGAGCTAGATTCTTACCATCTTGTAAATGACCATGTTCTTGACAACTCCTTTTTGGTCGATCTAGAGGAGGAAGAGTGTGGATAATACAATGGAATGTCTATACATATTTAACAATGTTGTGGGTTCTAAGTTGCAATGGATAAAACAAAGGGCTATCAACTATGCTAGGATAGCTTCCTAGGTTGGCTAACCAACATGTGGTGGTCTTGGCTTCAACCTAGGTAGGGTTTTAAGTTTTTGGGTTCCCCTTCACTCTTTAGGCCTCACTAACAACCTTGTGGGGGTAATTATACACATGATTGCTAAGAAGAGAGATAAGGGGATTGCAAACCCTGTGACATTGGAAGTTAGATTTCATATTTGTTCTAAGTTCCTTACTTTCATGAATGTTTATCATTCATTTTGTTGGTTCCACTTTCTATGGGATTTCAAAGGCTTTAGAATCTCCTCAATGACTTTCTTTAAGGGATAAATAGGATTCCACTATGCCCATTGGAAGCTCTATTGTAACCCCAAGGATTGGGGTGGTATGGGTATGATTAGCTCCTTTTGACAGTCTTAGACATTGTGCGTTAAGTGGATCATTATTAGAGTGGAGGGAAACAAAAATTGGGAAGTGTTGTTGGGAATTTTCATGTCACTCATGTCCATGTTGGGTAAAATAAGTTGTAGTAATGTGAAATTTCAAACCCTTATGCTTACTACGATCAAGGTCAAAATCAAAGGGTTGTTTGTGTCACTAAGTATATGGAAAGCATGGGAGCTTGTCAAGCCATCCTTCACTTGAAAATGATTTGTACACTAGTTTTATGGTTGGGCCCTTAGTTTGACTAGGCACCTAAACCCACATTTGACCTAAGCGACCTTTCAACTACCAAA
>ML779601.1:917362-927734 GCA_009831015.1 Picea engelmannii | reverse complement strand
TTTTTAGGTTTAGCAATCTTTTCCTAGATTATCAGATGAATCCCTTCTTTTATCTTTTTTATAGTCCACATAAAACTAAACATTCTCCTTCTGATAATATTGAGTATACTTTTTGGAATCTTGGCCAATGAAAGCCAATATACATGAATAATTTCAAGTATTGCTTTAACAAGTGAAACCCTTCCCCCTAAGCTTAACCATCTAAGACTCTAATTTGCAATCCTTTTTCCAATATTTCTCACCAGCTAATACTAGTCAGCCTTATTATAACAGTTGGGTTTTAGAAAACATCCAAGATACTTAAACCCAACATCTATTTATTTTACTTCAAAGGGAAGAATCTCCTTCACCAAAGCTAAATCCTCTATTGTCCATTCAGGTTCTGGAAACATGGATTTATGTGGACTAAAAGCCATACCAGTTGCTTTACTGAACAATTCTAATATCTCCTTAAATAACTTCCACTCAACAAAGTTTCCATTTCCAAACATAATAATATCATCAAAAAACATCATATGAGTAATGTATATCCCTCTAGCCACAAGTATACCTTCTAAATTCTTAACCCTAACCTGCTCCTTTATGGCTCTTCTTTAACCTTCCACAACTAGAAGAAAAAGTAAAGGAGATAATGGGCACCCTTGTCTTAATCCCCTTGTACTTTTAAAGAAATTTGTAGGCTTAGCATTGATCATCACAACAAAGTTTGCAGAGGTCACACACCCCATGATCCAATCAATGGCTTCTAAGCTCATTCCCATCTGCAACAACACAAGTCTTAAGAAGCCCCAATCAACTCTATTATATGCCTTTATCATGTCTAGTTTAAGTACCATAGCTTTGATATTTTTAACCTTAATACTATGCAAAGCTTCCTAAACAATGCTAATAACATCAGTGATTTTCCTTCCCTCAAGAAAGCCAAATTGTTCCTTTGATATACCACAGGATGGAGAAGATTTAATTCTATTAGCAATGATTTTAGTAATGATCTTATACACCAAGTTACAAAGAGATATAGGCCTATACTCCCCAAAAGATCATGGATTCTCACTCTTTGGAATCAGAGCAAGAAAAGTTGCATTCAATGCTCCAGACACCCTACCAGCCTTCCTGGATTCTTCAACCATATCCACTAATTCATCACCTAGAATGTCAAAAAAAGCCATAAAAAACTCTACAATCCAGCCATCTAGCCCAAGACTTTTTGAATATTTAAAGACTTCGAGTATTGAGAAAATTTCTGCTGAAGTTATAGGTAAAGTTAATATTTGACTATCTTCTGCTGTAAACAACCTTGGATAACTCCTTAAGATTGCAAGTTGATCAGAAATGGAAACGTTAGGTTGAGCCAAGAAGATATTTTGAAAAAAAACAACTACTTCCTTTTGTAGTTATTTATTTATAGAGATCATTGTCTCGTCCTCCTTGGAAATCTCCCATATAGTATTGATCTGTTTCCTAGATTTAGCATAAGAATGAAAGAATTTAGTATTTATATCACCTAAAGCTAGCCAATTTAGTCTACTCTTCCGCCTCCAAGTTTCTTCTTCCTGGCTCAATAGTAACATTTTTCTCTGCTCTTTTAAAACAATCAACTCTTTTTCCTCCCCTTCAAATCCTTCAGGATGATTTGAGTAACTTATATCCAACTCTAATTCCAACTTTACCAATTCTTCCTTGGCTTTTAGATTTCTATTTTTTTCCCAATTAATCATCATAGACTTAAGTAACTTTAGCTTTTGTACCAATGATTCCATAGGATTTAAAGTCTCTGTGCCCAACAGTCCAGCCCAGTTGGATCTGACAAAGTTACAAACTCTGGTTCATCTAGCCAAATAGAGTTAAATTTGAAGGGGAAACTAACTTCTCTATTATCTTTTTCTAAGTGGAGGATTACTGGCATATGATCAGAAATATTTAGATTACACACTACATATTTATACCTAAAGCCTAAAATTGCAAGGTCCTCATAAATAAAAAAATGATCCATCCTCTTGGCAATAAAATCCCATCCTCCTCTTCCATTTCTCTAGGTAGGCAACAATTTTAATGGTTCAACATCCACCATCCCCTCTTCTTGTATCAAATTACTAAAGTATGGTTGTAATGGACCTACTATAGCATGATCACCCCAAACTTCTCTGAATGAGGTAGTGAAGTTGAGATCACCCCCTAGAATTAAATTTTGTTCTTTAAATAAACCTTCTCTTTTAATGGCCTCCCAATAAACCTCTCTGTAAGAGTACGGTCCATAGCAGTTAATAAGCTTCATACTTCTATCAAGGTCTTTAACATGTCCATCCAACAGAATCTCTGCAGGAATCAAGTAAGAAAAAAAATCATCTTTCCTTGGATTCCACGTTGAGAGAATCCCACTAGAGAGTCCTCTGGAGTCCACCCCACAAAAAACCAGTGTGGTAATAATTTAGAAAAAAGTTCACTTTCTTTTGCCACCCCAACCATATTTTCCTGTACAAGCAATACATCACGTTTCGTTAACTCTAAGAATCTTTTTAGGGCTAAGTACTTGGAGCTTCCCCCCACTCCTCTCACATTTAAAGTGGCCGCAATCATTTTTTTATTCTTGCCAAGGATTTTTGTGCTCTAAGCACCCTCAAACCATCAACCACTGTGGAACAACTAGTTTCACCAATCAGCTTCTCGCTCCCTATCTTCCTAGCAAAGGCAATATCCCCCCCACTAGAAGTGGCTTCTAGTGGAATCAAATGATGTGTCACCATCCCCTTCTCCACTTTTACAATAGAGGACCCAACTAGAATAATTCCAGGAAAAGAAGGGTAATCTGAACGATCCAAGTCACCAACAATTGTTGGGTATGTGTTATATTTTTTGCATGTGTGTGTGTGGGCATGTCAGATATGACAACTGCGTCTGGCAATCCCTTGTACTAGTGACCTGTTTGTGCCATGTGCGTCGGGTGATTTCCTAGGGGGGGGTAGGTATGCCCCCCTTGGTTACATGCAGTAGCCCGGGGCAGCACCCCGAAATTTTTTTTTTGGGCTATTTTTGCTATTTTTAGCAGATTTTTCTATTTTTAGCGGGTTTTTAAATTAATCTTGGATTAAGGGATTAGGGTTTTGGTATCTACGGAATACCTAAAAACATTGTATATATATTGTATAGTGAATGGTGAAATTCGATATAATTAATATAAGAAAGGTTTCCCCGGTTGAGTGTTTCTGGTATAAATCTCTATGTACTATGTGAATGAGCCATTGATTAATTTCTATTTTTCTTAAGAATCTATATGCATTGCTTTAATTCACAAGTTTAAAACT
Organism: Picea engelmannii; assembly: GCA_009831015.1. Taxonomy (NCBI): domain Eukaryota; kingdom Viridiplantae; phylum Streptophyta; class Pinopsida; order Pinales; family Pinaceae; genus Picea; species Picea engelmannii. Next base: position 924,432 of record ML779601.1, on the reverse strand, counting down.
TACATGTGGTATCAGAGCTCGTTTTTGGCTTCAAAGGGACGCCTTTGTTGTTGAGGGTTTGGCTTGGTCTTGATAGATCAAGTTTATCAGTAACCCCCCCACTAGAAGTGGCTTTCAGTGGATTCAAATGATGTGCCACCATCCCCTTCTCCACTTTTACAACAGAGGACCCAGCTAGAATAATTCCAGGAAAAGAAGGGTGATCTGAACGATCTGAGTCACCAACAATAACTGCAGACCCTACAGTAAAATCCTTAGTATCTAAAGTGATACACTTAAGGGATCCCTCAAGAGCTAATTCGTTCTGTGGAACACTCCACAACTCTACAACATCCTCACTACCTTCAGTAATGCTCACTTCTGAAATTCACACCCCTCACCCGAAGGACACTTGATCCTTTCCGAATAGGTACAAACCCCCCCATCCCCCAGAACCAATAGGATATCATCATCAACAAGCTGGGTCTCAAACCCTCCCTAAACCCTTTAACCCTTCGGAACAACAATGCTGTGAGCATACCTCACTGGCCTTCGAGTTCTTCAAAGATGGAACCTCACACATACGAGTATACCCCAAACCAGAACCCTCTAAAGAAACACAACCATTCTTTAATGACTCCTCTCCTACGAAAGTATTTTTATCCTCATAATTGACAGAAGGAGTAAAAATAACATTTGGTAGAGTTTTGATAAGCTTACCCGTAGGAATTTTGCAGTCCACTGTCGAATCAGATTTGAGCTCAGACCATCCTTCTGTCAGCAGAGCCGAATCAACTACTTATGTATCGCCAGGGTCCACAAAAGTATCAAATGTTGATTCCTTACTCTACCCCCAACATTGGTGCCGTAAATGGTGTGTCTGTTTACACAAAGTACACCTAAATCACAGCCCCAGGAAATCCAGACGCTGCAACACCACTGTACCACGCCACTCAATTTCCAACTCTACCAGTAAGCCTTCATGCATATCAACCTCCAGTAACATTTTACCCATACGCCTATCGGAACCAGAAAGTTATATTTTACCCAAAAAAATAAAAACATCCCTATTCAAATAAAAAATATTTTACCCAAAAAAAATATATAGATAAAAAATAATATATAAAATAATATATATATATAGTTTTAGCTTTAGATGTTTCAAAAGTATCTACATAGTTTATTTTCAAAAACTTTTAAAACAATTATATCTAATTGTAAATTAAAATGAATTATTAATTTATAATATTAAAATAAATAATTTTTCTTAATAATTAAAAAGTAAATATTAAATTTCAATATTAATTTCTAAATAAAAAATTTAAATTTTATATATTTTTATTAAATAATAATAGTAATAAAAATAAAAATTAAACATCATCTAAACAAACAATTAAAATTAAAAAATACTTTATATTAATCAAAAATTATTAAAAAGATAAGAAATAAAACTACATCACACAAGCTTTGAAAAGGCCATTCAAAATTTGTGATTGAATGAGCTTAATTTCATGTTTGTCTCATTTTCTTTTGACGTTTTATAAAGATGATGCAACGTATTTCTCTCATGTGCTTTCACATTATATAAACATAAATTATCGTGCGTCTTTTTGAGAATGTAGATTACTAAAGACTTGTTTTATATTAAAATATTTTCAATTATTTTATTGAGCAGAGGTTTCGCACTTAGCCGACCATTTATTTATAATGTATTTCTAATTATTTTTTCATAACTTCTGCAAATAAACTATTCTATAACTTAAGAAAATACATTATTGAAATTGGAGAAATCCATTATGAAACAAGTAAATAAGTTTATATTATTATAATGGGTAACTTTATTAAAAAAAAAAACACTATGAATAAGGGGAAATACGAAATAAAGGTTGCATAAAGCTTAGCCCATATTTTTTAATTTAAAGAGTTCAAAGACATAATAACTTATTATGAATTTATTGTATTTAAATTACTTTATAATTTTTTTTGAATAACTAACAATACTAAAAAAAAAAATTGATTTTTTTTTTATTGAAATTAAAATTATAACAAATATATATTTTAAAGAATTTGTTTATAATTATTTTTTAAAACATTTTTTTCTAACTTACATTATCACCAAATAAAAAAGAAATTACAAACTACTTTTATATATTTTGAAGGTTGCATAAAGCTTAGCCCATGTTTTTTTATTTAAAGAGTTCAAAGATATAATAGCTTATTATGAATTTATTGTATTTAAATTGCGAATCACACTTCTACTTTAGTGAAACTCTTGTATATTTAGACAATTGTTGATATAGTTTAACACTTAGTCTTATTTAAGAATACATTTATGTACATGAGAATTCAATAGAACAATTACAGAACAAACGAAGACAAATACATAAATAGTGTGAGCGGAACGAAACGTGCCTAACACCCGACTAAGTCTTTGTTATTGCAAAAATGTTACAATATGCACACTATTGACTCGGTTTACAAATACGATAGATTCGGATGACTCGCCTCACCTCACCAAGACACTCATAAATAGATTCGTCACACCAAGACTCTATGTTGCAACAGTCTCTACAACCTCCTATGGTGCACCTCAAACATGCACACAATCGTAGACTTGTTGTCCCTTCGTTTCCATAGAATTTCACCAACCTAACATAGATTTTGGTTCTACCTCACACATACCTCCAACAAACTTGTGTTTCTAGACTTCCCAAAACCTCCCAAATTGTCCCACTCTTGTCTACTTGTCTTCTATCTTGGAAACTCTGTCGTAGTTTCTTTCCTCAGATTTTCCTCGAACTTGTTCTCTCCAAATCGTTGCCAATCTTCTATTTCTTCCTTTGGTTGTGTACTCTTGATCTTTTAGGAACTCTAAGGGTCATTTTTCCAAAATGTCATGTCTCTTCGGTGTGTCACATCCTTTTACAAACCCATGCTCAACCAACTTGTCATGCCCCTTAATGGACCCGATGTGCCCACCCAATCCCGCATGCCCATCAACCACTTATCTCTTGGACCCTCGTTCCCCATCCTTGGGAGCATTCCCCTTGCCTTGTGCACTCTCTCATGTTGATCATCGTGACTCCTCATGGGTGTGTCGATGGGGTCGTCTAACCTCTCTAGTGTGCCCATGTTGCCGAGGGAAAAATTTTCCACTCCTTCAGCATGCTTCCAAGTTTCCCTTCGCTTTCCCAAATGCAACCAAAATATACATCAATCATTTCAAGGAAAGTAATGTGTGTTCCCCCTTGGTTCTGCATGCCACCATTGTGTGCACAATATTCTCATGATCACACCCAAACATCTTTGTTTTCCCAACTGATCACTTCTTCGTCATGCTCTTCATTGATTCCTTTGTTGAATATTCCCAAGAAGGTTATGCACTCAGTGGGTGTCATGGAAGACTTTACATCCTCCCCCACTCCAAGTTTTTCTCATCCTCAACAACATCTATCAATATCTATGGAATCTCTACCCCATATTTGGATCTTGTCACCACTCGATGAATGGTGTGTCCTCAAATGTTGTCATCAAGAAAACCCTCCTCAGGAAGTTCTACAAATTTTTCCCAAGTGTTGGATTCTATTGACTATGATGGCTTCGATACTTTGACTATGTCTATGTGTTTCATGTACATTGGATCCTCTCAAGTTCTGAACTACTTGGGTGATTAGTCCAATTGTTGTTTTCGTTGCTAGAGAACTGACACAGGGACACGCCACCCAGGCACGTCCGCTCACAGGATCTTCTTCTTCTCGGCCCGAAGAACTCTAAGGTTCTTCTACTTCCTTATCAGGAATTATCTACCCACAGATTCTTTCACGCGACTTCCCTCCTTCTTGGCTTATCGGAGAATCAAAACTCGCGACTTCGTGAGTCCAAAGGTCATTGGTCGGGTGTGAATCTTACGAGTCCCCGAGCGTCGATATGAATAAATGCTGAACTCGCCCTTCTCCTATCGCGACTTACCCTATCGCGACTTCGCGAATCGCTATATCAAGCACTTGGTTTTCCCAACTCCCGATACCCGATGCGCCGAAATGTCGATGCACACGTGAGTTGATTTTTCAACGGTCCCTTATTTCGCGGGACTTCAGACTTCGCGAGATCGCGAATCCTAACGCCAATATTTGGGGACTTCTCGCGGTGAGATCTCGATGACTTATGCCATCTGTACTCCACTCGCCGACTTTGCTATGGCCCACACTGTCCTCCAACGGTCGGAATATCGCTTATCACAATATCGCAATCCCCGTGGCCAAATCCTCGAATCTTTTCTCGTGAGACACCGATACACAATCCCACGCGCAGATCCGACGGTTCTCCTATGATCCAGATCCAATGGCTATTCTCCTTCTCGCTCCTCGTGTCTTCGTGACTTGGAGTACCCAATGCTTGGCTCTCACCCTGCGAACTCCTGAGTTCGCGAGATCTCTCGATCTCTACCACCTGTCCTCGTTAGATGGACGGATCCTAGTCCTCTCGCCACTTCGCCACTTTGTGTCCTTGCGCTTCGCGAATTTTAACACCAAATCCTCAGCCCTTCCACCCACGAGATCCCGACATGCGATGTGCCACCTGTCCACTTGTCGACTCCTGTGGCCCCACACCGTTCTCGTGGTTGTCGGGATATCGCGTATCGTAATATCGCGATTCCCATTACCAAGCCTTTGACACTTTTCTCACGAGATCCCGATAGGCAATCTCGCGAATGATCCAACGGCCCTGATTGGCTTGGATCAACGGTACTGCCCCTCCTGAGCTTAGAACCTCCCCACACTTGCACTGTAACTACGTCGCACCTCTGGAAGATCAAACGACTCTCGAATCTTCGTGAAATCTCCTCCAAAGATTCCGTCCGTCCGTTCTCCCTTTGAGGATTCTGCGAAATGAATAAGTACCTCTCCACGAGACTCATTCGCCCGCTTCGCCAATCTGCGACGCTTCTCCCCGACTTTCCACGGCAACTTCCCTACACTTAGCCTTCAATGAATTTAGAGGTCTATCCCTCCTGAGCTTTCTCACAACCTTCAAGTCCTCTAAGCAACTCCTTGCGGCAAATCTTTAACGACGTCTTAGTGTTGAAGTCTTTTGACTCTGCGCACCCCTGCAGTAGCAGCCTTCAGATACTCTGCTCAGAATCGCAACTCTGAGGCTTAGCTTGGGCTGCGCACTCCTTGCATGGCATTGTGCCTAACTGCACCTTCGAGACGAATGAGAACAAAAGATAACTCTAGTTGAACCCTTCTGTCAACGCACTCCTTGTGGACAAATTCGACTACATTCCTTGTAGGAATTCTCTAGCTCAATTAGAGAAACAATTGAGACTCATTCACTCTTCCTTCCAGACTTCGATCTCAACACATGAAATCATACACACAACATAATAGCAAATTCTTAACAAGAAGTAAATACTCATGAGCATAGCATTCAACACACATACACAGAGAATAACATAACAGCCATAAATCTGAATCAACTTCTTCTATTAATTCAAGATCTGTACATGGGTGTTCTTCTACAGTTCTATGTTTCTCTCCTACGCTCTGGATTCTTCTAACTCTTCCTGAACTATCTTACAATGCACAATGAGGGTGTCTATATTCGTTCTTCCTCTTTCTCCTAAGACTGTCTAATATAATATTCAATTCTACCTACTTACAACTACTACTATAAATGCCTTTGTCTATCTCAGACGAGAGTGGGGCGCTCAAGGTCCGAATACATTTTACCAAGGCGCCATAATTAAATGATCTCATTTATGTTTAGCGCATCAAATTCAAGGGAAAATTTTAAAAAAATTGGTGCTGGTGTGTGCCCAGCTATCCTTCGTCTTCTGTGCTGGCTCGCTTGTCTCGGGAGATGATCCTGCATCATACTCCCTCACTTGAAAATTTGCATGGGCTCCTGTCCATGAGCTCCTGCATGGTATGTCCATGTTTTCGTATCTCTGCTTTAGTCTCCCAGCTGGCATCTTCAACTGGATGGCCCTTCCACTAGACCAAATATTCGAAATATTCTTTCCTTCTGGTTTTCTTACCCACTCGTTTATTCAGTATCTGTTCCATCTGTGGCTTCTCTGCAACTAGCATATGCTTCTGCCACTGGACCTCTGGTTGATCGTCACTTTCTGCTCCTGCTTCATCAACTTTATATGGATATAAATCTGAAACATTAAATGTCGGAGATATTCCGATCCCATCCGGTAACTCAATTTCATAAGCATTCTGTCCTATTTTCTTCAAGACCTTGCATGGCCCAATTTTCTTCATTTTTAATTTATTATATGTTCCCCTCGGGAACCTTTCTTTCCTCAAATGTGCCAGAACTACATCACCAAATTCAAACTGAAGTTGTCTTCTATGCTGATCTGCTCTGCGCTTGTACTCCTGGCTTGATTTCAACAGTTGTTCCTTCACCATGGTGTGAAGTTCTTTCATCGCTTCAGCGAATTCTTCTGCACTAGCACTGCTAGTCACAGTCTGTTCTGAATCCCTCAATTCAGAAACTCCTCTCGGCTGCATTCCATATACAATCTGAAATGGACTTCGTCCTGTGCTCCTGTTCACTGAATCATTGTATGCGAACTCTGCTTGCGCCAATATGCTATCCCAGCTGTTATGGTGCTCTGTCACCAAGCCCCTCAACAAGTCTCCCAAACTTCTGTTGACCACTTCTGTTTGTCCATCCGTCTGAGGATGATAAGCAGAACTAAACATCAAATTAGTTCCTAGCTTCTTCCATAATGTCCTCTAGAAATTCCCTATGAATTTTGTGTCTATGTCTGAAATTATGCTTTTTGGCAATCCATGAAGTCGAACGACCTCCTTGAAGAACAAATTTGCAATGTGAGTCACATCACTGGTCTTCTGTCATGGGATAAAATGTGCCATCTTGAAAAACCTATCCACTACCACAAAGATGGAATCAACACCTCTTTGGGTCCTTGGCAACCCCAATATAAAATCCATGCTAATTTGATCCCACGGCTTGTCTGGTATGGGCAATGGCTGATAAAATCCTGCATTCTGCTTCCTGCCCTTCGAATGCTGGCAAATTCTACATTTGTCTACAAACCTTTTGACCTCTGA
>ML779601.1:896587-908456 GCA_009831015.1 Picea engelmannii | reverse complement strand
GGGTTCCTAAAATAACCAACCTTCCCCATGGTTGTCTTCACCGAAGTCTTTGTCACCATTAGTTGTTGTTCTTAATTCCCCATACGACTTAGATATGTTGCAGTGTGGATGAATTATCACTATTTTTTCACATTGCAAGGCTTGTCGGTGCTCACACTGAATCCTTATACCAACCTGATCATAGAAATACTAGGCATCCTCTTGAGCTTCCTCTTTGTCATTAGGGGTGTTCTTGGTGTTTTGGCCTCGTCCAAGAATACTAAGAAACTTTCATGAATGAGTGGAGCCACTTTGGAAAGTTTGAGGAAGTCCAAGCCCAAGATCATTGCATGATATTCCAAGGGAGATACCAATAGATCCATATTTCCAAACCACTTACCCACTCTCAATGATGTCGAACGAACAATCCCTATCACTAGAATCGTTGTTGAATTTAACACTTTACATGTTCCAATGCAACACTCATGTTTTTGATGAAGATAATTTGTGGCTCGTTTACTCACAAAATTGTCGGTTTCCCCAGTGTCAAGTGAATCTTCTATCTTCAGTATAATTACTATGGTGGCCACAAAGTAGAGCCCTTCAACTACTTAACTTTGTGAAAATTTTCCTTGACCTCTTGTCTTGAACTCTTGTATGTGTTCCACCAATGTTTCCATGACTTCGTTCATCTCTTCTGTTGATTTATGCACCTGAACCATCTCTGCCAAGTATTCTGACTCCTCCAATGTTGGTGTGAGTTGAGCCTCCTCCTCAACCAACTAATCCATCTTCCCTTGAATTGGATAGTTCCTCATAAAATGATTTTGTGAATAGAGGTAACATTCAATTAGCCTACCATTCCTTATGAGTGGTTTGGGTCGATACTTTGTTGTTGCACTTCCTTCATGTTGGATCCTCTCCTCCCATAGTTCTCCCAATGTAGATAGTGACAAAGTTTCAGTCCCCTTGTCAATTCCCTAAGTATATTGATCTCAGACTCTATCCATGCATCGAATTCGTCCATATTCTCCAAATCCTCTTAGAGTTTCTCGAATCGTTGAGTTACATTATCTCTCTTGACCTTTCAAGTTTCATCACTTGCACCATCCATTTTTATGCTTGGCGTTCATCACTTCATATTCTCAATAGTTTCATGCAACTTTTTCACATTGTCCCAAGTCAACAATGAGTCTTATAGTCATCTACACATCCAAGTACTTGATTCACCCTCACAAACTTCTCCCTTGGTATGAGTATGCACATAGGATTGTTCTCAAGCCACTTGTGATGGAACAACCCATCTTGTCGAATCGTTCACCAAGGTATGTACAAAATTTCCTTTGCATTCAGGCTTCTGACCAGTTCTACGACAGTACTACATTCGTATGCCTTGACCAAGTGCTCAACTCACCCACGAAACTATGTGCTTGGCCTACTCAAGGGGTGTGCTCATGTTTTCTTACAAGTCACGACTTCATCCACAAATAATCATTCACTTTCTTCACAAACACCAAGTTTGCACTTAGGTTTCCTCTACATGGGTCAGTCCGTCGAACCCTTACTAACTTGTGCCCAAATCATTTCTCAAAATTGCACCCCACCCCCACCACTATTCTTACTACAGTAGTGGTGAAGAGAATCAAAATATTTACCAAACCATTCTCAAGTTTCCTCTAACACCACTTATTGTCGAAATAGTGGTGAAGATCTCACTGACCCTTCTTCAAAATCTGTAATGAATCAGCTCTGATACCAACTGTCACGACCCTACACGACACTTTTTCAAATCTTACAATCATTCACCTCCTGAGGGCATGTGGCACTGCGATGTTCCTTACTTGGTTTCTTGGAACACCAAGAATACTTCATCCATACTACGCATCTTCTCCTAAAGAACATGCATACTCCATTCTAGGCTACCAATGAGTCACACTCTTACTCTAATGCAACTCTTTTATACTTGGACAATTGTTAACACATAGTTTAACACTTAGTCTTATTCAAGAAAACATCTATGCACATGAGAATCCAAGAGAAAAATTGCGAAACAAATGAAGACAAACAAAAAAATAGTGTGGGTGACACAAACCGTGCCTAACACTCTGCTAGGTCTTTTTTATTGTGAAACAATTACAATATGAGCACTATTAGATCGGTTTACAAATTTGGTAGAGTCACATGACTCACCTCACCTCACCAAGAAACTCATAAAAATATTCATCACACCAAAACTCTCTATCACAACTGTCTCCACAACCTCTCGTGGTACACCTCATATGTGCCCAAATTGTAGACTTGTTGTCCCTTCATTTCTTCTTACATTCATCAAGATAACATAGATTTTGGTTCTACCTCACGCATGCCTCCAACAGAACTACATTTCCATACTTCCCAAAACCTATGAAAGCATCCCACTCTTGTCTACTTTTCTTCCATCTTAGCAACTATTCCTTAGTTCATTTCTTCAAACTTGCCTTATACATATTCTCTCCAAATCCTTTCCAATCTTCTATGCCTTCCTTTAGGGAAAAATTGTTGGTGCAAGAAATTTTGGGGAACAATGCAACAATCAAGGAAGACAGTTAGAAAAGGGACCTATTGGCACAGGGGCAGACCCATGGTTAAGCTCTAATAGTGCACCAACAAGCCCTAACTACTGGCCCTTTCGGCAACACCTACGAAGTAGATGTAGTCTCACCCAAAGTAGCAATAGGGGGTTGCAGGACACAAGTGTCTACAACCAGGGGAAATTTAAGGTCGGTTCAAGGTAACCACACACAACAACTTGGTTATTCTTTATCGTCCTTAATCCTACTGCATGAACTATATCTCAGATCTAACACAATGATATAGAAACAATATAACAGAAAGCAGAAGAACACAACATCAATCACACAAAACAACAAGATATACGTGGTTCACCCTCTCTCTAGGGATACGTCCACAAAACTACGTTTAATGATATTATAGGAAAACATATAGTTCTATCTATGCTCTTAGCTTACATAAATCTATCCTTCTCTCTCTCTCTTTCTCTCACCTCCCTATGCACCCAGCTACAGGGTTGATCTTCGCACCCAACACAATACTTTTCTCTCAACAATAACAACAATCACCCATCATAACATAATCGAACCCATCCCAGGTCCTCTTGACCTTTATTTATACATTACAATGACTCTCGGACAACCTTAGGCCGAAACCTAGGTGTCAAAACACTAAATACCAAAACCCTAGGTGTCTAAAACCCTAGGTCAACTTGACCCGCATTTTCAGGGCTTTGTCGGCATGTCTTTCCTATTTTCCTGCAAGGTGCTCCAAAGCATCCATTGGTGGATTTTTCCTCTTGCTGAGTTGTGCATGATCCATCTTCCTTATTGATCTATCTTCCTCAATCTCCCAGTCCAATGGCTTTCTTTCTCTTACTTCGCTCTGTCTTTTCTACTCTTTTGGCCACTTTGACCCAATCTCAGTCAATGTTCTTTCCATGTAGTTCATACATCGTGCTTCTTTCCTTAATATTCACAACCTTACATAACCAAGGGACAATAGGCCCACAAAAATCACATGTGACTCATTCTGAGGCACTTCAGTTATGAACCTTATGTTTTTCTTCGTCTTCAGATTGCGTGAGGAAGCCTGTGATTTTTTCTCTGTCCCTGTCTTCCCTGTGAAGATTGTCTTTTTTGTGTCTCATACCCAGTTTCAAATGCACCTGGTACGTAGGCCCTTCTTCTCATGCTTTTACTAAGATCTGTAAGGAAACTGGTTGTCATAATATAATTTAAATCGGCTCCCATTAACTAAACCTTCCTTCCACTCTCAATTCAGTGTCTTCAATTGTGCAACTCCTCCTTCTGTAACATATGAGACCTCAAATGTCCCAAGCCAATATGTTCTGAACTTCTCTGGATGCTTCATGAACTTTTTTTCTTATACCAATACCAGATCTCCTTGCTTAAAGGCTTTCCTCTTGATATGTCTTTCATGGTAGTCCTTTTCTTGTTCCTTCTGTACCTTCTGATGGAATCCTACAATAAATCTGTCTTCTTCTAGTTCTACCAACTATGCAAGCCTCTCTTGAATAGCGCCAGTGGCATCCATACCTATGAATGATGTACTTTTGAGACTAAGAACCAAATATTCCATAGGGACAACTGCTTCTAGACCATACACCAACTTAAAGGGAGTTTGCATTGTCAAATTCTTGCAAGTAGTTCTATAGGACCATAACATTGTTGATACTCTCAAATCCCAGTCGTCCCTATTGACACTACAAATTTTCATCAACGTTGTCTCCAAGATCTTGTTGAAATCTTTGATCATCCCATTCTCTTGTGAATGGTAGGGAGTACTCTTCTAATGGTGGACTTCAAATTTTTGAGTCAAATCTTCAACGGTCTTATTAATAAAGTGTGTACCTTGATCGCTCATCAGGGTCTTCGAGCATCCAAACCTGGTTATGATATCATGAAATATAAATTGTGCAGTAGTAGTTGCACTACAGTCCTTCACTACTCTTTCTTCTACCCATCTGGTCAAATACTTTGTCACAGTGATGATGTATCTAGATCCTGTACGCTTTCATGGTGGGTTGATAGGACCCACAAATTCAATGGCCCATTTCTCAAATTCCTATAAAGTTAGTTGTGGTTCTAAAGGCATATCATCTCTTCGAGAAGGTTTCCCAACTCTTTGGCATACATTGCAGGATCTATAGTATTCTTTAGCATCCTTATGTAAAGTAGGCCACCAGAGGCCATCTCTAAGAACCTTCTGCATTGTTTCTTTTCCTGCGTAGTGTCCTCCTGTGATGCCTTCATGTTATTCTTCTAGAATCAGTGGTCTCTCTACCTCCATAACACATCTCCTTAGGATCTCATCAGGTCTCATCTTATATAATTGTCCATCTATAAGTGAAAAATCTTCAACGCAAACTACCAGTTGTTTTTTCTGAATGATTGTATATTCGCGAGGTGCCATTCATGTTTATAGGAACTATAATATCTCTGTGAAGTGATCATCAACCCTTATGATGGCCAGGAACTGTGCACTTGGTAGTGTATCCTCCAAACTAGTATGTTCCTCTCCATGCTCCAACCTAGACAAGTGGTCAGGTACCTTGTTCATTCTCCATTTCAAAATCGTATTCCTGGAATAGCAATAACCATCTGCATATCCTTCCCCCCAACAATGGATTTTTGACTATGTATTTCAAATTAGAGTGATTAGTGAACATCTTAAAATGTCCTCCCAAAAACTAGTGTAGAAGCTTCTGCAGCGCGTACACCATGGCTAAACCTTCTCTCTCAGTGGTAGTGTAGTTTATCCCAGCTATATATAGCTTCCTGCTAGAAAAGGATAACAAATGGTCAATATATCCTTCTCCTAGTTGTGCTAACACTGCTCCTGGTGCAATATATGAAGCATCAACATGCACGTGAAATTCCTTGCTCCAATAAGGGGAAACCAGAATAGGCGCAGTAACCATTTTCTATTTCAGTGTGTCGAAGCTCTGCTGACATTCTTCTGTCTATTTAAACTAACAATATTTCTTTAATAACGTCTCCATAGGTGTTTTAATCTATGCATATCCCTAAATGAACTTCCTGTAGTATTCAATATGTCCCAGCAGAGTACATAATAGATCAACAATAATGGAAATCTTGGACGAATCTACCAACAACCCCTGCTTACACACAATATGCCCTAGAAGCACTCCAAAGGGTGAAAAGAATATGCACTTCTTCAGGTTCAGGGAAATCTGACATTGTCTCCACTTATCCAACATTAGTCTTAACCATTCAATATGGTTTTGTAATAAGCTAAAAACAGTCCAATCATCAAAATATGCTTCCAAAAATTTGTGTAAAAACTCCTTGAATGCTTCAACTACCACCCTAGAAAATATGGATGGTTCATTCTTCAATCCAAAATGAATTACTATGTACTGGTAGGATCCCCATCCCGTTGCAAATATGTTCTTGTGGCGATATTCCTTGGCAATCCTGATCTGGTGATAGCCTGAAAATCCATCTGTGAAGGAGTAAACTTCCTGACCTTCTACATTATCTAACACTTCGTCTATAAACGGTGTAGTGAATCGGTCATGCAAGCAGGAATCATTCATCATTTTTAGATCTACACAGATCCTGATCTCTCTTGTCTTATTATCTTAGAATTCCATAGGGCTAATCCATTCTGAATCTTCCACAGGTTCTATGAGTCCTACTTCCAACATCCTGTCTAGTTCAATATTCACTTTCTTCTTATATTTGGGATTCAATCTGTAGGGTCTCTTCTTAACTGGCCTAGCATCTAGCTTCAAAGGGACCTTCATCTCTCCCATGGGCCCTTTTATGCCCTTCACATTAGTGAACTTGGTTGGGAACAAGTATTGATATTCATGTAGTAGTTATGTGATCTTATCAATGGTGGCATCATCCTAGTAATCTCCAACATTAGCAAGCTTAGGTGCTTGTTCTGTTCCAATATTAACTTTCTTGATTTTGATCGTTTGTCCTATGAAAGGTAGTTCGACTCCTGGTCCTTCTACATCTCTCTGTCCTTTTGTTTGTGTCATGTTCACGATCCTAGGATCATCACCTTTATCAACATTGATATTGTAACATCCTTGCAATTTCTGAAGAGGTTCAGTCCATTCATCCTCTTCTTGATCAACAGGGAGGCTAGGTGCCTCCTCAAAGACTTTCTGTATTAAAACTTGTAGAGCTTGATCTACTGAAGGGTACTGGATTTCAAATGAAAATGTATCTACAAAGTTCTAAGTCATACGGTACCAATTCTAAGTGGTGAGGCGTAGTTCTGCTTGAAGATACCAATTGATAGGAATTGTGTCCAAAGTGTTGATGAACTTATGAACCCACTGTTCTTGAGCAATGCTGCTCCAGGCCTCCTCACAACCTCACACATGGTCCTTTGGACAACTTTGACCTATGTATCAAACTTTGCATCCTTCTACTTGTTCTAAAAAGCGCACTTCCATCAAAGTGCGACATTACATCCAGTCCACGATGTTCTTTTTATGTGTCCCCCACCATCTTGCTGGAGTTTCTTTCAAAGAATCATCTAGTGCCAACAATATCTATTGTACTGGTACAATTACTTCAAAATCTGATAAGAATGTTTCTAAATGATTTAAACCATCAAATGTGGGCATATTTCTTACTTATGTGCCAATCCAATGAACTTCTCTGGTCAATCTAGCACACCTCCACGCAAATACTTCATACATTTTTTTCTGCCAATTCTCTAGTGCTTCTTCTAAGTCCAATGAGAATGTGTTTTCATTTCCCCAACTTAAATTCCCATATGATGTAGGGTTAATGTAATCATGTTGTCTCATTTTCAATTTATATATATTCTCTAGATCATATGCGTGGTCTTACTCTCTGATGGGTTCTGTGTATCTTCGACCTTCATCGGGATCCAGAGGTGCAATGACCCTAAGGCCATCACCTTCAAACATAGTTATTCTTTTATTCAATTCAACAACATTAGAATTGTTGAAAGCCTAATCAATGCCTAACATACCAAGAAAAGGACAATTATCATCAACTATCTCAATCAACTAAAATTACACAAATGTTCTTACCCCATCGATGTCCACATGGACATGCTACAGTTTCCCACATGGGCTTACTATCTGCTGATTAGCCATCCTAAGCCTGATAAGGGAATAAATTAACTTAGGGTTTCCCATAAATGACCAAGTCTGCTTCATCATAACATTGACTTCTGATCCTAAGTCGACGACCACATAATCTATGTCATAATCTCCAATCTGAGCATTCAGGTGTAGTTCCTTATTTGTCCTTCTCTTTTTGGATACTTGATGTACTACTCTATTCAATAGAGGGTCTACCTTCCCTAGTTCATACTGTTGGATCAAGTGTTGTATTTCTTGTATGGCTCTTTCATCCTTAATCAAATTAATGAACGTATACAAGAAACTAACAAGCTTCCTTACCTATTTTCCTTCTCCTGATGATGCAGACTAATCGAATGCCAGAGGCATCCCTCATTCCCTCACTTCTGGTTGTGCCTTTGATGAAGAAACCCGATCTCCTCCAAATTATGATCTTGCCTCGTCAAATATCTTCTTTTATTTCCTCGGATCGAACTCTGGTGTCTTCTCTACAGTTCTTCTGACCCCTGATTCGTCTATAGTCTTTGTTGGAGTCATCATGTCTTCTCCCATAGCAACACCTCCTCTAGTGATAACATAAACTCTAGGATCCACTCCGTGAGGTTCTGCTAAGATTAATTGTACTTGTGGGTTTCCTCCTTGTTTCTCCTGAAGTTTGGCTAGTAGCACAGGACAATCTTCAATAACATGTTCAAATGAGTTGTAGTAGTTTCAAGTGGTACAAGGGTTCTGATAGTCCCTTTCTAAATGTCCTGGTTGCACGCAGTTATAACAAATGATTTGACCTCAAGCTCGGCCCATACCTCCTCCTCGTCCTCTTCCTCTTAATCCACCATGAGAGTTGAAGTTTCCTCTTCATGGGGAATTAAACTGTGTAGTATTTCCTTCTTGTTGTACTTCACCTTGAATTCTATATGTGTCTCTTGATATTTTATGCAAGAGGTCATAAGCCCTACAATATTTCTCATCATTCCCCACAGATTTACAGAATGTACAGTGAAGGTTGGTAGGTGTCTGGACATATTTTCGCATGTAATAACATTCACCAGGGCAATGTCGATTTCTAGATACCTCACACCAAGGTAGAGTAAACTGCTTCAAAGGGCTTGGAGCTCATGAAGCCAAGTACTCATGGAATAGAGGCCAATTCTCCTTGTCATGGCCCTTTGATTTCCATATGATACACCAGATATATTCTCTTTTATCATTTCTCTTATCCTTTTTCATATATTCGACTTGTAGTGATAAGATAGTTAACTGAATCAAAATTTGACTCATACCTAAGCTGGACTCTCCCATAGCGGTTGATTCTAGTTTCATGGCGATATCCAATGCCTCATCTTGCGAATCGATCTTCTGTTGCATCATAAGGACTCTGATGTGTGGTAAGAGGGAAGCAATGAACCATTCTTTATTTTGTTCGTCTGGAATCTAAAAATGCAAATGACCTTTCAGGGTCTTAAACCTCTTATCAAACTCCCAAACAGGTTCAAATACTCTCTACTTGATTTATTTCATCTCTATAATGCACTGCAACTCTGACTTGGGTTTCTTGAATTCAACAATCAACGCAGTCTTGATCTCATTCAATAGTTTTGGCTGTGCAACTCCTTGGACAAACTTGATGTACCATCTCAACGCGCGGTCTATCAGAGTAGTACTAAACTGATCTCTTTTAACATCTTCATCAGTGACATTCTTAATACTCCATACATCTTCACATAAGAACCAATGTTGATCAATATCTTCAGATCCATATGTCCTAAAGGTGGGTAACCTAATCTCATCTACCATAGATCTTCCTAGGGTTCTTGACTGAGTATGTACTGAACCACTTGTACCAGTGTTCTGAGTGATCTAATAACTTAGGTTACTCTAGTTACTTAATGTTGTTAAAACAACAGGAGGGGTAATATTACTTACTTCAATAGTCTACGTAGTTCTTGAAGTTTCTGACTCTTCTCGGTGAGGTTATTCAATCTTTCCTTCTTCTTCCCTAGAGGACTCTCAATGTTCTTCATTTAGTAACTCTTCTTCTTTTCCACTGTAAAACCCTTCTTCCTGTGCTGGTGTTTTTTGATTATTCTCAAACAAGTTCACCAGAGGATCTTCTCTAAATGATCTCCCACTGCACGTGTGTCCAACCTCTATGTCACTATCATTTTTCGAGTTCTTGAACATTATTCCTTTAATCCAACTGATTATTGTATCTTCAATATGTTCTTCTCATGAAATAGCATCTTGATCTGCAACTTCAAAAAATGTAAAATGTTTCCTCTAGGTCCATTAAAGAAATATCTCTCTTCTTGGCTATATGATTCTACTCTATCAATAGCAAACTCAGTAATGTACCCTCCAATGGTACTATCAAACCAGTGATCGACTGATCTTGACATAGTGTTATCAACTCTCTTGACCTTCTTTATCGGCGTCGATGTCCAAACCACAGGTGGTCTGAGTCTGATTTCAAACTGGGTATCTGCTAATCTAGCTAGCCACTCGTATAGCTCCTTATGAATTCCTCCAAAGAAAATCTCATGTATATTGTTAAAGATATAATTTCCCAACCAATCCTCTGTGCTAAGGTTAGGTTTCTTTTTCTAGGCTTCTACGAAGTCCTTTTCTTGTTCTTCTATCCACTTCTGAATCTATGTCTTCCATGGAAACCACCTTGAAATTCTCTCAAGAAGATCTTGGTCCCGACAATGGAACCATTTGGTTGCACAGTGGCAGACCCAGGGTTAAGCTCTAACAATGCACCAACTAGCCCTAACTACTGACCCTTTCGTCAACACCTGCAAAGCAGATGCAGTCTCACCCGAAGTAGCAATAAGTGGTTGTAGGACATAGGTGTCTACAACAAGGGGAAATGCAAGGTGGGTTCAAGGAAACTAGACACAAAAACCCGGTTATTATTTATAGTCCTTAAGAATATTGCGTGAACTATATCTCATATCTAACACAATGATACAGTAATAGTATAATAGAAAGTAGAATAACAAAACATCAATCACACAACAAAAAAATATATACGTGGTTCACCCTCTCTCTAGGGCTACGTCCAGAGAACTGTGTTTCTTGATATTATAGGAAAATATATAGTTCTCTATGCACTCTTATCTTGCATATCTCTCTCATGCTCTCTCTCTTTCTCTCCCCTCCCTACGCACCTAGCTATAGGGTTGATCTTCGCACCCGACTGAAGATATTACAACATGGACTTCTCTCACAACACAATACTTCTCTCTCAACAATAACAACAATCACCCATCATAATATAATCGAACCCATCCCAAGTCCTCTTGAATTTTATTTATACATCACAATGACTCTCGGACAACCTTAGGCCAAAACCTAGGTGTAAAAACCCTAAATACCAAAACCCTAGGTGTCTAAAACTCTAGGTCAACTTGACGTGCATTCTAAGGGCTTCGCCAACCTATCTTTCCTATTTTCCTACGAGGTGCTCCAAAGCATCCAATGGTGGATTCTTCCTCTTGTTGATTTGTCCATGATCCATCTTCCTTGATTATCTATCTTCTTCGATCTCCCCATCCAACGACTTTCTTTCTCTTACTTCGCTTCGTTTTTTCTACTCTTTTGGCCACTTCAACCCTTTCTCAGTAAATGTGCTTTCCGTGCAGTTCGTACATCGTGCTTATTTCCTTAATATTCACAACCTTCCATAACCAAGGGCTAATAGGACTAGAAAAGGAATGTGCACCAGATAACAGGGAAAAATAGTGTGAGGAAGCATGAAAGTCAAAGGAAGAAGGACGTGGATCAGCCGTGCACATGAAGTTAGAAAGTGGACAAACCTAACTCACCTAGGGTTAGTGGATTAGGATTTTGGTCATTGCTGTAATGAGTGCTAAGCCATTTTTTTAGTATAAATATGTAATGTAATATTTGAGGAGAGAGAGGAAGTGTGAATGATTTATTGCTTGAGCTATCTAGTTATGGATCTAGTTTTGGGGAAGAGTCATTTTTTTGGAGATATGCATTGTAACTGAGGGTAAGGTCAAAAGTTGTGAATATTGGTGCGATCTTGTTAGCCTCACTATATTCATTTTTATCCAAATGTAATGCACAAAGAGCTGTGACTTTTGATGAAGAATACTAAAAAGAGTGAAGAAAGCCAGATCTTTGTGGACGTAGCCCAGGGGATGAAACATGGTAAAACTTGTATATTTGTGTGGAATGGTTGCATCATTTACT
>ML779601.1:867795-884716 GCA_009831015.1 Picea engelmannii | reverse complement strand
CAAGCACTATGCACATCCACATAGGCCAGATCTAGTATTCATCCATACTATTAAGCACATAACATTAACATATCTATCTACCTTTCATCTATATCGAAGCACTAAGCAAGTTAACATATAAACATATCAACACATCGTACAAATTAGAGAAACACAACATGTACATGGTTCACCCCCACCATGGGGCTATGTACACCAACTCTTCGTCTTCTTTATTAGCTTCTTCAATCAGTTACATGCAGAGACACACAAAAACCCTACTCTGCAGAGGACAGGAGATCTACGCACCTCACCAGATCCTCCTTCCCCAAGCTAGGTTACAACACTAAGCCTCTTCTCAATCTCTTACACTCACTTGCACTCGGCCTTGCAAGTTTCACACGGCATGCACAGAACTCTTACAATCCTTCGATCACATAGATCGAACTCTAGAACTTAGCACACTTAGATGCTCTTCTTACATCACCTAGCTTCCTATTTATACATTACAAAATGGGCCTAATCATGGGTAAACCCATGGGCCGACATTCACATACCCGTTACATAATCCCAAAACCCAAAAATCCCTAAAAAGGGGCCGAGATCCTGCGATCTCTGCTTCGTCTTGTGCTCCACCTTTGACAGCCTGTCGAAGTCCCAAAAATAGGTCAAACTTGACCAAGGATCCTCAAAACTTGGTCAAGGGTCAACAGTATGTATTTTTGTTTTTGTAAATTAGGGTTTGTATTAATTCCTGTCAAAAAATATAGCTATCCAAGATGCAATTAACCACGTGGTCGTAGTTCCCATGATGGAAACCACCACACCATTTGTCCAAAATCAAAGGTGGCAATGGTGCCCATTTGGGAAACCACCATTGCCATAGTCATGCCAATGAAAGTAAACTATGCTATGAGGCCACGCAGGGCTGAAAAATGTTATAGTGTACAAAAATAGACAGTAGTAAGGATGTTGAGCCGAGAAATAGAAAACATGACAAAACATTAAAAAGTTGGTCCAAGCCATGACCCTGCGAAAACCCGTTTCGCTGATGCTTTTCCTTTTTCACATTTAGCCATGGCCTATCGAAGATCTTGAAGGAAAATCATCATGGCATCCACTCTTCTCCAGCAGTCGGCTTCCCTATTCTGTGTGTCAAGCGTTGCCAATTTGATAACCTCCAGGTCTTTTTTAATAGTGCTCAGGATATTCAGTATCTCAGTTCGATGTTCACAATTGGCACAGGAAGGATTGGGGTGGGTGGAGAGAAGAGAGGAAGAGGAGGACACTAGAGGGGAGGGAGGATGAGGGGTGGTGAGTGGGGGTTGAGGAGAGGAGGGTGGGTAAGAGGGACGTTGAGGGGGAGAAGGATGAGGTGGCGCATAGTCGAGAGAGTTCCCAAGCAAATTGAACCACTCGACCCTATATCAATAGGGGTTCAAGAGGGGGGAGAGTTCACATGGTGTTTGGTTAGGGAAGAGCACAATTACAGGTGCCAAAGGAGGGGGAAAGACTACCACTTTAGGGGGAGGGACCACTTCAAGGGGAGGGACCGCTTCAGGAGGAGTGACAACTTCACAAGGGAATTCTAAGGTGGGTGGTTTCCTTCCCTGGGCTGCGTACTAGGTTGCTCCTCACTTTGGCTTGCCCCGGGGTCACGGCATGGTGAACAACAAGCTCCACAGCAAAAATGAAAACCAAGAGAGGTCACACTAGAGATCAATCACATGATGAAGGGAAGGAAGATCCCTAGAGACTTGGCTCTAAGAATTACGAGCAAACAAGTGATGCGCAGGAGACCACATCATGACCAAAAGAACCGGTGGCAAAGAATGGAGATGAAATGACTGGGAAGAACCTCTGCACGATGCCATGAAGATGCACAAGTTGCAGAGATTCCAGAGTGTGTGAGCGTCGGGGTGAAAATGAGAAGTGAAGGGTGGCGGCAGGAAGTGTAAAGGCTGGAGGTGACAGAGGAGGGGAAGTGGAAAAGGACATATGCCAGATGGCGTGTGGCCTAGCCAAGTGGCCTAATCCCAACTTGGAACTGTCATGTGACAGTGACACCCGATCTGGGGGTAGATATTTGGTGTAAGCTATGTTCTTGCAAGAAATGACTCTGGGGTGAGTTGTATTGGTGGAAGGGGTACAAGTGAAGACACCTTCTTCCAACTCGACTCTGATATTTTCCATCTAGTCAACAACTTGATTGGCCATTCTTATTACATGGGATGGGAGGATTACCTGTTGAGGATGGAGAGTAGTTTTTATTTGGAAAATCCCATTCATGGGTCGTCATCTTGGAGATATTTTCTCTGGGTATGCCCCATTGAGAAGATGTGAGAGGATATTTATAACTATTTGTAAATCACCTTCTACAATGAGGGGAAAAAATTCTTGCTCTGAGGCTGCTTGTAGGCCGCAGAGGAGGCTCGATATTTCTAAGGGGTTATTGGTATTGTACCCCATGTTACCTGCCAGGATATGAAGGATTTCCCCTTTACTGTTCTGGATGATCGCCCCATAGCCATATGGTCCTGAGTTTCCTTCGAAGGATCCATCAAAATTAAGTTTAAAGAAGTTTGTGGGTGGAGCTTTCCAAAGAGTGGGGCTCATCGTGTGTCCCACAGCTACCATCAACCTTTCTGGGGTTGGAGTGATATTTAGTCGCCAAGATCTGAGGATGTTGTATTCATTTTGTGGGATTTGCAAATCCTTCTCTGTACAGGGATGTAGAGATATGGTTTCATTGATATTGGTGTGGGTTGTGGTCCAAACATCTTGCCATGTCTTGGTGACCGAATTGAAAATTATTTTGTTCCTCTCTTTCCAGATCTTCCATAGTATGAAGCCTGGGAGAAGCTACCAAATTCTATTGAGGATGGGAGAGTGAAATATCGAGCTTCTCCATTCTGAAATGGTTTCCTTTAGACCCATGTGGTTCCTATCAAATGTTCTCATGATGCTAGTGCTTTGATACCATATGCACGAACTATAAGGGCAGAGGTTCAGGAAATGATTTTGGGTTTCTTCCTCTTGTCCACATAGCTAACACCAAGAGGGTCCAATGAAACCCCGTTTTCTTAAGTTATCGCAAGTGAGGATGTTGTTGTGTTCCACTAACTAGAGAAAGGTACTAATATTCAGCCACGATTTCATATCCCAGATTTTTCCCCATACCTCCTCTCGAGGTAAGGTTCTGTGACCTACTTTTAAATAATATGCTTCAGGGATGTTGAAGGAGCCTATGGTGGATTGGCCCGAACTAAGAATGTCCTCCCCTTGTTGACTCAAAATTTTCCTTGAGGCGAGATGCTCCTGTAGGGGTCTGAGGTTGAACGTCGGGGGAATATTCAGGTGCTCGTTGGAGTTTTTCAAGGTGTACCATACTTCATGAGCCAGGATTACACTATCCATAATTTTTTGACCTTCTACGTAGCCAGATTGCTCTAGGAAACTAGGAACGGTAGAATGGGATTGAGGCAGGCTGCAATGATCTTTGTTAGGAGTTTGTAAATGACATTGCAGAGGGCTATGGGTCTGAAATGCGAGGGAAAAGTGGTGTTGTTCTCTTTAGGGATGAGGGTGAGAAAGGTTGCATTGAGGGCATGGAGGACCTTTCCATATCTTTTGGAGTCCTCAATGATTTCCCACACATCCTCATGGATAATTCCCCAACAATAGTGAAAGAAGTCTGAAGTGAAGTTGTCTGGTCCAGGGACCTTGCCAAGCGGAGTGGCCTTAAGAGACTAATCGACCTCCTCTTGAGTGATTGGTCTCATCAGGGATTCATTTTAGGATAGAATTGATGGCCCGCGAGTGGTCTTCTAGGGGTTCCATAAGAAGAGATTGGTAGTAGGTGAGCAGATCCTTTTCAATATCAGCATGTTGTTGAATTTTTGTACGTTGCTATGAAATTAGATGGGTGATGTGATTGGTTTGGCATCGCTGGACCATGGATCTGTGGAAGAATTTGGTGTTTTTTTCCCCCTCTTTCAGTCACAGGATGCGATATTTTTGTCTCCAAAGAACTTCTTCCTGCGCTCTTCTTTCTACAATCTGGTTGTTGAGGAGAGTTTCCTATGTTTTTAGAACTTTCGTTAGACCTTGTGTCCAGATCTTCTATTGTAGTGATTTCATTTACTATTGTAGATGCTCTTGTGATTGGAATATATCATCAAAGGTGGACTTGTTCTAGATTTTGAGGTGCTTCTTGAGGTTTTTTAGCCTTTGTTGAAATCTATACATCGAGGTTCCTGTTTGGATGGATACCTCTTCCCATCAAGCCTTGATGTTTGCTTTGAAATCTAGGTGAGTCAACTAGAATTTTTCAAAGAGGAAAGGTTTTTTGCCTGGGGTGCCAGTGATGTTGAGGGTTAGAAGTATTGGCCAATGATCTGAACCTGTGGTATCAATGACTGTGGCATTCCATGCTAGACCGTCCATCATGATGGCCTCAAAAATTAGGAAGCGGTCTAGTCTACTGGATACATGTTGGGCTCCCAAGCGTCTATTGGACCAGGTAAACAACCCATTGTCTGTTTCGATGTCAATGAGATTCAATAGGCCTATTGTATGGTTAAAGAGGATGATTTCATTCCCCAGGGAATGATTGCCTCCATTTTTTCCTCTAGCCCTATGATCATATTGAAATATCCCCCGAGGATCCACCTTTGGGGGCCTAAGTGTTCTGCTACCCATTCTATGTGCTAGAGGAATGATTCTTTGTCCCCTGGTCTGGGGGGTCCATAAACATTTGTGATGTAGCATTGTTTGTTCAAGACAATGAGGACAAAAGAGGCTGTGATGGTCCATTTGGAGGTAAAAAATTTGTCAAGTAGAATGGTGGATGGATTCTAGAGCAGTGCAAGACCTATTGCTTCCCCATTGGAATCCACTTCCACATGTTATGCATGTGTCCAACATCATTGAAGCATGGTTTGTGCTTCTGTTCCCGCACATTTTGTTTCCTATAGGAGTAGTATGTCTGGTTATTCCTTCCTGATTCTGTGTTCGAGCAAGGTTTGTTTTCTCTTTGCATTAAGGCATCTGATGTTCCAAGATAGTATCTTCATGAGGATGGTGGAGGTTGGAGGGGGGGAAAGTTGTCTGATATCAAATGAATTTGACTTGAGTTGAAAAGAAAGTTACCGACGTCTTGAATGAGCTAGTGTTTTGGTTTCCTGCCTCTCTTTTTCTCCTCCTTTGTAGTTTTTCATTGTTCCTTAGAGGTTTATTTTTGTATTCCCAGGTTTATGTTGCCTTGGGCTTTACCTCCTGCATATGATTTGAGGAATACTTTTTGCACCCTACGCAGTTGGTCGGGTGGTATGGTATATAGTTTCTTCTCATGATAGGCTTGTTCCAGATGTGCCATATTGATACCTGCTAGCTCTTGATCCTCCAAGTCCATGTCTGGATCACCCATTTCTGGCTCGAGAGTGGTTGGAAGGGAGGCCACCGTGACTAGTGTTTGTGAGGAATATTGGACAAGGGGATCATGCATGGCAGGGGTTTGACCAGTTGTAGGGGTTGTTAGAGGGTTGGTAGAGGAAGAAGGGGTATCCAACGGGGTTTTAAGGGCATCAAAAGAGTTCTTGGTAGGGGGTCCAGTGGGGGCCTGGGGGGGGTTCCCTTCTCACCTGGTGCTTTTGACAACTCGTGACATGGGTGAAGTCATCCTTAGGATTTTCAGAATCCTCCTGAGTTGGATTGGGGGGGTTATTTAAAGGGCATTCATGGAATATATGTCCATGCTCATGACACTTGTGGCAGTGGAAGGGGATGTGCTCATAATCTAGGGTTTTGGACCATTATTCATCTTGGTAAGCCAGGATAATGGTTCCAGGGAGGGGTTTTGATATATTTAAATAAACATAGATGTGGGCATAAGGAGTGTACCTTCATTTCTTTATTGTCTCCGAATATTTGATGTAGCTACCAATGGTGTTTCCAATTCCTACGAGGATATTCTCCAGCCAAAATTCCTATGGGAGAGATTATAGCCTCAGCCAAACCGGAGCATGGGTGAAGTATTCCTTTACTGGGTTGAATCTCTCCATCCATAATCGGAAAAACAAGCCTTCCGAGTTGTAGAAGTATGGCCCCCCTTCGAAGATTCAATTTTTGTCCTCAAGATTATGCAATATGATCATAAAGAAGCCTTTTGATCCTAGTTGGAGGTCATAATGACCCTTGGGTTTCCACCAATGTTGAATCCATTTGACCAGGTCTTTTGAAGAAGTCCATAACCACATGAATTTGCCTATCAAAAAAAAATATCTCATATATTGTTTCTAATCCTCCATTCACAATGAGATGATGGTATATTTGGGAGCTATCGGGGCTTATGGAATGAATTTTTCAAGTTCCCAGGTGTGTTTGGTTCTTGGTTGATTGGTTTCTGGGTTGATGTGCATCTTTTTTTCCATCAACATTTCATCCCCCCAGATTAATTTCTACATGTCGTCCTGAAGTTCAAAGGTTGGGATTTTGAAGTGATTGGAGCCGTGCGCCTTTCCTATGACTGTACTATAGGAGGGGGCTGAGGGCCCCCCTCCCTCAACCTCTATGGTCGCAGCTATGGAAGAGAAGGCAACGAATGGTGACTGGTTTAAGAGCAGAAACCTAGTTGTATAAATCAAGGCCAACAATATGTATTGATACCCACTTTCACTTCCATTTTAAATAAGGAATATGGAGTGGTAATTGGACTGGAACTTGGCTACTCTTTCTCAGGCTCTTTCCCTGACTCCTTTTCCAGGTCTTCATTTTCTCCTAGTCTCTCCTCTGATAAGATCTCTAATTTCTAGCCTCCAAACTCATAAAATGGTTCAATCCTATTTTCTAGAGCTACCATGATGAGGTTCATATTGGAATATATATCAACGAATTTATATTCCAACCTCACAAATATCTCTTCTACTATATCTCAAGGGTTGTTGTGAACATACTCATCCACCATGACTAGGGTTCTGTGACTTTCTTTTTAATCCAATTCTCATATCCCGCAACTTCCCATAAATAATCCAAAGAAAACTACTCTTGTACCAATATGATTTGTAAGCTTCCATGGATATTCCACTAGAACAGTTCGTCATAATAGATCTTATAATATTCTAAAATATTAGATTATGAAAAATACTTGCTTAGATCCTATATTTCTAATTACAAGCTTATTGTTTGAAATTATGAAAGTAATTAAACTATGAAAAATGAAAGAAATGCGAAAAAGAACACACGATCAACATAAATGAACATAATATATAACTTAGAAAACCCAATATTGTATAAAATCCATCTAGAAGGCGAGGCCTATGGTCTATTCTCTTTTCTTCAAATGAAAATACAAAGAAAGAGGCACTCACCATGGAGATTCCTTTGAAATTGTGGCTTGTATGGATACTACAAAATCTCTACGCCTCTGTTATGCTCTCAAAATACCACTCATATATGCTCTACTCAACTATGGAAAAAATACAATGATAAATAATGAAACCCTTTCTCATCCTAGCATTCTGGTATTTAACATAGCCTAATAGTAATATAGGGTTAGTGTTTTGACTTCCTATTGACAGGTCCAAATGGATTGTCAAGAAGGTAAAGGAGAACACTCGATGGAAGGTCCCAATTAGACCTACTCTCATTTGGTATAGCATTTCTAATGATTATATGGGCCTCATTTCCCCTCATAAATTAAATACGAAAAAGGGAAAAGGCAATGGACTGCCCCACATAGATTTCTAATTAATCCTAAGGCTAATATAACTATAAGAAAACTAATCTAATCCTAACTACTTCTAATATATCCTAGGAGTAAAACTAAAAGAGTGAATACACTGAAAAGTAATACCATTAGAATCAGAAATAGTTCATATATTCTAATGATAAATGAAAACAACAAATGTTATAGACACAAAGAAAAATAGTTGTACAATACATCCTGTTATCACTCCAAGATTCACTCCCATACTGCAAATGGGAGTAAGCCTAGTAACATTTAATTTGTTTTGAGTGGGTTAAAATTCAAGAGTCAGAACAAGACTGCAGAGAAAAGAAAAGTTGATAGAGGTCGTTGCAAATCAGTCCTGGACCATTGGGCTATGGAGTCATAAGTATTCTTCTCAATGAAGGCATTTAAATTGCCTATCAGAGAAAGGATTTTTTTAAAGGTAAAGGGAAAAAATAAGGATTTAACATAGAGATGAAAATTTACTAGGCAAATATCCTCTCTACAAAGAAAATTAGATGTGTCTGAATAATGAACAATGAAACATGGGCAAGATAATAGCAGATCCTCTATCGCCTCAGGAATCAATAAATCAAAGATGCTATATCCAAACAAGAAGAGAAACATAATGTGTCTGAGTGATAAATGATGAAACATGGGCAATATGATGACAGATCCTCTACTGCCTTAGGGATCCATAAATCAAAGATGCTACATCTAGACAAGAATAAAAATAGAATTGAAACTTAGAAGACAGTATGATAAGAACAACTCAAAGGAATCTTCAATAACATAATAGTTTACAAACCATGCCCCTTAGGCTTAGGAATTGAAAAATACAGTTCCACACTCCTAAAACTCTCTCGTCTCTCCATCTACTAAAAAAACCCCCCTTTCTCTATTTTTTATCTGATGCATTTTATAATCAAAACAATAGTCAACAATTAGAAGTGTGAGATGACAGTCCTATCCTAGGGTTCTTCATGTGTGTATTTATTCTTTCAGAAGGAAAATCGGGTCAACATGGATCTGCAGGAGAAACTTCCCTCTATGGTACCTTGGGATGACATATTTCCATCTCTATGTCTAGACCCTCCATGCTTCTATTTACAGAGGCATTCAATGTTTCAACCACCAGTCCCTTGCTCCATTAACTGATCTTTCCTCGGGATTGGGATGAGGCTTAACATATAGGGGGATGCCACATGCTGCTAATATATTTGATTTTATATAAGCATGTGATTGCGAGGCCGTCAAAGAAGGTTTGGATCAACACCACTTTTGAGCCCGCAATTCATCACCTTCCGCCATGTAGCACTTTCGCTATAAAACAATTTCAATTGCATGACCGCTCAAGGATTTTAATTCTCAATCAATTAGCATCTCCACAATGAGCATGACCATTGATCTAGTTGTGGTCCACAATTTGGGAACCTCTACTAATTTAGCATCCCCGATAAATTTTAACCACCCACCACCTCTAGGATCCTTCTAATTGTGCTTAGATATGGCACCACTTTTGGCATTGGACAATAGCACCTCTAATAGGAGGATCTTATGATGCTAACATGGTGGCCTGAAATGAATGTTGAAGCTCCAAGGTGAATGGCAACCATTGATCTGATGAGGACACATGGTAGAGATCTATGGAATCTAAGAGGAATTGCTTCAGGGGAAATCGAGATTGGGGAAGTCAAAACTCTCGAATCCCTAACTCCCAAAGTAAATATTAATCGTCAATCTGATGATGACATGTGACAAAGATCTATGGAATTCGGGAGAAATTACTTCGGAGGAAATCAAGAGTGGGGAAGCTGAAACTCCAGAAGCCTGAACTCTCTAAGTAAATCTTGATCGTCGATCTAATGAGGATGTTGGATTACTGAAAGGGGGGGTGAATAAGTAATAGATAAATTTAATCATTTTTAACCATACAATCCAAGTGTTATATCAATTTAGCATTATCATCCAATAACTGCAGAGTAAATAAGCAATGAACAAATGTGTTAACACTCTGTAAATTTCCTAGAGGTTGTCAGAAAAGAAGAAATCTACTGGAGGTAACTTTATCCAACCACTTCGAAGATGGGATCTAGCCCTACCAGCTTCAGAGAGGGATCTCTCTGTATGTTTTAGATATGTTTCAAATTTAAAATATTAGGCTAGGTAAATAAAATATGTTTGTTTTGTTTGTTGTCATTTTCGTTGGGTTGGATGAGAGAGCTTTACACGTCCATTGGGATATGGGGTCTGTATCATGAAATAAAATCTAAACTAGAAAACAAATAAACCTTTCATAGGGAAAGATAATGCAATCGTTGGATTCTTTTAGCAACAAAAATGAGGAATAGCAGAAAAGGAGAGAATGTCAATTACTACAAAGAAGCACTTAAGAATTTCTTTATCGTAAAATTAGAAGATGAAACACTAAAATATTTTAAAGTCAGAAACAGGGTATACAAAGATAAATCCTGCAACGTTCATTACTTTCAAAGATTAGATTTAGAAAACAGTGTGATAACTAAGTGAGAGTAACATTTAACTTAGAAAGGAAAACATCACCAATGAGTACACAAAAGAATCCTGTGGAAATGCCTCTTTGTATTAATGGAATATCTCTTAAAAAATATTACAGTCCGGTAGCTCGCAGGGCGTAAAGATCAACCCTCAATACTTCCAAAAGTGAAGTATTTATAACCAAAATTACAAACAATCCTGTCATTAAAGATCAGGATGTGGTAAATCTATTTTTAGCTTAACTAACTTAACAAACTACAAAAATCTAGGAAACTGTTTGATGATGTGTCGAAGTTTCATGTTGTTTTCTGGGTGAACCATTGGTGAGGCCTCTATACAACCTCATCTGACTGGATAGATGGCTAGGATTGGACATCTCATTGACTACTTGATCAGATTGCAAAGCTCTTCCCATCAAAGATGACTGGGAACGATGACTTTGAGTAACCTTCGGTAAACTTCATCCATATCTGTGTACTTAGCAAAAGTTGGCTTGATGATGAAGATGTACAGAATCTCATGCTGTATGCTGATGTCCAACTGTAGAGAATCTAGGAATGCCTTACCAGTGATACTGCCTTGTATTCCTAAAAATTTCGAACTATCCTTAGCCACAATGGCTAGTCTCTTTTTGTAGT
Organism: Picea engelmannii; assembly: GCA_009831015.1. Taxonomy (NCBI): domain Eukaryota; kingdom Viridiplantae; phylum Streptophyta; class Pinopsida; order Pinales; family Pinaceae; genus Picea; species Picea engelmannii. Next base: position 873,853 of record ML779601.1, on the reverse strand, counting down.
CGGGGAGTGTCATCAATTTGTCATTTATCACCTTCAAACTAGGAAGACCCTTCTTCTGTAGAGCCTTGATCTTGCTGAAAAAAATTTGCACCCCTAGGTCCATAGCCTGAACCTTCTCTTCTAGATGTAGCATCAGTCCTCTCTTGGTCAGGACTCTCTTGACCTCAAGGATGGTCTCTGTTCTATCTTCAATTCTCAGATCTTCCAACTCCTCTCTGGTTTTAGAATTTAGGAATTTGATGATTTCATTAGCCTTGGTGGGCATCTCTCCCAGTTCTACTCTAATCTTCTTGATGGCTTGTTTAATTCTTTGTACGAATTCATTTTTCTCAAACATAATTTGTATTATTGGCCATATTTTGTTCATAAACTTTGTGATGTTTGTCCAGACACTTTCTTTGACTTCGGCTAGTGTTTTGCCTGCCACTGTTTTCTTCCGAAGCTGTTGTAACTCTTGTTTGATATGGTCTGACACTTGTTTTTCCTTGGAGTAGCTAGTTTGTTAATAATATTTGAGTTCCTGGAGGTTCTCAATCTCCTTTTTGAGCCTTTTAATCTTTGTTTCTTGCAGATTCATCGCTTCCATAGATTTAGCTAGTTCAACATTCTTTTCCAGAGACATCAGTGGATTTGTCAATGGAATTTCTGCTAGTGACACTGTGCTCACTCCTAAGAGTGGAACTGCACTCAATGGAATGACTTCCATGGGTTTTGAATGCTCTTTCTCTTTCACTAGTTTCTCCATTTCAACTCCCATTTCCTTCAATTGTGCATTCTGCTCCATGATCAACTTAAGCATCTCATCTTTTTCTCCTTCTGTCTCCACTATTTCCTTTGCCTGAGAGTCTAATGTTGGTGGAAGATTCAATTGTTTCCTTAGAGATGTTATGTCGACATTTTTCTTCTTGATCATCTCCTCAACTGCTTTCACATTTGAGGGATCATATCTGATCTTGAGGACCAGTTCCTCCAATGTATTAATCCTGTTATCCTTGGCAAAGGATGATATTTTTTCCAGCTTCAACTGCATCTGGACATTATTAAAAGACACTTGTAACTTGGAGGAAGCAGTGGAAGCATGTGCCAACGTGGAGAAAACCATTTCTCCAGTTTTCCTGTGCAAATCCATCTGATCAGCTGGATGCACATCCTTAGTCTGGAATTCAAAAGTTACCCTTTTGTAATCGGTGATTACCTTTGGGTCTAACACCTGTGCTTGGAGAAATGCCATGTGCATTCTTCCCTTCTCAGTGTCGAATTCTGATAGCAGTTTGTGTTGTGTAGTCGACGTTTGCTTCTAGAACTAAGGATATGTGTTGTTGGTCAGCATCTGATTCTTTTTCTTGATCAAATCGTATTTCTCGAAGATACTCAGCTTCGGTCCTGTCTTTCCTAGCTGGTTGATTAGTGGAGTATCTGTAGGCTTCTTTGGAAATATTGAGGTTATGATCTGCTTGCTTCTTGTACTAAGGAGTGATCGATCCACCTCCATCATTGTAGTGGATGGAATTTCCTTTTCTCCGGCTTTGTTAGGAGCCTGAGTGTTTTTTGGCCTCTTTGTGTGCAGTCGAAACTCCTCAGATGATACTTTAGTGACATAAGGTGAAGTGTCCTTCTTGGGCCTTTTCTCCTTTGGAGCTTGTGGTGTAGTTGTCTGTGAAACAATGACCGAAGGGTCCTGTTTTTCTGCCTCAACCAGTGTGTTAGGCTCCCATTCTGTCTGTTTTGCAAACTTCTCTAACTCAGGCCTAGATATGTGAACATACGGTATATTATTATTTTTTATTCTCATCTCAAAAACTAGCCCGCATGGATCATAGTGCCACGTGAAACTGAAAAAAAAAATCATTTCTTTGAGAAGTCTATCTGCTTCCTCCTCGGCGCCTCGATTGTTGCAGATGAAAGACCCAATCTGCCCTTTGATTCTGAGTTGTTGCTTCTTCTTCAAAGACACAAAATGTATGTCGTATGAGTTTATCATCTGCCTTATGTATTCCAGGGAGAAAATTCTAACAGGTAAGTACTTGGGTAGTTTATATGGGGCCAACTTGCACCCATAGACTATGATCTCAGTGTGATTTTGGTATAAGTACCAATCACGAGTCTTTGTAAGGTCCGAGAGATGTAGAATCCTCTAAATTTCATCATTAATTCTGGGTTCAGGTCTGCCACTGAGCATGCTCGCCACTCAGTGGTAGAACTGCTCGATGAACTGCTTGAAACTAAATTCTGTGGAGTTATGTATGAGTAGAGAAGTCCATGTTTTTACTTCCTGTGGTCTACCATCTTCATCCATCTTCCGCATAGAAAAAGAAAATTTTTCCGCTTGGAAGAAAACGAACAGATATGCCAGTATTGCAGAATACCCGAACATACCTTCTGTGGTGAAATTTATGAATTGTTCATGAATGTTGTCCACCAGGAATGTGTTGTAGTCGAACTGTGTAGTGGGTTTCTCATCGGTGGAGAAAATAGATAGAAATCCCAAAATGGGTTCATCTACCCATTGATCTGAAAAATAACCAAGCAAGTCGCACAGTGACGTGATGACGTGGTTTCCTTTTATTGAGAATGGGGAGGAAGGATAAGGGGGGTTTGTAGTGGGGAGCTAAGCAGATTGTGGAAGAAAAAGCTCAAACATATGAGGTCTTTGAGGAAACGACAACTTCTGGTAGAGCTCTATGATGATTTCAAGGTTAAAAGGTGAGGCAGAGTCAGCTCGGGATATCTGCATCATCTGGTCGATGGTTTCTGGTGTGATGAGGAAAATAATTTCCCTGGACGAGGACACAATGGCTCTTTGTTCGGGGATATAATGGGCTTGGCACTTGAGGGTGAATTCTGGGAATTGGTGAATCTAGGGGAAAAGATACAAAGGTAGGTTGGACTCCCAGAGCCCAATTTTGTCACTCTGGTCTAGGAAAACTTCTTTAAGCCATGACTGTAGGTTTGCGAAGTCGAAATCACATCTTGTGTCTACACCTAAGTAGTCTTTGTCGGCAAGAGGAATCCTATCGAGGTCAACAGGAGGCAAGAGAAAAGGATTCTCTTATCCTTCTGTTCTCTTTAACTTTGGGGCCATCACTGTAACAATACCTGCAAATAAAACAAAGGTTACTGGGGGCGACTGTAGATGTGGGCGGCTAACTGTAACGGAGAGGAAAATGGGGAAAATTATCTGGTGCGATGACTGGGTAAATGGTGAGGAAGTGAAGGGTGAGGGTAGTTTTGGGTAAACGGGTATCCGTTGGGCGCGGGAGACTGGTCAGCTGGTTAACGGATAAGTTAGCTAGTAATAAATGGCCAACGGGTCATTTAGAGCTTGAGATGGCAGGTGACCACTACTGAAGCATATGTTTGAGTGACGTGGTGGTTATTGATTGGGGGAAAAGACCATGGTGAAGGGACTTTCCATGGGTGAATGAGGGAGAAAGAATGACAGAGTTATGGGAGGTGACTCTTACCAAAAAGGTGGATAATGATGTCATGAGGTGACAAGGTATGTCAGACAGTAATAGGCAGTGGGATTTAGATCCAATGGATTCATGCCACATATAGATAGGGGGCCCACCAAAGTAAAATTCCATTCAGGACCCCCCCCACCATTAAAGGTATATCGATCGGGGGGGGGGTCTGAAAAATACCATGAGCCGTTGATCTGTGTGCTTTCCTTTCGACCGTAGATCTATTCACGATATTTAAAACACATCTAGGACCTCCCTTCCCCCCTCCGTTAAAAGCATAACGGACGGGGGGGGGTGTCCGAAATCCAATATAAACCGTAGATCTAGGTGCTAAAGCTTGAGCCTTCCAGATGTGCGCATATATTATCTCCGATTCCGGACCCCCCGGCCACTGTTAAAGGTAGAAAGGTCGGGGGGGTCTAGAAAGACTTGTCCACCGTAGATCTGGATGTGAACATCTGAGCCGTTCATACATACGTTGTGCATAATTGTGAGCATGAAGGCATATGCGCCCATAAAAACTTAGGATAAGTGCATATCGTGGGTTTTCCCAAGATTTCCCGTGTTTCTATCACCAAGGGGTTAGACAACCAACCTTTTAAACATCCAAGACATGGTTCAATATTGATCATCGAGCTGGTTTTATTGAAATAAAGAAAACTACCCTATGTTCTAACGTAATTACCTATGATAATTAGCCCAGATTAAACTGTTGGACTAAGAAATTACTCTATCCTGGGGCTATCTGACCAATATTAGGTAGTCTGGCCATATTTATTCACTAACTAACCTAGATCACTTGGCTAAGATTAAACAATTTAGCCAAGCTTATTCACTACTCCTATCAACATCAATTTAAAATAACTTGGCCATGCTTGAAAGGTATGGACCAAGTCATTGTTATTGCATGGGGCTCTATTGAATTTCTTTTATTCCCTCTTTTATTCTTTTTCTTTTTTCTTTTCTTTTCTTTTCTTTTTCTTTTTCTTTCTTTTTCCTCAAATTATTTGCAGAATGAAAAATCATTTGACAAACAAAAACACTAAAGAGATAACATTTCAGTCACTAGTTGATCCTATAAATTATAGGGTTGTAACAAAATGAACAATCCTTCTTGGCTACAAAATTTGCTCTTTTTGAACTCTCATATCCTGTAACAATTGATAGCCAAATATAATTTCCCTGTGCCTGTAAAAATACTTCCATCCTTATGCTCCACATCTCATACTTAAAACCATTCTGACCATTAAAATTTGGTACTCCATTATTATAATAATCCATGATCTCCTTCTCGTGGTTAAACTGTAATAAATGATAGCCAAATATAATGTTCCTATGCCTGTAAAAATACTTTCATCCTTATGCTCCACATCTCATAATTAAAACCATTCTGACCATTAAACATTGGTACTCCTTTATTAGAATAATCCATGATCTCCTTCCAGTGGTTAAACTATTTCCTAAAGGAACCGACTCTGATACCAAAGGACACATGGAAAAGATCTGTGGACTCCAAAAAAAATTACTTTGGAGGAAATCGGGAGTGGGGAAGCCAAAAATCTCGAAGCCTGAACTCTTGAAGTAAATATTGACCGTCGATCTAATGAGGACATGTGACAAAGATCTCTGGACTCTGGGAGAAATTACTTCGAAGGAAATCGGGAGTGGGGAAGCCAAAACTCCCAAAGATAAAACTCCTAAAGTAAATCTTGACTATTTGATGTGGAAATACACACGGTAGATATCCATTCTCTCTAGGAGAAAGTACTCTAGGGGAAAATGATATGGGCAGAGTCAAAACCCCCAAAGCCCAAATTCTCAAATTAAATCGTGACCATCAGCTGGAGGAGGATGCGTGGTTCTTGATCTGCAACTTCGAGGCTTCTACCTGGTCATTAATCCTTACCCAAATTTTAAATTAATAATGCACGAGAGTCGTTGATTTGAGATTCTCCTGGGATCTTCGTTGTTGAAAAATGAACCTGTTGATTTTTTGTATTTCAAGCCCGAAATGGGCTGCTTTTGAATGATGCATTTCAACATTTCCTGTGAAAAAAAGGACTTTATCATCCTATGACCCCTTAACAACTTTATTTGATAACACATCCATAAAAAAATGTGTACCCACAAGGAAACATGTGACAACATGAGCAGATAGAACAGACTGCAAAAGTAGTTCATACAACTAAATCCTATAGACTACTCAGAAGAAGACAAATGCAGAAAGAATAGTCTCATATACACTCATCAAAGTCTCTTTATTAACTCAGAAGTAATAGTAATTTCTTTCATTACAAAGGGAAAACAACCCCCCTATTACATTCAACTACGTCTCTTTTATAAAAAAAGAGAGACTCTTTAGCTCTCATGGTTGTTCATTTTTTTCCCCCAGTTTCTTCCTTTATATTTCAATTTTCTTTCATATTTTAAAAAATGAATAGGTGGGGGTTACAAAATAAGTCAGTGAGTCTTATGGCAGGTTATTTTCATCGTTATGAAACTCATAAATGACATTTACTTGCAAACGTTTGTATCTTCGTCTGTTGTGGTCGTCCTTTGAATTTATTAAGTAATTTTGGGAATTTATGGCCTTG
>ML779601.1:849262-861508 GCA_009831015.1 Picea engelmannii | reverse complement strand
TTGTACTTCACATTCAATTATTTCCATACTATGTAATGAATTTATCTTATTTTGCGGATCATGGTCTAGATCTTGCCAGTCTATCACAATCTCTTCACCACTTTCCATTTATGCCTATGCATCTCCACTACTTGGCCGTTATTATTGATCTTTAATATTTGTCCCATCTTGTATGCTCTTTAATTTGTTTCCCTTCCTCTACGTAGATCTCTGTCACACTTCAATCCTCATTCCTACACATAATTTGTTCCTCTTTCCACATCTCTGTGACACTCGTTTATCCTTATGCATCTCTTCAATTTTTTTTTTTCTTTTCTTCTTTTATGTTTCTATCTATAATACACTATAATAAAAGTACTATGGTACACATACTGTGTGCTTAGACTAGTGCGCAGAAATGCAATTGTCCCTATATAGTTTCATCCAACTACAGTTAACCATTCATTCCACAAATTCTCCATTTAGTTTCTCCAATTGAGCAACACCTGCATCTGTCTAAAACCTGAGAATATATGGACCTAACCAATGCATATAAAACTTTTCGGGGTGCTACAAAATCTTGTTTCCATAAAGAAAAACTAATTCTACTTTCTAAAAAATTTTATGTTTAATGTGCATGTCATGTCATGATTTATTGCATGCTTTCTGAACTTTCTAATGGAAACCTGTGACAAGCCTATCCTCTTCCATCTCTACTAGCTCTGACAATCTCTTTTCCATTGCACCAAAATATATAAGTTTTGTTAGAGAATCAATGCACAAACTTGGTATTATGAATTCCATAGGCATAGCAACTTCTTAGCCATACACTAGTCTAAATGGGGTCTATCCTACCAACTTATTACTTGTATTCCTATACACCCATAGCATTGTTGGAATCCTCAAATCCCATTCATTTCAACTTACATTACACACCTTCGTCAGTGCATGTTCTAGTATCTTATTGAATGATTCCACTATTCCATTATCCTAAGGATTATATAGTGCTCTTATGATGGTGAATCTAAAACTTCTCTGTCAAAACTGCAATCATCTTATTCAAAAAATGAGTTCCCTAATCGCTCATAAGAATTATGAGTTCCTGATCTCTTTGATGGTGGATAGATTGGACAAACAAATTCCACTTCCCATTTATCAAAATTTTGTAATGTCACTTGTGGTACTAATGCCATCTTGTCTCTCCTATAAGGCTTCCCAATTCTTTGGAAAACATCACAAGTCTTGCAAAATTTCTTTGCATCATTATTAGGGGTAGGCCACCATAATCTTGCACGCAAAATCTTCTAAGTTGTTTATTTTCCTATGTAGTTTCCTCATGAAACCCTTTCATTTTCCTCTGATAATATAATATGTATTTCATGTTATAATACATATCATTACAAAATACCATCTATGCCTAACTTGTACAAATTTGATGCTATAAGTTGATAGTTTTCTACCTTCACTACTAATTGCTTCTTCTATGAAACTATAAAATCAGGTGAGGTTACTTATGTACTCAAGAAATGAACTATGTCTACAAAATAGTCATCAACCATTTTTATTGTAAATAAGTGCACTTATGGTAAACTGTCATCCAAGTTTTTTGCATCTTTCCCTGATAGTATGCACGATAAGTGATCAACTCCTGAATTAAATTTCCTCTGTTTCACAATTACCTCAAATTCATATTCCTGAAACAATAATATCCATTTGCATATTATCCCCCACAACACTGGCTTATTGACCAAATATCTTAGCACAAAATGGTATGTGTACATATTAAAGTGTGAAGCCAACAAGTAATGTCTAAACTTATGCAATGGATACACCATTGCTAATCCTTCATGTTTTTTCATAGTATAGCTATATTATGTATTTGACAAATTCCTTCTTGTGAATGAAATGGGATGATCTATATCTCCTTCTCTAGGATGATCTAACACTACACCTAAAGCTACATATGACACATCCACATGAACACGGAACTCCTTCTTCCAATATGAAAATATCAAAATAGACGTGGTAACCAATTTTTTCTTCAAAGTATCTAAACCTTCCTAACATTCTTCATTCCATTGAAACTTATTCTCCTTCTTTAGAAAAATTTTCATCGGGGTTGTAATATGTTCATATCCTATGATGAACCTCTTTTAGTACCTTGTATTCCCCAATGTTTCTCGTAACTATCGCACTGAAGTAGGTGGTCGTAAGTAAAAAATCACAACAATATTTGTAGGATCTACCAACAATCCTTGCTTACACACTACATGGCCCAGTAAGATACCAAACATCGCACATAAAGTACACTTATTTAAATTAAAACATATTTCAAACTTCCTACACCTATCCAACATCAAGTGCAAAACATCAATATGATCTTTCAACAAGCTAAACATCGCCCAATAATCTAATTATACTTCTAAGAATTTATGGATGAAATATTGAAATGTTTCTACAACCACTCTAGAGAATATTTTTGGTGCATTATCTAATCCAAAAGGTATCACTTTTTATTGGTAATATCCCCATTTTGTTGCAAATGTAGTCTTATATCTATCTTCCTGCACAATCTCGATCTGATGATACCCTAAAAATCCATCTGTGAATGAATAAGCTTCCTTCCCTCCTACATTCTCCAAAACTTCATCTGTAAATGGAGTCGGAAACATATAATGTAAATATGCATCATTTAATTTCCTCGGATATACACAAATTTGGATCCCTCCTTTCCTCTTATCCCAAACCACCATTGGACTAATCCATTATGATTCTACGACAGGTTCAATAATTTTTCCATCCAACAGCTTGTCTATCTCCATTCTTTCCTAGGTAATTTATTCCATGTCACAATACATTGTGTTATATGCTCCATCATACAACTCAATCCTATATATTTCTGCATAGTATCTTCATTCTCTATCCTGAATCTGACCTATAATAGTCTTCTGCATTGCTGCCAATCTCCTATCCCATCCTTATGTGCAACCCACCATCTTTCCAAGGTCACTTTTAGTGCGACATATAAAGTTAATAATATCTATTGATGTGATATTTGCAATTAAAATTCTCTTATAAAAGAAGCTACATCAGTTAGTCTTTCATAACTTGGAGGATCACATACCTCAGTTCCAATCCATCGTAACACATGGGTAATATGAGAACATTTCCTTGTGGACACTTTGTGCAATATCTACTTCCAATTCTCCAAATCGTCTTCGGAATATGACGCACATGAAATAAAAATTCTCCAACTAAGTGCACCATCAACTATAGGATTCATATAATATTCCATCAATGCAATCATATTATATGGGTTTTCGAGCTCTTTTCCTTTTACTTTTTCTACATGTCTTCTTCCTTCAGTAGGATATAATGGCGCAGTAACCTTCAAGTCCTCTACTTTAAATATCATATGTCTCTTCTTTAGGTCAATGATAGTTTGGGTTTCAAAGGCTGAATCAAGTCCAAGTAGTGTTGGATAAGGGGTGCTTCCATCTATTATCTTGATTACTTTGAAATCAGCCACCCTGCGCACTCCATCAATGCTAACACTTTCCCATGTCAATCTTCCAACTGGACCAATTTTATTCTGGTTCGCTAGTCTCAACTGGATAGGTGACCAGATCAACTTTGATTGGACCATCATATCCAAATTATTCCTCAGGATTATATTCACATCATATCCTAGATCCAGAATAATATTTTCCATGTCATAGTTTCCTATATGTGCATTAAGTTGTAACTCCCTATTCATTCTCTTCTTACAGTGCACCTAGTTAACTTCTTTGTGTGTGACATTTATCTCTTTCTCTTGGGTACAATGATCAATCATTCAACACAACATACTCAAAGAATACTCATCCTTCATTATCTCTAAACAACTCTTCAAAAAATTATTCAATGTGCTTACCTTGTCAACTTGCCTCTTTGAATGGTCATAGACTAGTGGCATATCATACACTGGTGGCTTTTCATACAAATGTGGCGCGGTCAAAGTCAATTCTATCCATTATGATCCTATCAGTTCCTTTATTTATTTTGTGTATGTCTCCTTCTCCTTTATAGGGTTAAATAATGGTTGAGGCTCTATTGCTTTCCTGACCCATTGGTAGATCCTATTTCTTTGATTCATCGCATCAATTCTAGTTCTGGTTCCTCTATGTGTAATTGTTGCTATCTTGGGTTGTTTACTATGCACCTTCTTGTTATCATCTATAAATTTGTGTTCCTCTTTTATTTCCATTTAATTATAAACTATGGGCAATCCTTCATCGTATGGTCTAACTATCTGCAATATGTACATGTCGTACAGGGATTTACATAATCTCGCATCAAATTTCAAGGTTGATTACAATTATAACATATATTTTGTCCTCTAACTCTGTTGAATCCTCCTCTTTTGTGGCCTCTAAAGCCTCCTCTTATTTATTGATTATAACCTCTTGGAGTATTATACTACGAATATCCTCCTTAATATTTTTCTCCCTCGACTCTATATGCATCTGCAATGTGCTCTCTCATTAGATCAAATGTGATAAAATCCTTTTCTTCATGTCTAAAAAACTTGAAAATTTTACAAAACATGTTTCTCACAGTACTCTATTACTTTTACATCAATGGGCAAGAAATAGGGTGATTCCCCATCATATTAAAAAATCTCGTACCATACCCCTAATGGATTCAGAGCTCCTGTATTCAAATACTTCTAAAATTTTGGACATTCATTCTTATGATGCCCTTTTTTTATACATGTGATGCACCATACTGCCTTGTTATTTTATTTTCCCTTTGCAATTTCCCGCAATTGAATAGCCAGCATTTCTAACCGCGACTGCACTTGAGCCATCCATGCACCATTTTCTCCTATCAAGGATTCTTCTAATTTCATAGAAATTTCTAGGGTTTCTGACTGTGACAAAAATATAACAATAAACCACTCTTCTTTTTTTTCATCTAGAATTTGGAATGTCAACCAATCCTTCAATATCTTAAATCTTTGATCATAGTACCACACTCATTCATTCACAATCTACTTGATCTCCTTTAGCTCTATAATGCACTACGACTCGGACTTAGATTTCTAAAACTCTTTAAATAGTGCTTTCCTTACCTCTGCTAATGTTATAGTTTGTTCCTCAAGTGTAGTAATTTGATATTTCATGTACCATAATCATGTACGGTCTTTGAATGTTGTTTCCAATTGTGAAATCTTCACATCATCATCTTGAGCATTCTTCACAGTCCATATAGTCTCACAAATGAACGAATGTTGTTCAAGATCCTTTGTCCCCACTCCATGGAAGAAATACATTCTTAATGTAGGATATACTCCTGCCATTATGTTCTATGTGGTATTCTTTCCTGATAACACTAACTTATTCTGACTCAGCATACTACTCCCACTACTCTGACTACTTTTACTACTATCTTTACTTCCTTCACTAACTATAATTGGTAAATATTCATATATTACCTTAGTTCTTGGCGATGCGCATGGGGTCGTGGGTTCTACGTAGAGTTTGATCTGAGTGGGATCTTATTCTACTTGACTAAGATGATGAAAAATTTATTCTTTGCACAAAATACCTTCGATCTAGAGTATCACACCAATGTCTCTTTCATCGTTCTCATTTGTTTCCCCTCTCTCTTAGCCACAATCCTCTTCTTATTTGGCCTAAATATCTTACAAATGCACAATACTCCAATATCTTTGTTTGTCACATACTCTTCTTCTCTTGACATCCGTAGCCCATTTTTTCTTTATTCCTTCTCTTCATCCCTCCTTATGCTCAGACCATCCCCTATTCATCTCCCAATACCCCTATGCACGCGAAGGTGCTTAGCAATGAAATTCTATTTTCATAGCTCCCTTTTCACACAATAACATCTTAATCCAAGTGGATAGTGACTTCAGGTATCTTCCGCATGGTCCCTTAAAGAATTCCCTTTGAGAAATTCTATACAACTGAGCACAATATATGGAAAATTCAGTAATGTAACCTCCCAACACACTTTCCAGCACGTAATATACTATCTTTGATACTCGATTGATTATAGAACTGAATTTCCTAATTAACTTAGGAGTCCAATTTCTCATAAAAACATTATGGAATATTCTGATATGTTCAACTAATCTCTAGATTCACTATGCTAAAATATTCAAAAAATCAGCAAAGAAATTTTCATGCAAGTCTATAAACACATACCATTGTAGCCATTACTCTACATTGATCCATGGATTTTTATTTTTATCTACAAAAAAGTCGATCTCCTTCATGTCAAACCATTTTCCAATCTCCTCCTTAGTAGGACTCCACATCCCCCTTAGTAAAAAATCCCAATCCCAACAACATAACCATTTGTTGGCGTGCAGTGGGAAGACCTAAGGTTCAACATTAATTCACCAACAAATCCCAAGATACCGACCCTTTCGACATCACCAACAAGAAGGTGAAGTCCAAGATTTTGTATTCATGAAGGGAGTGGACATCATTCTAACATTCATTCTTACTTAAAATTCATTCTACATGAAATATACCCTGTGCACAGAATCATAAGAACATAATAACGTATGAAGTATTCATCTTACTTAATCATTCAACATGGGTGTGGAGCCATCACATAGATATTGATATTAACCCATAAGCATCTACTACACGTGCACAATAAAAAGAATAAACCAACACATCATGACAACAAGCACATCAGAACATGGGAATTTAACATGGTTCACCCCAACAGGGATACATCCACAAGGATTGGCTTCTTATATTCTTCATTCACATTCAGTCCTTACAATAGGTGTGCACTGTTCTCAAATAAGATACATTAGTTCTAACCAAAATTCCCTAGACTCTCATGCATACATTGCACCCTTAGCTCAATCTCCAATCATACTCCCAAACTCTACTCATGTCATTTTCTCATACTCTCTCTCTATGATTTCACACACACACACACACACACACACATGAAGCAAGAGAATCATCAGAAAAACACATGTGGAGGAGGAAACTTAGTGCCCCAACACACCTTTTGAATTATTGTTGAGATTCTGAAAACTAGTGTTTCCTGCAAATCTTTCTAAATGGGTGATTAAATAATATTGAAACACTTAGACGATTAAATGATCACGTGAGATCTGGGAGTTTCACTCTTAGGATTTAATGTAATGGTGCTTAAGTGGGAGTTGGTTTTTTTTTTCAAGAAGGGAGGTAGTCGGAGGGAACCCTAGGAGCCCTCTAGTATAAGTAGAGGTGTTGTATGCCCAAATGAGGTTGTTGAACATGATGGTAGCTATGAATTAGTTGATTATTGTTGTTGTTGAATTTTAATTAGAATTTGTTGAATGTCATTATAGCTCATGTATATTTAGATTAACATAATAGAGATATATTGACCGAAATGCATGTGTCGCTATTGCTTGTCTATCTGAGTGAATGGCATGCTTTCATTTTATATTATGTTCTCTGTTATTTTGTTTTTTCATGAATGTGTGAATTACACTGATGAACGCATGAGTTATCCTATTGAATGTATGAATCTGTGAAAATTAGATAAGTTTCAATTGTTTCTCTTCTACGAGCCTGTGCAAGGAGTGCATGGTGTCTGCAAGGTGTGCATCGACGGAGTCTATTTGGAATCAGAAGATCGGAAGAGATAATGTTGGACCATTGTCCATAAGAAGTATGTTGACAGAGTCTTTTGACTCAGAAGTTGAGGAGGAGTAACACAAGTTTACTTTCAGAAGAGGGTAAGAACAGGTGCAAGGTGTGCATAGTTTCTTACAAAGAACCCAAGTCATGGAGGAAGATCTGTTGCAAGGTGTGCACAGACCCAAAATCTAACTAAGTGTCGAAGAAACACTCTAAGGAGTAAAATAATTGAAGGAGAAATAATATCAAAAGAGATAGCGGGAAAGTTCTTCAATAGGGAGGAGCCCCTTTGAATCTCCATGAATTAATAAGCGAGATTCGTCCAGGAGAGAGATGAATCATTTCAGACCATTAGATATTAGATAGTTGCATAGTGGTTAGCCATGGAGTCCTTCATCATTTCATGATTCAGAGGTTTCCAAGTGTTTAAATAGAGTATATCGTCAAAATCGTGAAGAGTGAAGTGAATATGATTTGTTGGTTTCCATGAAGACACGTGGAAAAAATATGGAAGTTCCATGAGATAGAGCTTCAGAGGAATTTGTGTGGAGTGAGGTGAAATATTCATGAAGTTGCGAAGATCAAAGTTGATCTAGACCATTGGATCCAAAAGGACACACATCAGAGATCTGTTGGTTCCGACAGAAAGGAAATTTGGGAAAATTGAGAGGTGAAGGCATGAGAAGTCCCGAAGGTCGAAGTGTTGAACCCCATCGAAACCGTCCATTGGAGAAGGACACATGGCATTTGATAGACAGTTTTGTGGAAATTTTATTTCATGGTAAAAGGAGTTGAGACATTATGAACTCTCGGAGGCCAGAGTCCGAATGGATCACAACCATTGGTTGTGGGGGAGACGAGAATTGTATATCTACCTAGGAAATTTTGTAGTTCCTAGTTAGAAGGAAGGGTTCGCCAGTTTGGAACTTGGGTAAGGAAGGAGAAGCTGATACCAAAGCAGTCGAAGCCAAAAATTTTGAGTTCCTTAAGGATTAGCCTTGGGTCATATCTGATGTTATATGGGAGAAGATCATATCCTAAGGAGCTAGCACCCAAAAATTCAAATTTGTCAAAAGCGCAAGGAGATAAGGCCTGATGGTTCCATAGGACCTGCATCTAAGGGGTTTAGGGGCTTGTGTTACATTAGTTTGGGCCAACAAGGTCCCAAAGTGCTAATTCATCTCAAGTGTTTGAAGGTCCTTGATCGGGAGGTTGAGCAGCCCCAAGGAGAGAAGGGGGGTCTGCATAAAGTGGTATCAGAGCATAAAGAGCTCAAATTGTACTATGTGTGAGGGGAGAAAAGGTCAACACAATGTCACCTAGAATATTTGCAGAGCCGTATGTAGAAAATCGATCTATAGAAAGAGAAATGAGATAACTTCACGCGAGGATAGATGCGATGGATATAGTGCAAAGGAGAGCACCTAATGTTGGAGACATCAGTGATGAAGAAAGTGAAGATATAGAGATTGAAGAAGCTACAGAGGAAGATGCTTCTGAGGAACGCTTGCTAAGAGCGGTTTTCAAATTGGTAGATAGAGAAAAGATAGACATCCATATGTATGAAGGAAATCTAGATGATGAATAATTGCTTGATTAGATATGAGCAATGGATAAATATTTTGACTATGAAGACGTTGATGAGGAGAATAAGGTGGGATATGATATCACCAGATTAAAAGGACATGCAGTGCTATGGTGGGATGAATTGCAGGCTGACAGATGAAGCAAAGGTAAGAAAAAGATTAAGAGTTGGGATAGAATAGTATCCAAGATGAAGGCTAAGTTCATACCCAAAGATTATCAGATAAATTTGTTCAGGAAATTATAGGACCTGAGACAGAAGGGAATGACAGTGAAAGAATACACATAGGATTTTTTCAAGATGAACATCAGGACTGGACAGAAGGAGAAAGATGATGAAATTTTTTCCAAGTATATAAATGGCCTGAGGTATGATATCTAGGATGAAATCAACATGATGACAGTGAGGACAGTGGAGGATTATTATTATATGGCACTGAAGGAAAAAGAGAATTTGGCCCGAAAACAGATCCAGTGAGGTAGAGGAAGAATTCCAAATAGAGGTAAGGGAATTTCCCAGGATAAGGCACAAAATCCCAGGGGTGAGACTGAAAAACCACATAGTCACTCAGAAAGAGGAGGAAGTTCTTGAGGGGGACAGAGTGGTGGAATAAATTATTTTCCTAGAGGAAGAGGAAGAGGTAGAGGAGGAGAGGTAAGGTGTTATGCATGTGGAAAGACATGAAACATGTCTTGGGAATGTCCTAAGAAAAAGAAATAAGGAGGTGAAGCTCACATTTCGGAAGCACAAAAGATGAATGTTGAAGCATAAGGTGCATAAGATGGAAGATCCCTGATGTTGAAGAAGGTTCTCTTGAAACTAGAGCCAGAGGTTGAAAATCCATTGCAGAGGAACAATTTGTTCATACCTTATTACAAGACTAAAGATAGAGTTTGCAAAGTGATAATTGACAGTGGGAGCACTGATAAATTAGTATCCATAGAGATTGTTAGGGTCCTAACCCGCACATAGGTAGAGAAATATATTTAGATGTAATAAAGGTCAATATTAATAAGGCCTTTCAATAAAATAGAATAAGGCAGATGTAAGAAGACCTAATAGAAGCTTCCACTTCTAGAAGGATCTTCCTCTAGATGCTTCTCTTGATAGACATATTTAGTATAAATAAGGGTCAAGGGTATGAAAACCCTAGCTTGGAGATTATTGTAACAAAGCACAAATCGACTGGAGGTTTCCCCCTCGAAGAGGCCCATGAACATTTCCTTCTGAATCAAAGTGTTATTTTTGTTTTTGTTCTTATATCATTTATGTTTTATTGTGGAGATTATGCTGGTTATATTACTGTTATTCTACCATTTCTAGCATTTTATTTATGTTCTGCATACTTTTTATATCTGGTATATTACAAGTGGTATCAGATCACTTTCCTTGGTAGAAATTGTGGGAATTGTTTTTCAAGGTAGAGACGTATTCTGACATCTTTAAGCCACAGAGATCTGTTGTTATGCGCATAAACCTGCGGTTGACAGATTCATACACACAAGAAATACAAGTGGTTCTTAAGCGCACATCTGTTGGCCACCCTTGTAACCCTTGTTGGTACCCCTTCGAGTGGTATCACATCAGACAAAACCTTTTGTATGGATCGGCCTAGATTTCCTGAATCCCTCTTTAGGTAAATCGATCGGCTACCTGACTGCTATAGTGCCACCGAGAACAACACTCGGGAAGATACTCTCTAGTACCTCGGTAGTTAGGTAGTACAGCTAAGCGTACGATCTATCCTCCTTAGTTAGTGCCCTGAGATATTAGGCCGAGTACTATTTTTGGACCCCGCACGTATATCAAAGAGCTATAGCACAGGGAAAACCCTTGTCTGTAGAACCCTTGAATACATAACCCTTGGGGGACAGAAACATAAACAAATTAAAACAAACAAGATCTGTTGTCACGCAACTGTGTTTGGGTTTCCAAATCATTACACTTTTATTACTGGTTAAGAATTTGGGGATTTCATCATTGCAGTATTCTTCAGACTGGAGTATAACTCTGTAGGTGTAAAAAACAAAAAAAAACAAAAAAAAACAAAAAACAAAAAAACGTCTGAAATTCTTTTCACCATTATTTGAGACCTATTCCATTGGATTCATCTCTTCACCCTTATCACATTCATCCATATCATTTTTCAGAAAAAAAATTGACCTCGCCCGCCCCTTTTCAGTTCACCCATCCTCATGGCCCATACCCGTAGCCAAGACTTGGAAGCTCACTTCAACACCTTGCAATATGGTTTCCTCGATACCCAAAAATAAGTGAAACAACTCAGTGCCACTGTTGCCTCCATCAATACATCCATCAATACAAGCATAAATACAACCATGTGGTCCTCAATGGAGGAATTCAAACAAGAACTGACCACCCAGCTTGAGTCTATCTTTGCATTACTCTGCAGAAAACTAAAGATCCCTACAGATGACCCTTTCTCTGACACACCTCCAAAGATTGAAGGTGAACATTCCTCCCATTCCCATACCTTTCAGCACCATCAATTTCAACATGACCTACACCTTCTGCGGGTGGATGTGACTAAATTTGATGGCTCGGACCGCACTGGTTGGGTAACCCAAATGGAACATTATTTCTCTTTATACAACATTATAGATGACTTGGCCAAACTACGGTATGGTGTTCTCCATATAGATCAAGAACGTTGGCAATGGTGGCAATGGAGAAAAACTTCCTGTCAAGGGTATATTTCTTAGACCCAATTTGTGACCAAGCTTTATGAATTCTTTGACACTAACACCAACCATTTGGGCCATTTGAAAAAGTTGAAACAATCAGGAACAGTAGAAGACTTCGTAGCTGCCTTTGAGCACCTAGATTTTCAAACAGAGGGCATGACTGATGCTTTCTTTTGAGAGTGTTTTATCAGTGGCCTCAAGGATGAGATTCGGGCCCATGTCCTCATGGCTCGACCTTCGAGTTGGGTGGAGGCTACTAAAAAAGATAAAGAAGCACAATAGGTTGTATCCTCTCAAAATCGTAAACCCTCCTTTATCC
>ML779601.1:832076-846008 GCA_009831015.1 Picea engelmannii | reverse complement strand
ACATTACAACCACTTTCGATTCCACCTGCTATTTGGAAGGATATCTCTATGGAATTTATTACCAGCTTACCCAAATTGGGAAATAAATCAGTCATAATGGTGGTTTTGGATCTCCTTTCCAAGTATGCTCATTTCTGCGCTCTTCAACACCCATTTACTGCATCCACGGTGGCTCAAATTTTCATGGACCAGGTCTTCAAGATTCATGGCATGCCACACTCTATTGTTTCTGATCGTGACCCAACTTTCACAAGAAATTTTTGGCAAGAACTATTCAAGCTACAGGCACCCAATTTCATCTTAGCACAGCTTATCGTCCCCAGAATGATGGTCAAACGGAAGTTGTCAACAAGTGTTTGGAAACATATTTGAGGTGTTTTTCCTCTGAAAATCAAAATCAGTGGGCTCAATTGTTACCCCTAGCTGAATGGTGGTACAACACTTCCTACCATACAACTACATGCATGACTCCTTTTGAAGTGGTATATGGACAGAAGTCACCTTCAATTCTCTCATACTTAGCGAGCACCTCGAAGGTCCAGGTGGATGACCAAACACTTACAGTTTGAGAGGATATTCTCTGTACCCTCAAAGAGAACTTGGTCATGGCACACAATTGCATGAAGCAACAAGCAGATCAAGTTCACTCTTAACGTCAATTTGTAGAAGGGGATCAGGTGTTTCTGCAACTGCAACCATACAAGCAAACTTCCCCCAAGGCCGAGCATTGTCAGAAGCTAGCACCCAAATTTTATGTTCCTTATACAATTCTCAAGCATGTGGGACAAGTCGCCTATCAGTTAGCTCTGCCTAGTCATTCAAAGCTACATCATGTTTTTCATGTTTCATGCTTAAAGAAGGTGATTGGAACTAGGTTCCAAATTCAAACCAACCTTCCCAAGTTAGCTGAAGAAGGATCCATTTGGCTACAACCAGAAGCAGTTTTGGACCAGCATGAACATCGCCTACATCAGATAACCATCAAGGAAGTGCTAGTTCAGTGGAAATATACAACTCTAGTAGATGCCACTTGGGAACCAGCTACCATTCTGCAACAGTTTCCACATCTCAAGCCTTCAGGACAAGGTTGTTTTTAAGGGGGCAGACATGTTAGGGTCCTAACCCACACATAGGTAGAGAAATATATTCAGATGTAATAAAGGTCAATATTAATAAGGCCTTTCAATAAAATAGAATAAGGCAGATGTAAGAAGACCTAATAGAAGCTTCCGATTCTAGAAGGATCTTCCTCTAGATGCTTCTCTTGATAGACATATTTAGTATTAATAAGAATCGAGGGTATGAAAACCCTAGCTTGGAGATTATTGTAACAGAGCACTACTCGACTGGAGGTTTCCCCCTCGAAGAGGCCCGTGAAAATTGCTTTCTGAATCAAAGTGCTATTTCTGTTGTTGTTCTTATATCATTTATGTTTTATTGTGGAGATTATGTTGGTTATATTACTATTATTCTGCCATTTCTAGCATTTTATTTTTGTTTTCCATACTTTTTATATCTGGTATATTACAAAGATGGTGGAGAAATTGGAGCTGGAGACAACTGCACATCCGAAGCCATATAAAGTCTCATGGTTGCAAAAAGGTCACCAGGTAATGGCCACTAAGAAATGCCTCATTGATTTTAAAATATGAGGGTATAGAGATGAGATTTTGTGTAATGTAATTCCCATTGATGTATGTCATGTTTTGTTGCGGAGACCATGGCAATTTGACAGGAATGCCATTAACGATGGGAGGAGGAATACTTATACTTTGGAGAAGAATGGTAGGACACACATGTTGCTTCCAATAGAAGAGAATAAATTAAATGAAGAATCCAACACAAGTATACTTCTCATGAGTGGCAAGGAACTCATGAATGAAGTCAAGAAGGAACATGAGATGTAGTTTGTTGTGGTGAGGAAACCCAGAGTTGTCCTTACAAGTAATTCTATGGATGATTTTCCTGAGAAAGTTCATGAGTAGTTAGAGAATTTTTATAACATAGTAGTGGATGAGTTTCCAAATTCATTACCACCCATCAGAGGTATCAACCATCGCATTGATCTAATACCAAGAGCAAGCCTGCCGAGCAAAGCATCATACATATTGACACCTCAAGAGAATGAAGAGGTAAAGAGACAAGTCAAAGATTTATTAGACAAGGGTTTGGTGACAGAAAGATTGAGTCCATGTGCAGTACCAACTGTGTTCAGTCTAAAGAAGGATGGAGGATGGAGAATGTGTATAGACTCAAGATCCATAAACAAGATTACCATTAGGTACAAATTTCCATTTCCAAGAATGCATGGCTTAATGGATTGTTTAAGTGGATATTTTTTTTTTCAAATATAGATTTGAAAAATGGATATCACCAGATAAGGATGAGAGAATGTGATGAATGGAAAACAACCTTCAAGAAAAATGAAGGGTTCTATGAGTGGATTGTTATGCCATTTGGTTTGAAAAATGACCCAAGTAATTTTATGAGATTGATGAATGAGGTATTGAAAGATTTCATAGGTAAGTTTGTGATTGTATATCTGGATGATATATTGGTCTCCAGTAAAACCGAAGAAGAGAATTTGAGACATGTGGCATTAGTGATGAGAAGACTACAATAGGAGAAATTGTTGATAAATATGAAGAAGTCCTCTTTTATGAAGAAAAAAATCGTTTGTTTGGGTTTTCTGATCTCTTCAAATGAATTGAAGATGGATCCAGAAAAAGAGAGAGCAATCAAATAATGGCCATCACCAAGAAGCATATTTGAGGTGAGAAACTTCCATGGATTAGAATGTTTCTATAGGAAGTTCATTAGAAATTTCAGTGGAATTTGTGTAGCAATATTGGATACAGTGAAGAAGAGGCACAAGTCTTTTAAGTGGACATAAGAGGCTGAGAAAAGTTTAAATATATTGAAGGAGAAGATAACAGAACAACCAATTCTAGTCTTTCCAAATTTCAAGAAGACATTTCAAGTAAGGTGTGATGCTAGTGCAATTGTAGTTGTAGTCTTGAGTGAAGATAGGCTTGTTGCATATTTCAGTGAGAATATGAATGACACTAAGAAGAAGCAATCCACATATGACAAGGAATTTTATGCAATAATTCAAGCCTTGAAGAAATGGAGGCACTACCTTGTTCCAAAAGAATTTGTTTTGTATAGCGATAATCGGGATTTAAAATTCATAACCAGAGAGGAGAAATTAAATCAAAGGCATGCTAAGTGGATAGAGTTTATGAAAAATTTCACTTTTTCCATTAAGAAAATTTTTGGTAATGCTAACAAAGTTGTTGATGCATTGAGCAGGAGATGTCTGATTCTACAAGAATTCAATGTGAATACCTTACGGTTTGAACACCTTAAGGAGATGCATTGTGATGATCCAGATTTTAAAGAAGCATATGAAGCATGCGTGAATCATGTGATCAGAGAAAGAAGTCAGTGGATAGAATATATAATTCAAGATGGATTGTTGTTTATAGGTTTCCAGTTGTGCATACCAAAATGTTTAATGAGAGAAAATATGTTGAAGGAAAAACATAGTGGAGGTATAGCAGGACATTTTGTCCATGACAATACATTTGCACAGTTGAAAATTTCATACTATTGTACAGGTCTGAGAGTAGAGGTGAAGAAGTCTGTAAGTAGATGTAAAATTTTCCAGTATGCACAAGGAAAGAAACAAAACATTGGATTGTATCAGCCATTGCCTATTCTAGATAGGCCTTGGGATGAAATAAGCATGGATGTTTTGTTGGGATTGCCAAGAACCCAAAGGGGAAGTGATTCCATATTTGTTGTGTTTGATAGATTCTCAAATATGGAAAACTATATCCCATTCCAAAAGACTAGTGATGCAACACACATTGCAAATTTGTTTTTAAAAGAAGTTGTGAGACTTCATAGGTTGTTGAGGAGTATTTTCTTGGATAAAGACACTAAATTTGTTGGTCATTTCTGGAGAACATTATGAAAGAAGATGGGGACAAAACTATCTTTTAGTTCAACATATCACCCTCAAATGGATGGATAGACTGAGTTGATAAATTAGAGTTTAGGATATTTGTTGAGGAGCTTGGTCACTGAACATCATAGCTAGTGGGATCAAATTCTTTCACAAGTAGAGTTTGCATGCAATGACTCAGTGAATAGAAGTATGGGAAAGAGTCCATTCTAGATAGTGTATGGAATGAAGCTAAGAGGAGTATCAGAATTGAGAGATTTGGAACATAGTGAATTCAGAAGCGTTGGAGTGGAAGACTTTGTTGAAGAAATACATAAGCTTCATACTCAAATCAAGGAGAAGTTGAAGAATAATAATGAAGAGTATAAACACAAAGTTTAACAACACATAATAGAACTTCAATTTGAAGTGGGAGATCAAATTTTAGCACACTTGAGGAAGGAAAGGCTCCCAAGGGGAACATATAGCAAACTGAAGTTGAAGAAGATTGGACCATGCAATATCCTAAGAAAAATTGGTAACAATGATTATGAGATAGAGTTGCCAGAGGATGTGTGTATATCACCCATATTTAACATTTCAGACCTATATCCTTATAGGGAATATGACAAAAAATATCAGAATATCAGCCAGAGATTCAGTGGGAGAAGAAAATGCATGTAGCAGAGAATCCACAGATGGAGAATATCATTTATCAAAGGATTGGTAAAAAGACTTGGAGAAAGACCTACTTTGAGTATTTGGTAAAGTGGAAGGGACACCCAATAGAAGATGTCAGTTGGGTAAATGAATATGATATCCAAAAGCATGGAAAGTCGATGCAAGAGCTCATGGATAGGAGTCCATGATTTTTTCCCAGAGGAGTATGATGCAGGAGCATCGTCAGCAAAACACATGTGGAGAGGCAACTCAGTTCCCCAACACACCTTTTGAATTATTGTTGCCATTATGAAAACTGGTGTTTCCTGCAAATCTTTATGAACGAGTGATTAAAGAATATCAAAACACTTAGAAGCTAAAATGATCGCGTGAGATCTGGGAGTTTCAATATTAGACTTGAATGTAAAGGTTCTTAAGTGGGAGTTATCCTTTTTTTTGAGAAGGGAGGTAGTCGGAGGGAACCCTAGGATCCCTCTAGTATAAGTAGAGGTGTTGAATGCCCAAATGAGGTTGTTGAACATGATGGTAGCTAAGAATTAGTTGAGTATTTTTGTTGTTTAATTTTAATTAGAAGTTGTTGAATGTTGTTATAGATCATGTAGATTTAGATGAATATAACAGAGAAATATTGACCCAAATGCATCTGTCACTATTGCTTGTATATCTGAGTGAATGGTAGGCTTTCAGTTTACATTTTTTTCTCTGTTATTTTTCGTTTTCATGAATTCGTGAATTACACTGATGAAATCATGATTTATCATTTTGAATGTGTGAATCTGTGAGAGTTAGATAAATTTCAATTGTTTCTCTTCTATGAGCCTATGCAAGGAGTGCATGGTATCCACAAGGTGTGTTTCGATAGAGTCTATTTCGACTCAGAATCTCATAAGAGATAACGTTGGACCATTGTCCATAAGGAGTGCGTTGATAGAGTCTTTTGACTCAAAATATCAAGAGGAGTAACATAAGTTTACTTTGGGAAGAGGGTAAGAACGAGTGCAAGGTGTGCATAGTTTTTCAGAAAGAACCCAAGTCATGGAGGAAGCTCTATTGCATGGTGTGCACAGACCCAAAATCCGACTAAGTGTCAAAGAAACACTCTAAGGAGTAAAATTTTCAAAGGAGAAACAAGATTAGAAGAGATAGAGGGAAAGTTCTTCAATAGCGACGAGCCCCTCTGAATCTCTCTGAATTAATGAGTGAGATCTGTCCAAAAGGGAGATGAATCATTTCAGACTGTTACATATGACATAGTTGCACGATAGTTAGCCATGGAATCCTTTGAAATTTCATGATTCTGAGGTTCCAAGTGTTTAAAGAGTGGATATCACCAAATTCATGAAAAGGGAAGTGAATATGAGTCGTTGGTTTTCGCGAGGACACATGGAAGAAATATGGAAGTTCCGAGAGATAGAGCTTTAGAGGAATTTGTGTGGAGTGAGGTGAAATATTTGTGAAGTTGTGAAGATCGAAGTTGATCTAGACCATTGGATCTAGGGAGACACATGGCAGAGATCCATGTTTTTTGTAAGAAAGGAACTTTGGGGAAATTGAGAGGTGAAGGCACAAGAAGCTCGAAGGTCAAAACATCAAACCCAATCGAAACCGTCTATTGGAGAAGGACATGTGGCACTAGATCAAAATTTTCATGGAAAGTTTATTTCAAGGTAAAAGGATTTGAGACATTCTGAACTCCCAGAGGTCGGAGTCTGAACGGATCACAACCATTGGTTATGGAGGAGACGAGAACCATAGATATTCCCAGGTGAGTTCATAGTTCGTGGTTAGAAGGAAGGGTTTTCCATTTTGGAACTCATGGAATGAAGAGCATATGTTGCCAAAGTGGTTGAAGCTTGAACTTCTAGGTGCCTTAAGGCTTAATCTTGGGTCATAGCCATGTAGGACAACTAAGAGGGGGGGTGAATCAATTGTTACTATGCTTAAACAATTATGCCCATTTTTAACTCTTTACAAAACACTCAATGATGATCACAATAAAGTAAGGAAGTAAGAAATAGAATATTCAACATCAATCACACACATGAAATATATAGAGATAGATATTTCCTGAGGAAACCCATAAAGGGAAAAACCTCTTCTTCTTGATATGATAATTAATATTTATTTTATATACATTATCATTCTTATGAGCTCCAACTCGTCTTGAAGCTACAACCTTTTTTTTACAAGCAGCAACTTGTTGAGAGAACCAACCCTCTATTTTATTTAACACCCACTATAAGGAAGAACCAACTCCCTGAGTGTTCCAACACCAACTGTATGGAAGCACCAACTTCCAGTCACACAGGCACCAACCTGTATAACAGAGAACAATAGTTCTCCCTTGCACCACCCTGCCACCCTAGTTTTTCTAGTTGCAACCAGATGGAAGCTACAACTCCCTGTGTTCAAGCACCCACTTGAAACTTTGAGGACACCAATATTCCCTAGCACCTCCCTACCACCCTGAAATATAAATCTTTTCTTTATTAAATTTATCATAGTGATACAACATTTATCAATGGCTTACCAGTCTCATAGTTGTTCTACTACACTTCTTTGTTATGCCTGCATCAGTGTCTTTCTGCTTGCATACACTGTTCTTTTTGTTCTTTTTCATTTTATACTCTATGCACCATATGCATTCTATGCATTATGCCTCTGCATTCTCTTCACTGTGTCACTGTTCTTCCCTACAGGTTGTTCACGAAATCTCTTCCTCACAACTACATAGCTAACCAGCAGAATCACCTCATTTCTCTGTTCTTCATATTTTTCTCACATCGAGTCCTCTGCCTGATCATCATGGAAACTCTTCGTCATCCCTAGTGGTTAGCTCAATGTGTTCATCATCAATGGGAATTATGCTCATATTCCTTAGCTTCTCTAGAAGTCGAAACTCTTTGTCTACTCTATCAGTTACCATGAGACAATTATGGCTTCTTTGGATTCTAAGCCCCTTCCTTCAGGTGATCACTGGCAGTGACCATACACCTAGGCTTAATGAGTGCTTGAGTGCTTATCAATTCAACGAACCCAATTCATTCTCCTAAAATGGATGACTGTCATAACTTCAACACTTTTCCCTTTGGAAATTTTGGGTTTCAAACCTTTCGAAACTTCTGAATCAGAATTCCCAAACAGATAAGAAGTTTTACACTCATTTCGCGGAAATGGATCAATCGTCAAATTTGATTCTTACAAGGCTTAATATGATGGTCAAGACTTAGTAAACCATTGAGATGGATGGCCACCTTTTACTCCGAGTGTTTGGCTATTACACTTACACTATCCTTCCACACTATCTTGATCAATGGTTGAGAGTGCTTCCAACATCACATCGATGGTCGATGTCTCCTACAGGTCTCCAAACTTCAAAGATTTCAAATCTCAACCCGTTCTTTTCTCCATACATCAATCTTACAAAGTTGTCAATCCACTAACACGTTTCCCATTCGGATCAACGGTCGAGATCTCCTTCGGGTCTATGGACTTTAGAGATTTCAAATCTCAAACCCCTTCTTTCCTCTGGGGTGATGTCACTTACTTACATCACTTGATGACATGTCATGACCCTATTATTTTCCACGTGTCACTCTTATTTATGATTTCCACGTACCTAAATGCCGAATCAACTTGACACTTGTCATTGTCTGATTATGCCACGTGTCCTTGCTGACGTGGAGCCTCATGTGGCACATGTTCTTCTCCTAGATTTAATGATTGTCCTAACTCCCGGTGTATGTTAGATCAACGCTTGAGAGTGACTTCATACCCTTGTCCTTCAAGACTTCGGGACTTTTGACATTTCTTAGTGGTGAAACTCCCAAAGAAATTCTCCCATACTGATGAAACTTGCTTACGTCACTTGTTGACATGGCACGACCCAATTTCTTCTTGACACTTATCATCATTTGATTATTCCATGTGTATTCACTGATGTTGTATGCTAACATGGTCTACCACATATCCTTGATGACATGGTTTTCTGATGTGATATGTTGATGTGGTCTTCTGACGTGGTCTTTTGAACAACAACACTGATCCAATGGTCCTCATATGTCCTCCAAATCCGATGGTCTTTATTCATTTAGGATTTCCAGGCTTCAGGGTTTTCCAATATCAAAATTTTCGGAGCATAACCTCCTCGTATATTTATCTCCAAAGTGAATCTTGTTCAATGATCAGAATCTTATATCAAAGGCTCAATCTTTCTGTGATGCAGCTTTGTTGGTTTATCCTTTCCTTCCACTTGAAAGTGATATGATGGATAACAAGAATTTGCATGATCAAATTCTCAATCGTTTTTCCTTGCTTATCATTTCCTTCCACTAAAAAATGATCCAATGGTCGTGAGAACACTCAAAGCAGATCAATGGTTGACGATGATTGCAGAATGACAACTTGCGTGTGATTTAACTCGACACCCAAACTCCGCATCTTGAAGTTGTGCGTTGTTGGTGAGTCAACCACAATCGTCGATCTTCGAAGCTATAAGATCGGACTGTCCTCGCTATTTGTGTGATTGGCCTGGCTAATTGTGGGATTGGAACAAGCACAATTTTTAATTCTCTTGTCAATATCTGCAATTCATCCCTATCATAGATTTGGCGATTGCGCATCCGACGGTCATGATTTAATCTGATTTAAACTCATTATTAGTTGGATCAAACAAAATCATAGATCTTTGAAGCTATGATATCTGACGATCTAGAGAGATTGTAGGATTGTAACTGGTGAGTATTTTAATTCATCTTTCACTCCTCACAATTCGTCCCTACCGTATATCTGATGGTCTTGATTTGATCTGAGTTTTATTGTGCCATCTCTTCTGATCTTTGATTTCTTCTGCATACTCTACTTGTAATCATGCCATCATCACTATTTTTCTTTCCATCAATGGAAAGCATGTGATTTCCTGTAAACCATGCAAACAATCTCCCCCTTTGGCATTGATGGAAACCCTAAAAGGTTGTTCTATTCTGTTGGGACCTCCAACTATAGCATCCAAACCACTCCTTTTCTCCCCCTTTGATGTCAATGTCAAAGAAAAAATGCTCCCCCTGAGTTTTTGTAGTATTTTTAAGAGGTATCATATATTCAACCAATACATACTCCCCCTGATAGGATGAACTCTCTTAGGTTGATAATGGGTTCACGCCCAACTTCTGGTGTAGATACTCAAACTGAGATTTTACAAGTGGTTTAGTGAAGATATCAACAATCTAATCTTTGGATGGAATATAATGCAAAGAAAAAATAGTCTTGGTCACCTATTCCCTCAATAAGTGATACTTGATGGGTATATTCTTGGTCTTGGAGTGAAATACAAGATTCTTTGACACATTGATTGCACTAGTATTATCACAATGAATTGGGATCGGTGAAGTGTATTTTACCTCCAAGTCTGCAAGTGTCTGAATCATCCATAATACTTGGGTACAACAAGTGGCAAGTACAATTTACTCATCTTCTATATTCGATAAGGAAGTGGAACCTTGCTTCTTTCTCAACCATGATACAAGGGAATCTCCTAAGAATAATTCACCTCCACTCATGCTTTTCCTTTCATCCATGCAGTTATCCCAATCAGCATCTAAATAGACTGATAGTTGAAAATTATGATTCCTATGATACCATAGGTCATATTCCATTGTTCCTTTCAAGTATCTGAATATTCTTTTGAAAGCTAACAAATGACTGTGTTTAGGTGCAACCTCGTACCTTCCTACCATTCCAACAACATGCATTATGTTTGGAAGCGATGTTGTGAAGTACAATAGGCTACCTATCATAGACTTATATGAACTCTGATCAACATCAGGTGAATCATCATCCTTGCTTAACTTACATCCAGTGACCATAGGTGTACTCATAGGTTTAGAATCTTCCATTTGAAACCTTTTCAACATTTCTCTTAGATATTTTCCTTGAGAAAGAAATATTCCTTCAGACCTCTGAGCAATTTGTAGGACAAGAAAAAATGGTAGCTCCCCTATCATAGACATTTCAAATTCAGACTGCATGGCATAAGAAAACCATTGTACCAATGAAGCATTATTACTACCGAAGATGATGTCATCTACATAGACCAACACAATGAATATATCATTACCCTCTGTTTTGATATACAGGTTTTTGTCAATTGTTCCTCTCTTGAACCCTTCGTCTTGTAGTTACGTATCCAATCTGTGATACTAGGCACGAGGAGCTTGTTTCAACCCATATAAGGCTTTCTTTATCTTGCAGACAAAGTCAGGGTTATCTGAAAGTTGGAGACCTTCTGGTTGTTCGATATAGACTTCTTCTTTTAGATATCCATTTAGAAAATATGACTTGACATCCATTTGATAGACTTTAAACTTATTATGAAAAGCATAGGAAAGAAACATTCTAATAGCTTCTAATCTTGCTACGGGTGCAAATGTTTCATCAAAATCTAGTCCTTCTATTTGAGCATACCCTTTACAGACCAATCTGGATTTATTCCTGACAATTTTTCCTTGTTCATTCATTTTATTTTTAAACACCCATTTGGAGCCAATTACATTCTTATCTATCGGTCTAGGAACAAGCTCCCAAGTATTGTTCTTCTCAATCTGATCCAGTTCCTCATTCATTGATTTTAACCAATTTACATCTTCATTGGCTTCATTGAAGTTCTTGGGTTCCACCATGGATATGAAGGTCATATGTGATTGTTCAGTGTCTTTGATTATCCTTCTCCTAGTTTTTACACCTTTTTCTTTCTCACCAATTATCTAAATTCTAGGATGATTCTTTTGAGTAATTATGGAGGAGGAATTTGATGTTGATCGTTGTCCTGACTCTTCTTGTCTAAGTGTCTCTTCTCCATATGATTCTTGGACCTTTTCATCTTCATTTTCAGCCATGTCCTCTATAGTAGACTCAATATTTCTCACCTCTCTTACTGGGACTCCTTCATCAACCTTTAAATCAATGCAACCAACTAATTTATGCAATCTTTTATTAAAGAATCTATATCATTTACTATTGGTAGCATATCCTAAGAAGTTGACTTCATCATCCCTGTCATCATACTTGCCAAGGTTTTCATTATTATTATTTATGAAACACTAACTCCCAAAGACTTTGAAGTGTTTGATTGAAGAATATATTCCATACCACAGTTCATAAGGTGTCTTGTCACTATGTCGTCTGAGGTGGGATTTGTTAAGAATATGGAATGTTGTGTGTATTTATTCTACCAAATAAGTTTGACCAATGTTCTTCTCATTCATCATTAACTTGGCCATTTGTTGAACTATTCTGTTTTGCCTCTGAACTACTCCATTTTGTTGTGGAGTTCATGGGATTATGTATTCTCTCTTGATCCCATGTTTATCACATAATTCCTTTAAATCACTTGACATAAATTCTCCTCCTCTGTCTGATCTCACTACCTTTAACCTTTTTCCTATTTGATTCTCAATTAAAACCTTAAATATTTTAAATTTCTCAAATTCTTCACCTTTTTCTTTGAGAAAAGAAACCCAAGTAATTCTGGAGAAAACATCAATGATCAGCATAAAGTAGTTTTCCTTCCTTGTGCCTTCCTGTCTCGATGGTCCACATAAATCCATATGAACTAATTGGAGTGGTTTCTCTTTTGAAGTAGAGCTATTGGATTTAAATTATGTCCTAGTTAGCTTTCCTACTTGGTAGGGTTTACACACAGAATCTTGTGGCTTTGATATTCTTGGAAGATCTTTTACTGCCTCAATATTTTTGAGCTTTATTAAGTGGTCAAATTTTATATGTCTAAGTATCCTATGCCATAACCAACTTTTATCATGTTTTCTTAGATGACACTCTTCTTTATCTTCTTTCATCACATATAAATTATTTTTTGTCCTTATGCCTTTAGCCACCACTTGTCCTGAGTTTACAAAATTTATCTTACAATCCTTGGAAGTGAACACCATTTCACATCCTCTATCAAACATTTGACTTACACTAAGAAAATTGTGTTTCAGCCCATCTACAAGAAGAATATCCTGGGATTTTCCTTTATCATTACTCAAACTCACCATCCCTTTACCCTTGATTTTACTTGCTTCATCATTTCCAAAGGTTACATTTCCTATTTTTATTTTACTTATAGATAGAAAATTATCCTTGTCTCCAGTCATGTTCTTGGAACATCCACTGTCTATATACAAAAGTCTTTTTGTTTTTGAGCTGAAAGTACTAGACCACATTTTTCACTATCTTTCTTTTTCCATGTGATGACATTTCTAGATAAAGGACTTATCCTTAGATCTTCCTTGTACTTCTTCAGATGGCAGTTTGCAGCTTTGTGGCTAAAGTTATGACAGTTATAACATTTGAGCTCATTGTTCAGTAGGTCAAAGTGATTGGTTCTACATTGTATATCCATTGGCTTCTTAGTTCTATGTTGTAAATATTGTTTATTTCTTGACCTCCTCAGTTGCATGTCTCTAAACTTAATTTGACAATTTACAATCTTATGACCAAAATTAGAATAGTAAAAACAATAGCCATGGAAGAAATTTTGGTACCTGAAGGATGGCCTTCTTCTTTCCATTTGTTGCTCCATCTTATGATATCTTTGTTTTTTATCAGGTATCATCTTGTCTTTATTAGTTTTTGGTGACAGAGTACTCTCGTGGTCTGATTGTCTACTAACTTGGAACATGATCATCTTTATTGGCTCTTTACTTTCTGGTTGATTGTTGCTTGAACCATTTACATAACCTAAACCAATCTTCAACAAAGGAGATCTTTGTTTTCTCATAATATCGCTAAGTTCTGTTGTGTCTTTAATGCTTGGAATATTTTGGAGATACAATTTTTTAAACTTCTCCATCTCTTTTCTGGTTTTTACTACCTCTTCTTCCAAGGCTTCACATCTTTCCTTCTTTTTTGATAAATTTTGTTTCAGAATGTCCTCTATTTTATTTTCCTCTTCTAATTCCACTTTTAGCAGGCCAAAGTCTTCATCGGGTCCCTTATTGTCTTTCTCTAACTATATCAACAATTGTTTTTGTTTTTTTCTTTCTTATATCTGAGTCTAGCAATTTCTTCTAGAGCACTGATCAGTTCTCCTTCCAAGTCAACCACAACTTCTTCATCGTCAACATCACTTCCTGTGATTTTATTATCACAATTATCTTTGGTCATAAGCATAAAGTCATTAATCTTATCTTCACAGGAAGAGTCACTATCTATGTCTTCTGAAGAGTCAACATTGTTTACACATAGACTTTTCTTTTTACCAAATCTTTTGGGTTTGTACTTCTTTTCACCTTCAGAATTCT
>ML779601.1:814533-825408 GCA_009831015.1 Picea engelmannii | reverse complement strand
TTTTCTGGCAATTTTGGTAATTCACTATTTTTAGCAGTTTTTAACTTTCGGGGCAATTTTGAGGCCCTAAACAAATTTTTTGGGGAAATGGGGAGAAATATGGAAGTTCCTACGATATTTCCTTCAAAATGAATCTCCTCGACAATACCTTTTCAATGGGCTATCATGTGCCTAAAACGGAGATTGTATGCAAAAGTTACGACCACAAGAAGTTTATGTACTAACTTACCCAAATGGGGACCACATGAATTTTGGCGCTTCATCTCCTAGGGTTAGGTTTTTGGATGTCTAGGGTTTTTGGCATTCCTATTTATTGTAAAAATGCCTTCAGAGCCTCATTTTAATGATCTTCTTTGCAAATGCGAGTAGCCATCACATCTCTTCTTAGAGATAAGTTGCCACCATTCTAGCGAGTCTTTCACTCTATATTTTTACAGTCTTTGTACATTTATTTCATTGATAGAAATCGTGCATTACTGTATCTTTGTTTTTATGGTTACATCTCTAATATATTTATGTTATATTATTGGATATCCATGATATCTTTGTGCATTTCTTTATTATATCTCCGCTCTCATTTCATGCCAAAAATAATCTGGATCATCCTCTGTCCTTTGAATCCCATAACATCATTTTACAAAATCTCATGGATGGATTACGTGGAGGAAGACCTAGGGGAAATCAACCTTCTCCCCCACCAGCTATAAATCCTTGGGTCATTTCTTGATTTTCCCCATTGAATATGCCCCAAATAACCCATGACCTCCCTGAGAATTACATAAAATATCTGCCAAAATTTGATGGGGTTAAAAATTGCTCAGTTGAATAGCATATGAGTGCTTTTCATGAATTTAAAAGAGACCAGTTTGTAGAGCTTGATGATGTCTTCATGATTCTGTTTCCCCAAACTCTAGAGAGAGATGTTATAAAATGGTTCAAAGAGATACCCGTTGCTTCAATTGATAGTTGGCCAACTCTAGAAGATGCCTTTATGAGACAATGGGGTGAGAAAACAGACAGCCTATACTACCTAAATGAATTTGGATCACTCAAGAAAAGGGTCGATTAAATTGTCAATGATTTTAATAGAAGGTTAAGTAAGATCTATAACAATACCCCTAGAGATATAAAGCCATCACAACCAGTAGCCAAAACTGACACATATGTTGGGGCATTTGATGTTTTTTCTATGGTGTTGAGGGAAAGGCGATCTCAAACCCCGCTTATGATGCGAGAGGATACAATATACATAGAAGGAAACATGATTACATCAGGTAAAATGAAACAAAAATAGGATCATGTAGAGAATAAAAAGGCCAAGGAAGATGGTGGTACTTTTGATCCAAGTAGAGACTCCCAAGAAGAAAATATGGATGAAATGTCCAGACGGATCAAGAAAATGACAAACGAAATGTAATTATTTGATATAGAACATATCAATACAAACAAATCACCCCAAGAGGGATGCATAAGGAATTACAATCCTAATTAGTTGAAAAGACCTGCTAATCCATAGCTCATGATAAGGGAGAGAAGAAATGAAGAACAATCCATCCAACCCCCTATAAAAACCAAAACTAATAACAGACTTGTTGAAGAAGTAGTGGATGAGTAATATGTTGAATACACAAAGGAAATACACCTTCTTCAATATGATAATGATGCCATACATCTAACTCAAAATGCCTATGAAGAGTCTCTAAATCCTAGGAAACTGGTGCCTAACATTCAACCCAACAAAGGAGATTTATCCTTAGCTCAATACATTTTTTTTGTTGATGCACTACAGATTGAGATGCATAATAAGTATGATATCATGCCTCATCATAAAAAAATTATTTTAGACAGTCTACCTCATGCTAATAAATCTGGTCTAAATCAGTCCAAATATAAAGATAAAGAATTTCTAGACATGCCTAAGGTAAATGTGGTTTTGGAGCCTGTAAAAAAAGAAAAAGAAACTAAAGAACTTGACGAATTAGTTTCAACTTTCAATATTGAACGTGAACTGTATAAAATAAATATTCTTATGCCTTTGGTGGAGCTATATTAAAACCCCTCATACAATAAAAAAATTGAGAAAGTTATGCATGGGAAGGGATCAACAAGTCCTCCTAATACCTTGAATGTAAAATATGAATGCCCCACAATAGTTTTTGGCCCTCATGTTGATGACAAAGAGGAATCCATGGCACCCTTATATGCAATCTTAAATATCCATGATAATATGTTGCACAATTGTATAATAGATTCTGGTGCATCACACAACCTTATGCCCAAAATAGTCATGGAAAAGTTGAGCTTGGAGATAACCAAGCCATATCATGACCTTTGTTCTTTTGATGCTAGAAAATTGAAATGTTATGGGTTGATCAAGGGCATGGTTTTCATCCCAGAACAATTTTCTGTTAAGATAATTATGATGGATTTGGTGGTGGATGATGTACCAACTAATTAAGGCATGTTGTTGTCCAGAACATGGGCACAAAAATTGGGAGGCACTATGCAGATGGATATGACTTATGCGACTGTAACAGTTTTGGAAGGAGAGATGAGAAGGTTGTACCGAGTGAAAAATATTTCTTTTGTTAATAGACCAGAAAAACCCTGTGAACCATCCCATATATGTTTTTGATGAAGATATGGGATGTTGTATCCTATCTGTAAATGAATAGTACAATGAAATCCCAATTCTTGTATATCCTCTTGTAAGTCCTGTTGAAGAGATAAATGGTATATGGAATTATTTTTTTCGATGGGGCATACTAAAAAGGAGTTGGGGTTGGTATAGTGCTCATCTCTCCTACCGAAAAGGAAATAAATTTTTCCTACAAGCTAGAGTTCAAGGCCACAAATGACGTGACTAGATATAAAGCCTTGATCTTGGGTTTGGAGGCAACAAGGATATGCAAATTACCAAGTTGGTGGAATTTGGAGATTCAAGCTAGTTGTGTAGCAAGTAAAAGGTTCATACAAAACAAGGCATCTAAGAATTAGGGAATATAGAAATTAGGTATGGGATATGATTGATAATTTTTATGAAGCTTTTAATATTTTTGTTGTTTTAAGATAGTTTAATTAGTCAGTTCATTCCTTAGAAGTAACAAACAATATATTTAAATTATCATCCAACCCTCAAGTTAAATATGAGGTCAAGATGAGATACATGCCATCCATCCATGACAATATCAAATACTAGCAATATTTTCAAGATGACCAGTAAATCAAAAGGTTCATGGAAGTGATAGATGAGTTTGCTAATATTCATATGGATTCAGATGATGAGGGAGAGACCAAATAGGATATTGGGGAGGAAGTTGAAGAGATCCCTAAATTTAGAAATTATATTGATGAGCATAAAGTCTTGCAGCTCAAGAATAGCTTCATTCCCAAAGGACTGGTGCCTTTAGAACAACTGTTTGATATAAATGTTGTGCATGTCAAATGAGCTATCCTTCCCGAGGATGATAGCGTTGAAGAATATAATATTGGGACATAAAAGAAGCCTAAATATATTAATTTGTCCAAAAATATTCCTGTAGATCATAGGGTAGAATATTTGCATATTTTCAAAGATTACATGGATGTATTTGCATAGAGACAGGAGGAATTAAAAACTTATTATAACAGTATCATCCAACATCGAATAGCCCTCAAACCTAGTACTAAGCCTTTCAAGAAGAATCTTGGGAAAGTTAATCCTCTTCTTTTTCCTATCATTAAGAAAGAGGTGAGGAAATTATTAGATTCCCATATTATTATTCGCTTAAGGTACTCTAAATGGGTAGCTAATTTAGATCCAATGAGAAAAAATAGTTGGGAAATAAGGATATGTGTGGACTTTAGAAACCTAAATAAATTCTCATTGAAAGATAACTATCCCCTTCCCAAGATGGATCATATCCTACGTAAAGTGGTGGGGGGAAATAGGATATCCATGATGATTGGTTTTTCAGAGTATAAGCAAGTGGAAATGCACCAAGATGAAAGAGAAAATATATCCTTCACTACACCATGGGGAAATTTCATGTATGACCAAATGCCTTTTGGTATGATAAATGCAGTAGAAACATTTCAGAGAGCCATGTACATTTCTTTTAAGGGTGAGAGAAACAAAGTCATCAGTATATATCTTGACGACATGATTGTATTCTCCAAGATATATGAAGATAACATCAGGTATTTAAAGAAAAACTTTGTGAAGTGTATGAAATTTGGGTTGTCCTTGAACCCAACAAAGTATTATTTTTCTATGGAAGAAGGAAAGCTTCTTGGACATATAGTATCCAAGGAAGGATAAAATATATATTTAGAAAGGGTGGAGGGAATCAAACAAATTTCGCATCCTAGGAACAAGAAAGAGGTACAATCTTTCCTAGGAAAAATAAACTTTGTGAGAAGGTTTGTCCCCAATTTTGATGAAATGGTGAAGAAAATTACCAACATGTTGAAAAAAGACCATCAATTCAAGTAGATAGTTGAATCTAAAGAATCTTTTCAGAAGATCAAGGAAGCCTTGGGATAGTCTCTAGTTCTAATCAACCCAAATTATGATAAGTGTTTCCTCATATTCTCTTTTGCATCGACACATACTATAGTTTTTGTGTTGCTTCATATGGATGAATCAGATCAAGAGCAACCCATAGCCTTTTTTAGCAAGGAATTAAGGGATGTTGAGTTGAAATATAGTAGCATGGAAAAAAAATTGTATGCATTGGTCAAAGAATTAAAGGATTTCAGAGTTTATATATTGCACTCTAAGATATTGGCTTATGTACCTGTTGATCCCTCAATACACCCTAAAAGTTTTTTAGATTTGTTCTTTTGGGTACCACTTTTTATTGTTTGAATATTTAGTTGTGTAGAAATCAATTGGGTTATGCGTTGGTTGTGTTTTTTCCATCTGTCGCAATTGGCTTGATTTGAAGTCATTGAACTAGTTGAAACTTTTCTCTAAAAAGAACTTGGCATTTTAACTAAGAATATGTAGTTAAAATTGTGACCCACGCACCTATTTTCGGCATCAGTGAAATTCAAGAAGTAAAATTACCACGTAGCAATGATAATCTTTGATCACCGATCTATCATCAGCATCAGGAAAAAATAAGGAGGAGTGCACCGATTGCTAACTATGTTCGCGAAGAAGTTTTCAGAAAATTGTCGATATCCCATCGGCGTTGGCGAAATATTAAAGGGAAAAACACTAACATGGGCCATAATGAACCTCTAATCACCGATTACTAATGCATTGTTTGGAGTCATTGAAATCACAAAGATTTAAATTGTGGAAATTTTTGCATTGACACATCCTTGATCACTGATCACCAATGCATTTTCGGCATTGGCAAGTTTTGAGGGGTGTAATACGGGAACATTTCTTTCAACATCTCATTGATTTTTGATCCTCGATACTTCTTTGGCATCGGTGGGATAGGACCTATTTTTCAAAAATCATGTCTAATGAAAATCCCCAATTTTGAATAAACTCTTAGGTGAAGGAGATAAATTCAAACGCCACATGTCTTTGTTGCGTAGGAAATTCATATGGCCTAGTTTCATCTCGAGTCACCTTAGGTTTCCCCATGTCCTATTCGCACTTCTAGGTCAACATTTCCACATCAGTGCTATATGGAAATTTGGATCGTCATTAGATCTTTTTCTAAAAGATATCAATAAACATTTTCTAAGAAAAACGTCGACCCTTGATCCACTCATTTAAATTAGCAGAATGATGGGACATTTTCAGCACAAAATAAGATTGGATTCTATCATTTAATAGGACAATTAATGTTATTCTCTACATACATTTTTGTCCCGCACACTGATCGAATAATGATAATTTTAAATTTTCGATGAACCACATTATAGCCCACCCCTGCGTCGTCGGCCTATGACCACATTGGTGATGGATTGTGTAAAAATGCATTTACACACTGAATTGAAGAACTGATGCGACAAGGTAAGTATTCTCTTTGTTTAAATTATTAAGAAAGTTTTGAACCCCAACATTTTGTACACAAGTTTCTCATTCTTAGAGCAGTTAAAGGAGAAAAAAGAGTGTCTCAAGAGTTGCACTTGATTCTCATAATTTTAAACCAAGTTAAGCTAGTGAGAAGAAGATGTATGTATTGATTTTATCATTTTGGCAGTCGCATTTATTTATATATCAGTATCATCTCTACAAGACGGTGTCTAACTCTGTTGTTTCTGTAGGAAAATGCCTCCAAGGAAGCCAATAATTAGACGCTCTCCAAGGGAACCAAAATTGAAAGAAGGAGAGGTTGGTGAAGAGTCTTCTCTCAATGTTGTGAGGCAATTGGCATTTTCTACTAAAGAGGAGTCGGTCATCAGAACATCTACTAAGAAGGAATTTTCCTAGCCCCCTGCATTTGGAAACACAGAGGCAAGCACTGGGTCAAAGATGATGCTCTCGCAGTAGGGATATTTGTTCAATAGGATTAACTAGGAAGATTACTCGAAATTTATACCCCACAACGATCAGGATGTAAGGATGCTTGGAGACAATGTTTTTTTGAACATTTGGCAGTCATGCCTACATATGGTAGTCTGTCGAACCCCAGTATTTTCCTGTATTGAGGCCCTGGAGTAGATAATAAACCACACAGACGCAGTGAAGTGCCTGGTCAATGATGAAAGTGTATGATGCATTGGTTTTTTTCTCCCGATTGAAGTCCAGAAATAATACAAGCTTAGGGACCCGGAGGAGCGATTAAATATTGATTTCGTGGTAAACTTCTATGAGTTCCATGACACCAGTAGATTGATGGCCTTATGGTGGAATGAATACAAAAACTTTACAAACCGGAGCAACAAATGGTATGGAACAACAAACCTAAGGGAGACATACATTTATTTAATGGCTCTAATATGTTGATTGTATGGGGAGAGGTATTGCACCAAGTTTGTAGAGGCATGGATGTCGTTGGAATACACTGTGTCCATCTCCGGGAGAAGGTTCAACTATTGAGAAGTCATTTAAAAACAATTGAGTACCAGCATATTGTAGGCCCAGTGTTATCAGACAAATAGGTAAGTGCGGACATAAATTAATCTCCCTAATTTCACCCCGAAACTAGAACAAAACAAGTTAGAATATAAAACTTCCCCTAAGTTTTAATCACCAATCATACTAACTAACAAGATATAAATGGTATACCTTTTAAATGTCATTTTTCCTCGCTAGTGTCATCCTCGCTCCATTCCAAGGCTTATTGGATATTGAACCTATAAAAATACACAACCCAACAAAGTGAAAGCAACAATGTATACTAAAAAAAACCTATGTATGTGATCAAGGAGTCATACAATAAAATAAGAACAATTTTATGGGAAAAAAATATATTGTTGTATTAGAAATGTGGAAGAAAGATACAACCATATGCCTTTATGTTGTCAGGTTCCTTCCAATAGTTACTTTCTTCCCACACACTTTTTCTCCATGAATTTTGAGACTATAGATTTGAAAGTTACTTACAATCTATCTTGACAAAGCAAATCTCAAAGAAAATATATGCCAAAAAAATCCAAGCTACAAAACTCAAGAACTAGCCATTCCAAAAACTCCAAAAGATAACTTTCCCCATGAGAACTCCCCTCCTTTTATAAACTGAAAATGATACAGTGAGGAGGTTAGGATGATCCCAAGAGATTAGGTAGGCGACTCGGATCTAAACCGATCGGAAGCCAACTCACCCTCAAAACTTTTGTTCTAGAAGCATTGAGAATATTCTCTTTTTCTTTCGTACGAAAAATTGTCGCACCCTTAATACTGAGAAAACTACGACGACGTCCCAGACTAGTGTTGTATATCCTACGACGGTCCTAGATCATCGCACCTGTAACATTGAATAGAGTGCGACGATCCCTCTTTATAAGGTTTTTACAAAGGAAAAGATCATTTTCATCTTTTTGGGAAAATACTTCATTCTTCTTCACGGATTCAGGCCATTGATCCTTCTAAAGAAAAAGCATAGGTTTACATCATTAAAATTTATAGGGGTGACGAAAATAATGTGTAACAC
Source organism: Picea engelmannii (assembly GCA_009831015.1). Lineage (NCBI taxonomy): Eukaryota > Viridiplantae > Streptophyta > Pinopsida > Pinales > Pinaceae > Picea > Picea engelmannii. The sequence goes on along the minus strand of ML779601.1, from coordinate 817,366 downwards.
CCCGACACCAAAGGATGGAGAAACACCTTCTTTTCACATGGCATCGTACCTACTATACATAATCTATACAAGGAACATCTTCGTGGGCATGAATCTGAGTTGGCATGTTTTTGAGCTACCTGTACATGTATAATTCAACATTCTGTGAATTTATATCTCAGGTCTATTTTATTATTTTCAATAAAGAATACCCAAGAATTTCGACAATGGCCAAGAAAATGATCTCAAAAGTAGGCCACTGGTACCTAGAGGAAAAAACTACTTATAGGGTGTTTAGGGATACCAACGAACCACATTCACTCCCCGCTCATGTCCCAGACCAGCCCATCGTGGGTGAAATATGTTACCAAACCATCCGATAGGGCTATAATGCACTCTGGTTAAATACAATAAGTGAGCATCCATACCCTATGGTTTCCATATAGGGTTTTACATGGTGAAGGATACTATGCAAGATAAACAAGAAGGTTTGAGCTAGCTAGAATATAGATTCCCCATAGGCTGATTTCACAAACATGACCCTAGAGGCCTAGTACTTCAACATGCATCACAAGTCTCCTCCTGCTGGCCATATGCACATGATAAGTTTGAAGACAAAATCTTTACACAATGTCTTGAGGACTGAGAGGAGGTGGTCCAGAGAAAATATAACCCCAATATGACAAGATTTAAAGCCATGAAAATGGATGAGTAGGTTGAAACGATAGAATAGATGGCTCAAGAAGCCCTCAGGGTTAGGGAAGAGAACAAAGAAGTAGAATCCACATAAGCATAGAGGAGAGGGATAATGTTGTTAGAAGAATCCCAAATATTCATCCAGAGGTTAGAAAACAATCCCCAACTTTTAGAACCCATAAGGGTCACCCCGACCGACACAATCAACATCGGAGAGGAGCTAAATAGCTCAAAATCAACCCCACTGTAGGAGACCTCTCATCCAAAAAACCTAGGCATTACGTCACCACAGGAAAGGTCACTGACCGCTACTACAACACAGTTGGGGGAAACAAGAACATCAAGTGGGACAGATGCGCTTGATGTCCTCATAGACCTAATTACCATATACGATGATGAGGAAATATCAGGAGTTTCATTCATAACCCCGGTACCAATCATAGCGGAGGGAGAACTAGGAGAAACATCAGCTCTAGCTCCCGAAGCTCTAATTCCATTCCCAAAGAGGGAGAAAACTAGGCTGAAATCATGCTAGACACTGAGTTTCTTGACCTATTGTGGACTTTGAAAGACATCCCCAAGGATGAGTTGGGCTCTAGTGAACATGAAGAGAAATTGCAGCAGCTAGAAATTGACACCTAAACAGTTGATCACCAAGTTAGTTTTGAACCTATTTTTTTCACCCCATCTAAGGTCGACACTCCACCAGTCAACAAACACCACCAGGAGGTCAAGTCACCAGAACATATAGAAGCTTCCCATGTTAAATAAGTACAATATCCAGTAATAGAACAAATACATCTGGTAGGAATCCTAGGAAACACTCCAACCTGGGGAGACCAACAGATTCCTAAGCCAGTGGATGAGGTCGCCAGCATACAAGTGATCACTTACGACATAAATAGGAAGGTTGTGATGAGAAGGAAAACTAAGAAAAAGAGGCTCACGCTTGATAGCACACTCCTTGTTACCATAGAAGAAACACTGCTCAACATAGAAAATGTGAAGACAAATGAGCTAATAGGCGTGGGAATGGATATAATTGATGCCACATTGGATTGAGAAAAATGGGACGAAAAGGAACTAGCCTCCGCAAAGAAGGAGTTGGACCATCTACACCATCTATAGAAATATTACTAGGACTCAACGCAATCAACAACTTTCCTGAAGAGTGAATTCCAAGAAGAATATGCACAATTCATGAGCGAAAGAAATCTCTTCACCGCATGCATATCCGATTTTCAAGAAGACACTCTCATGGGGCTAGAAACCTATAAATACATGGAGAGATGGTATGAAAAGGCATACCAGGATGTGTAGCGAATCGATTATATCAGTGTCATACAAAAATGTCGAGACACGGAAGAGCATGTCATCCAAGTTCTGATGAATAGCAACATCCCCAGAATTAGGAAGGAAACAAAATATTGGGTAATTATGTCCCAGGAACCTCAAGGAAAGATACAGGAAAGGTGGGCCGAATGCGAGAAAAGTTGGTAGAATATCAGTTGGGAGATGAAAGGCATTAGCCTTCCAAAGCCTGGCTCACCTGAAGACTTTTTCGATTTGCATGACATAGTCAAACAACATGTAGAACATGAATTAGCATGGGAACCAAAGATCACGCAGGTTGTGAGCATGACACCGGGTCAAGTAAAGAAGTTTATGGAACACCCAATCAAGGCTCACACAGTAATGCAATGTTTAAGTTCCAAGATGATTAAATATAGAGAACGAGAAATAAGGATAAAGGAAACCCTTTCGACCTTGATGGACCAATGTAGATTCATGTATGCTAACACATGTGAGGATCTCTTCCTCAAGTGGTTAGAGTACGAGAAGAATCATCCACTCTAGTAGAACCACTAGACGATCTCAAGAAAACAAAGAGATCAAGTGCCACTTGTCATTATTTTGTTTTAACTGACATAAAATTTTAGTATTTATTTTAAGTTAGTGATTCTTTATAAATAGGGGGATCGACCTCATGGGAAAGGATCGATGGTTTTGGGAAAGACCCTCTCTTTTTAGAATTGTAAAAGAATTATTTATGTGCAAATTTAATTAAGAAGTTTTGTTTAGAGCCAGAGACAAATTTTATTTTCATCAAAAGCATTATGTGATTGGATTGAGGAGGAACTACTTCCATCTTTGAATT
>ML779601.1:804336-814483 GCA_009831015.1 Picea engelmannii | reverse complement strand
TTGAGTGAAAGGATCTTGGACCCCTCAATAGTACCCACTAGTACTATAAAGGACATTCTCACACAACCTAACCATGAGGAAAGAAGAGGTAAGTCCACAAAGTTCATAAAAGGACAAGGACTAGACAAAATACTGGTTGAGCCTAACTCTTGAGTTTAAGACTTGAATGAATTGTCCACAAATATCATAGCAATGGAGTCTGAAGGGGATGAAACAAAAGAACCATCCTTAGAGGTAAATTCTAAATTTTCTCAATCCGATTGGTATAAAGACATTGTCTTTTACTTGCAAAATTGCAGTTTCTCACCAACATGGGATAAATCCAAGGCTATGTCTTTTAAAACTAAATATATGAAGTATTTCACTTTTGGGGAAAATGTGTTTTGGAAAGGACATAGGGGGAATCCTACTAAATTTCCTCACTGAAGAAGAAACTGAGGGAATTTTCACTAAGTTTCAGAAGGGTATATGTGGAGATCACCATGCTTAGAGAGATACTGCATACAAAATCCTTATAGATGGTTATTACTATCCCTATTTTTTTAATGATGTAAATTGCATGGTCAGGGCATCTGTAGAATGTCAAATGTTTGCAAGAAAGCAAAATTTGTTTCCCCTCCCACTAAGACCAATCAAAGTTGAGACACCTTTTCAAAAATGGGTATTGGAATTCATTGGTGAGATTAACCCAAATTAAAGTGGAAAACACAAATGGATTATGAAAACCACATATTATTTCACAAAATGGGTAGAGGTCATATCTACAAGGGAATCCACTGATACAGTCATCATAAAGTTCCTAAAGGAAAATATCTTGGCCATATTTAGATGCATAAGAAAGATCATCACTGATAATGTTCATGCCTTCAAATCTTCCAAATTGGTTAAGTTTTTCTAGGATTATAATATAGAGTTGGGACACTCTACTATGTACTATCCAAATGGAAATGGTTTGGTTGAATCCTCTAATAAAAAACTCATCAAGATTATTAAGAAAATGTTGTCCCAAAATAAGAAGACATGGGATTCTCACCTAAAATATGTCGTTTGGGAATACATATTCAAAATTAAGTGGGACATTATAAATTCCCCTTTTCAACTAGTATACAGGTTGGAAGCCATTTTCCCCATTCAACTTAGTCTTCTTATGATGAAACTACTACAAGATGAGGAGGCAAAATCATATGACATGCAAAGAGAAATTGACTAGTTGATTGAAGGTGAACATGTGAGAGAGAAGGTACATATAAAGTCCCAACCTCACCAAGAAATGATAAAATAAATATTTGAAAAAAAGACCAAGGAAATAAAATTGATGACAAGAGATCTGGTCCTGAAATGGGATTCATGATGGGAAGATAAAGGGAAAAATGGAAAATTTGACAATCTTTGGCTTGGACCCTTCCAAATTGTTGCAGTCGAAGATAAAAGCACTTATGTTTCGGCCCATCTGGATGGAGATTTGTTTGGGGAACCTATGAACGGGAGGTTCCTCAAGCATGCATTGTAGTACTAATCACTGCAGAATATTCTCACCCTACACATAAACAATTCTTTTTGATTTATGTCCATGAATTTTTAATTTTACTTCATTCACCATTTTTTACTTGAGGAAGTAGGTATACTTATAACGCTATAAGTTATTGAGCATTTTTGTGTCTCATATCAAATAAGTTTTTGGTTCTAAAGGAGATAAATCATTTTGAGTAGACTCCATAACCCAACAGAAGAAGGCACTTGGTCTACAATTCTCAACAGACCACAAGGGTATGTTTTCCCTGTTTGAGCCAAATGTTAGTACCATATTTGTTCATGCCACTAGTATGAAGGTTAATTAAGGTTATAAGGTTGTGATTGAGAAAGTTAAAGAAAGAGGGTGAACTTTCAGATCCATTGAACAATGAAGGATCCAGGTTATATCGAGGTCGATAAAAGAAAATGGAAGAAAATCCATGCCCTTTTGCACCTAAGGTAATATTTAAGATCTTAGGAAATTATCGAGAGTGAAAAAGAGGCTTATCATGCCCCAAAAATACATAAGCGCTTAGACTGAAATCTTACCATAGGACTAAAGCTTAGGAATCAAGCGCCAACGAACCCATGGCACCCCTCCAATCAAATGTTTTTTTCATGTAGGATTGATCAACAGTCCAGATCTCATCGTGTGCCTAACCTTTTAGATCAACATTCCAAATCTATCATAGATAAATCCATGATCATCCCAATTATGACATCATCATCAGAGAAATACAATGATATTTCTCTAGTGCAAGTTATCTCCCAGGGGCTGATGATGATGCCATCATCAGAGAAATGCAATGAGAGCTTACCCCAATGTGATTTATCTCCCAGGGCTCGATGACAATGTCTTGGTATGGTCAAACTTACACGTGGAACCACCTCAATAGGCCACCCAAAATCCATAGAGGGAGATATGACAACATGGCATGGTAGTGGAGCACTATCAGAGACAACCAGGAGATACCACATGGTGTTAGTTAGTCTCCCTTCGTGCTGCCACTCTTGGGCTGACCCAAGTTCACGTCTACTATTGTTTCCAATGAAACCCCTCTAAAACTATCGGCCCACCTGGTAAACCAAAAAGAAACACAATGCACATAATGCACTGCGCAGTCTCACTCGAAATAATTCTTATGGTTAGTTGCAACACTCATGTGCTTGTAGTCGGGGAATGAGTGGGGATCTGGAATTAACCTTTTTTATCTTCATTTTTTTAATCTAACATTCATCTTATCTTGCTTAATTTGTCATTCTTACTCATGCATGTAAAGTAACATATCTAACTAAGTCATTCATACATTTTTCTAACATCTAATCATTAACAACAAAGGAGATACACAAGATTCAATCACATAACACATGATCTATCATGGTTCACCCCTCCTAGGATATGTACACAAAGATTTGGCTGCTCTGTTATTTTACTATTATGTTTCCCAGAACTACAATGCCTCGCACATTACAACTCTCCATCAAAACAGGTCGATATATAAAATTAGGCAGACTATATCACACTAGGATCCTCAGCCTATGATCTAACACTCAATATCTACCTTATTTTCTCTCTTCATCTCAACAACTTACAAAATAGATCGGAATTACAGTCCTTCAATCTTCGAACAACATAGTAACAATTACCAACAACATGACATCCAACCCCCCAACCGAGAACCCTGACCTAGACCTCCTAGGTACATATTTATACATGTTTTTGGATTACCAACCATTACATATTCTTACCAAAGCCCTAAAAATAACATGGTTAGCTCTTCTTTCATGCGTGCCTTGCATGTTTTCCTCCTCTACATGCGCGTTTACCTTGCACGTGTTGTTTTTCCTGCCATCTTTCTTTTCATTCTTTGTTCTTTATTCTCCAAAATTAGTATTTACTCCAAAATGGGCCTACACCCAAAAGGCCCCCAATGCTAACATGTGGCTCATCCTGATCCACCTAGGTACTGTACGCTCCCTTAACAGCCTCGACTAGAATATGGAACTTGTTTGCAAGTCCCCTTCGTCGTGTTTGGACCTGTGTGACCTTTTCTATAAGTGCTTCTAAGTTTTGCATTGTGACTTCCTCATGAACTATGGTTGTGAATTATGCCTATGTCTGTGCCATATTCTTCTTATTTTCCTATAGTTGCATGATCATTTTTGTTGCTTTATATTGGAGGGGTTTTATCTATGTCTGTCTCTCTTGTTTGTGCCCCTGTGTCATCTTTAGTTCAGCCTACAATATTTTCATCTCCTACGTTCCTTTTAAATTCTTAGTGATGCCCATTGTTTTATGCCTCTTCTTGAGCTCTTGGATTTCTTCATTTATCCTCTCTTCCTCCTGGTCCCACCGTTGGACCTGCTCATCTTCTTCTAAAACTGTTCAAAGATGCATTGTCCTGTCAAATAGTTTTTTTGCTATGTTATCTTGTTTCTCCAACTCTTCTAGTTGGAGTGTATATTTTTCTTTCCTCTACTCCCTAACCTCAGGTGGAGTCATCTGAGACAAGTTTTCCTTTAGTTACTCAATTTGTTTCCTATAGTGGTCAATGGTTTGGGTAATCTTATTGATTTTCTCCTCTATGCTTGGAATCTCGGCCTACTGTTACGAGGAAAACATCTCTATGGAATGGGGTAAACCAAAACAAATAGAAATGACTGCAGAAATCAACTCTAATATCAAGTATGCTATATAAACAAATATGCTCACAAGACAAGATAAATAGCCTACCTCGTCTAGAAGTTTGATGAAGTCCATTGTTGAGCACTTGACTCAAAGAAATATACCTGCAACGTTTCCTCAACAACCAAGAAACACAAGCATATGTTGATAATATATAAAGTTATCACATTAAATAGCATAATCCATCAATATTCATAACAAATATGCCCATGGAATAACAATTCAAATATTTGCAAGACATTAATTGGACGAGAAAAGAGTATTTCTATTAAAATGTAATTAGCTGAAGTGAATGAATTACAAACTTCTGTGTCGGCACGGTTAGGAACCGAGAAACTAAGTCCCTTCCAGCTGGGCCTCCACCAAAGGCAAGCTAATATAAGAGAGACAATGAGGTTATCAATCAAGTAGGTAATATCTTGGGTGTTGAATAATGTGTTCAAACTTAAAAGGATAAAGGGATGCAGACTCAATATGAAGTGAATAATTTCTCCAGAGTAACTTTGCTCTCAAATTTGAATTCTTCTCCCCCTTTACACAGCTTGGATAGGGCCCATTTATAGCCTTCAAATGGAACTGAAGGGCCAAGTCAGAACATTTCTAGTATATGGAAGGTCAAGGATCATGGATATCGTGACATGACATGGAAACCTGACACTATTTTTTAATTTGGGCACAAAACCTGAAGTACATGGGTTGTAATGGTGGAGCCTGCATATACGCATGATGTATAATTGTTAGGGCACATATATGTGGAAAAATATTATTTTTAGATCTAGGAACTGCAAAAATGGACTTCAAGTCTACATAGGGAAATGGAAAGAGGCCTTCTGAGCAAATTTGCATAGGGTGAGGAAAATATTTCTATAACAGATGCCCCCTAATGTGTGAGGTCATAGGAGTATCTGCAATGGCCAAAATACATTATAATACCCAAAAGTGGAGTAATGGAGACCCAACTGGAAAAACTAGTTGCTCATGAGAATATTACAATTTGTACTGACTTTGTGCACATGGCTGCCAATTTGAATTACACTGCAAATCCATGTGAACATATACCAAACAACTTTTCATGGCCATGAATAGGAAATACAAAGGTGGCTACATGCCAAAGGTTTTCATAGTCATGAACAAAGCCCAGTAAATCTAGTCTCAAAATCAATTTGAAGATATCTATATATGATGGAGTACAATCTGATCTCCCATGGTCACTAAAGTCACATAGGTACTAGTCCAATAAAAGATAGAAACAACTCAGGAAAGTTGTGACTATGAACTGATGTCTTCAATTCTTCTACACGATCCACCAAGGGTGCAAGTCTACATTATGTGATATACAATGAGATTCTAAATCAAGTAGGGAAGACCATGGTGGTTGAAAAATGTGTCCAGACTTAAAAGGATAGAGGGATGTAGACTCAATATGAAGTGAATAATTTCTCCAGAGTAAATTTGCTCTCAAAGTTGAATTCTTCTCCTCCTTTCCATAGCTTGTATAGGGCCCATTTATATCCTTCAAATGGAACTGAAGGGATGAGTCAGAACATTTCCAGTATATGGAAGGTCAAGGATTATGGATTTTGTGACGTGACATGGAAACCCAACACCATTTTTTAATTTGGGCACAAAACCTGATGTACGTGGGCTGTAATGGTGAAACCTGCGTATACACATGTTGTATAACTTTTAGGGCGCATATATGTGGAAAAATATTATTTTTGTCTCTCGGAATTGCAAAAAGGGACTTCAAGTATGCATAGGGAAATCGAAAAAGTACTTCTCATCAAATTTTCATAGGGTGAGGAAAATCTTTCTATAACACCGGTACGTTGTCCAGAAGGTGGTTGTAGACTGTTTTCACCCCATGTTCAATTTTATCTATTCACTCTTTCATTTCTTTGGTCTCAAACTTTACATGTTCGACCATGAGCTCCAATGCTTTCTTTTCACTTCTAGTTTCCTGCAGTTCTACTGCATCTGTCCTCGCATGTTACCCCACCTCCTGTGCGAGACTGACTTGTAGTTTGTACAATGCCTTTGTTGGTATCTTAGCTAATACCATGTCGACTTGTGCCAACTCTTTAAGTGGTGTCGGTGTTGCAGTTTCATCCATCTGCAACATGTAATTTGTTATTTTGAATGTTGGACTTGCATGCACAATTGTGTGAACAATGTGTTCCATTTGTGGTGTAGTCCTCGTCGCCACTGTTGTTTCACCCTCGGGGAAGGATTTTGTTCGCCTCTAAGACCTCTATGCAGTTCTAATTTTCTTGAGGACCTACTTTATGCTAGACAGGTCATCTTGTATCTTCACCCTTTGTTGCTTTTCTTCTTCAAAATCTTATGTGACGTAGTCTTGCACCTTTTCAGCCACAAGGTCAACATCATCCTCTGTGATTGTGTACTCAGGTGGCTCTTTATGCACCTTTTCATTCTTGCACGTTCCTCATGTCTATGAAATCGGTCGCTTAGGTGGCCCTGGTTCATGTAGAGTAGATGTTCAGGGGGTTCTCTGTGTTCTCTGTTATCACAGAAACATGTATGGGGTGTTTTCCTTCTGAATGGACCTCCTTTGGAGAAAAAAGGGGAAGAAATGGGTCAAAAACCTACTTATCCTAAGTTTGGGGTGCAAAATACGCATTGTGCTAAGTAGCAGGAAGATCTGAGCAGCCAGAATCTGTGTGCCTAGATCTACGGTCGGGATTCAATTATGGATCCCCCCTGCCTTTCTAATTTTCACGCAAGGGGGGGGGGGGTTGATATAGGCATTATCGGGCATGTGGATCTAAGTGGTTAGAATCTGTGCACCCAGATCTACGGTCAGGGTCCAATTCCAGACCCCCCCCTCCATTCTTCCTTTAATGGGTGGGCGGGGGGTGGGGTGGCGATGTGAGGGCGTGCAAGTTTCAAGGATGGGGATTTAAGTGCCTAGATCGATGACCGAGGTCTCATTTTGGACCCCCTTGTCATTTTTCCTTTAATGGGGGGTTCGATATGAGCAATTTTGTGTATACCCCCCTAAAACCCCTTACTACTTCCTCCTCCGCTTAATGCCTTTGCCTTCACCTCGAGGGCCCCCATGTTGTAGGATGATGTATGGTTGATCACTGAAATATTTACACCTGTTTTAGTAAGTTTCCTATGTTACCTTTCCCTCTCACACTAAATAGCTTGGGATTGGAAGATCCAGTCAAGTTGTTACACCAGTATTGGGATGCTCGGAATTGGAGGATCTAGTTGAGCCATCAATGTGTTGTTGTAGCTTTGTTAGTTCGACATATTTCAGTGTCTCATTTTTATTCCCCGAGATGCTGGAAGGACATATTCCCATAGAAAACTCATTTATATTCTCACCAAGTCTTCCATATGCTCACCTTAAATTCAACTTATTGATGGAAGTTAGATCAGGACCTCACATGTTCGTGCATGCCTGGCCCAGTTTTCTGAGTTAAAATGATATTCTCCCAGGTCTGCATCCATTCGATTACCTTAATTCAATTATCATGACATATAAAACTAATGGGTATCATGCTTACTCCTACTGCAATCCAGGAGTGACTTCTAGTGCTAACCTTTTTGGCATCATTGTTGGGGATGAAGTTGAAGATTTTCCTCGGGATTGAACAACATTGAGCCTCTAATTCTGAAGGTGCATCAGGCATCAGAGCCTTCCAATATTGCTACTATGCACCTGGCGAATCCACTGTGGCAACTTCATTGATGTGAACCCATGGGTGACTCCACTATTTCAACTATGGCTTCTAGAGGCAGACATACAAGGTATACTCCACATCTGCCTTTAACAACACCTAAAGCCGATCCAGAGAAGATTATCAGAAAGGGAAACTCATTTAGAGGAGGTACTTCTACTTCTAAACCAGGTATTTCTGATGATTTTCATTGTCCTATAGGAACTCCAACCCCTACATCTCATTCTGTTTTATTTCCTTCTATTGGATTTTCCCGAAGTCTAAAATTTCAGGACTATTCCTATTGAGTTTTCCCCTTCTGGACTGGGATTGGAGGGAGAAATCCTTGTCACTCCTCTCCCCCTGAAGATGTACCTTGGCCTAGACCCAGTACCACAGAAGATTTCCCCACTCCTGTCTTTATCACCCGTCCTCCTATTACTGTTGCAGCCACTGCAAAAAGAGAAGCCTTCATTAACTCAAGCCCTATATATTTTTCTCTGAATCTTCCATTGTTTCCCTTTCCACTTGGAAGCTCAGTTCCAGTCTCCCCTATTTGAACACCTTCCCCTCCTAGTTCTCCTCCATAAAACATTCCTATGGTGGGAGAAAATCCCCCCGTGACTAGGATGGAGGCCATAGTAGCTGCTAGGTATGCTCCCCTTGTGCTGCCTCAGCCTCTCAACGCCCTTCCAGCAGATGGCTACCTCAAGAAGCTGCCCAAGTTCATAGGTGAAGGAGACATAACCGCAAAAGAACACCTTGAATCTTTTTACAGTTTTACGGATCATCATGTCATCATGCATGTGGACGTGTGGATGGGGATTTTTGTTCATAGCCTCAAAGGAGAGGCTAGGAAGTGGTTTAGGGATCTACCTCCTAGATCTATTGATGGGATAGAAGCTTTGGATAACACCTTCTTGAGACAGTGGGGAGATAAGAAAGACTTCATGTACTACATGATGGAGTTTGGGTCTTTGAAGAGAAAGGAAGGAGAGTCTTTTTCCGACTTCTCCAAGAGGTTCAATAAGATGTACAATAAGATCTCTGCTAAGATAAATCCCTCAGAAGATTCAACCAAAATTACTTATGCTAGCACTTTCGACCTTGATTTCTGCCTTTTATTGAGGGAAAAATGAGCAACTTCCTGGCTCACATGCAGGATGAAACTATGGAATTTGAGTCGAATATATTTGTCGTGGATCGACTCAGAGACAAAGTTGATAGAGACATACCCAGGAGGATATCTAAATCCTCCACATCTGGTTCTTCTGCCCTTTCCCCTCACATCGATGAAGTAACTAAGATGATGAAAACACTTTCAGCTAGGATGGAAATGTTGGAATTATAAGGGAAGTCAATTTAGAGAAATTCCCAAAATAATGATAAAAGAGGTTTTAGGAGGCCAAACAATAGGGTTCCTCTGATTATGCCAAGGGAACAAAGGAACAGAGATAGAGATGATCATAGGATTCAAAACCCTCTCCAAAACAACTTGGTTGATGAAGAGGAGAGGGAAGAAGAAAAGCTTGACCCCGAAATCTATTGTTTTGGAGACCGCCCCCCTTTTTCCTCATCTAACTCAATCAACATACGAGGAATACCTCATGAACAATCAGCTCAATGAGCTGAGAAAGGGAGACAAGGCTAGTAGCAGCCAAAGTAGATACAACCTCAAATTCAAGAAGAAGACGGGAATGCCTAATGTTCCTGAGAAGCCTACCAGAGAAGAGAAGACTGCCAAAGATATGGCAGATAGTGACAAAGCTAATAAGACACAGACCCATCCTCCAATGGTCAAAGCCCTTGTTTCTTAAGTAAACGAAATCCAAATTCCCCCCTCCTCTTTTAATTTTGAGCATGAAATTTAGAGAATCAGAATCCTTGTACCCCTCTTTGAACTGGTCAAACATGAATATTTCAAAAGGAGCCTCTCCAAGCTATTGCAGCCTGAACCCTCATACCATCCCACAGACTCAATTAACTTGAAATATGAAAAGACTGAAGTAATCCTAGGTCCTATGGTAGAAGACAGAGATGATTTGTCCCTTCCCTTCTACACATCCCTGAACATACATGGCAAAGTGTTGCATAAATGTTTGATGGACCCAGGGGCCTCCCATAATGTCATGCCTAAAAATTTCATGGAAGAACTTTGGTTGGAGGTCACCAAGGCTTACCATGACTTGTATTCCTTTGATTCTAGAAGGGTCCAATGTCTAGGAGTAATCAAATATCTGGTAGTGACTTTGTTATAGCT
>ML779601.1:773992-803421 GCA_009831015.1 Picea engelmannii | reverse complement strand
TAGGTTGTTTTCCCTTTTGTTTTATCTATTGACTTGAGGACCCCACCTCCATCTATCTTCTTCCTACATCAAGGTTTGGTTGACCAATGATATCCTCTACCAAACCATCTTATTGTTGCACGATTTCTTCTATGGTGTTTTTGGGTATTATTGCCTTTGTCTACATAGTATCTTGGCCATTCATTTGCTGGACTCCCTTGGTCATCGTATTTTTTGGTGGGTTTCCTATGTTATGCATAGGATGTCCCTACACGCTACTATTCAGGTTGACCTCCATGGCCAATGCGATTGTACCCTGCCTTTCTTCCACAATTAGTGTAGGGTCTATGGGGGCTTCAAATGGTCAAGGAATTGTGTTGACATCGACAAATTCTTCGGGTTGTTTGGTTTCCTGTCCGAGCTCTACTACCTCCCATGGTGCCCGATTACTTCATGTTTTCCTCCCTGCATGGATCGACGCACCCGTATTTGGTGGTGCCATCATGGGTACTGATTCATTTCTGCCAACTAAGTCTGCATTGGTTTGGTTTGTGTCAAATCACTTCTTCTCTGCGTTCTTTGTTTCTCTGCAACTTCACAATTTCATAATGAATCTTGCGTTGCCCGTGTTTCCCCTTTATATAGGAAAGTCATGAAGCTTCTTGGATAATTTTTCACAACATTTATTAATGTAATGGAACTTTATGCATACTTTTGCATTGAATTTCATAATTTTTTTCGGTTGGTGCCTTTTGCCCATAATCGCCATTTTTCAAATTTCCTCCTTTTCTCACCATAATTGATGTCAGTTGGCGCCTTTTCAGCGTAAACGCCATTTTTCAAATTTCCACCTTTTACTGACTGTTGTTCCTTTTTCCAGCGTGTTGAGTTATCTAAGTGCGCGGTATGTCATTTAGCCGATATGTGTGTACATTTTATTTTCGTCATGCTAAGTCCATTTTTTTTGTGCACAGTCTTATGATGTCTGGCGTGGTAACCCCCCCCCCCTTTCTCTTTCTACTATAATATACTATATGCATATCTCTTTACTGTGAAGTAACTTACTAAGTACTAGGAGGTCGATTGTCCCTATACAGTTTGAGTTGACTCCCATGGATGATTCCTCTGAGTTTTGTACCTCCTAAATATTTCAACTGTACTTCTCCCCCATCTGTGAAAGTATTCACTTGATATGGTCCCAACCAATTCATTTTGAATTTTCCTAGGTGTTGAAGAAATTTACTTTCATACGCCAAGACCAGATCTCCCTCCTTGAAACTCTTCTTTTTAATATGTTTTTCATGCCAAGCTTTCTCCCTTGCTTTCTGTACTTCTTGGTGAAATCCTGCTAGAATCCTATCTTCTTCCATCCCCATCAGCTGACTTAGCCTTTCTTATACTACACCTCATTATGTCATGTTGGTGATTGGTGGTACGCACCAACTAGGTACCAAAAATTCTAATGGCACCACTGCTTCTTGTCCATACACCAACCTGAATGGTGTTTTCCCTATCACTTTTTTGCATGTAGTCCTATATGCCCATAATACTGTAGGTATCTTCAAATACCAATATGTTGACATTGCAGATATTTTTCAATGCATTCTCTAGGATCTTATTAAAGGCTTCTATTGTTCCATTTTCCTGAGAGTGATATGGTGTACTCTTTTGATGATAGACTTCAAATTCCTCAGTCATAGTCTTGATAGTACTATTGATGAAGTGAGTTCCTTGGTCACTCATCAAAATCCTTGGGCATCCAAATCTAGTGATCACTTGCTCAAACAAGAGGTGTGATGTTGTCTCTATGCTGCAATATTTTACTATTGTTTCTTCTACCCATCTCATTAAGTAGACTGTTGCGGTAATTGTATACCTTGCTCCTCACCTATTTGTTTGTGGATTAATTGGTCCCACAAAATCTATTTCCCATTTGTTGAATACTTGCAAGGTTACTTGTGGTCTTAGGGGCATCTCATACCATCTATTATGTTTACCAACCCTTTGGCATACATCACATCTTTGGCAGTAGTCCTTTGCATCTTTGTGGATGGTCAGCCACCATAGTCTTGCACGCAATACCTTTTTTGTGGTATCTTTTCCTTCACAATGTCCTCCAATTGTTCCCTCATGATCCTCTGTTAGAATCCTAGGCATATCATGTTCTAGTACACATATTCTCAAAACATTTTCTATGCCCATCTTGTATAAGTGTCCTGCAATCAATTGATAGTCTGCATCTCTGACTACTGGATCTTTCTTCTGTGTAGTGTTGAATTCTTATGGCGTAGTCCCTGTACTCAAGTATTGAATGATGTCAACAAAATATTCATTTGCTACTTGGACTGAAAATAAATGTGCATTAGGGAAGTTGTCCTCTAAATTTGTAGTTTCTTCTCCATTGGTGATCCTTGATAGGTGATCAGGTCCTACATTCAACTTCCCTAGTTTGACTATCACTTCAAAGTCAAATTCCTGAAACTACAGTAACCATCTACATATCCTCCCCCCCAACAATGACTTATTGACTAGGTATTTGAGAGCATAATGATCTGTGAACATTTTAAAATGTTTCCCAAGTAGATAGTGTCTGAACTTTTATAGTGCATATACCATTGCTAGGCCTTCTCTTTATGTGGTATTGTAGTTCTTCTTTGACTCTGACATTTTTCTTCTTGCAAATTCTATAGGATGGTCTAACTCTCCTGGTCCTGGCTACACCATAATTGTCTCCAAGTGCTATGGTTGATTCATCTACATGCACATGAAATGTCTTTTCCCAATATAGGAATACTAGTATCAATGTTATTACCATCCTCTCTTTTAGAGTGTCCAACCCTCACTGACAGTCCTCATTCCATTGAAATTTACTATATTTTTCAATAGTTTCTACATCGACGCAGTGATATGCACATACCATTTTATGAATTTCCTGTGGTAACTTCTGTGTCCCAATGTTTCTCTCAACTGGCGTACTGATTTTGGTGGTGGTAAATTGACAATCACTGCAATCTTGGTAGGATCTACTAGTAAGCCTTGTTTGCACACTATATGGCCCAATAGTATTCCAAATGGTGTCCCAAAAATTCACTTCTTGATATTTAGTGATATCTGACATGACCTGCATCTTTCCAACATCAGCGTTAATACTTCCACATGGTCTTTCAATAGAATGTGGGTTGTCTAATCATCCTGATATACTTCTAAAAATTGATCGAAGAATTCTTTAAATGCAGCTATGACTACTCTTGAGAATATTGTTGGTGCATTATTTAGTACAAAAGGAATGACTATGTATTTGTAGGATCTGCATTCTATGGAAAAAGTGATCTTTTGCCTATATTTTGGGGTTATGTTAATCTAATAGTATCCTGAGAATCCATCTGTGAATGATTATGCTTCCTGGCCTCCTATATTCTCTAATACCTCATCCGTGAAAGGTGCGGAAAAATGATCATGTAGGAAAGCATCATTCAATTTCCTGAGATATACACATATCCTTATGCCTCCTTTCTTCTTCTCCTGAACTACCATAGGGCTTACCCATTCAGATTCCTCCTCTGGTTCTATGATACCAGCTTCTAACATTCTGTCAATTTTTTCTTATATATTGGGTTCAGTCTATATGGTCCTTGTCTGGCTGATCTAGCCTCAGGTTTGAGAGGTATATTCATCTCTCCTAGCTATCCTGCTATGCCTTTCATCTCTGTAAAGGTTGTTGGGAACATGCCACTGTACTCGCGTAGTAACTTTATTATTATTTCTAGTATTTGTTCATCCCAGTAGTCTCCAATATTGGCCATTTTGGGATTATGATTTGTCCCAATATTTACTTTCTTCACCTTGATTGGCACAACAAATACTTTTGATTCTAGAGATGGACCTTCCACCTCCCTTTCTCCTTCATTTTCTGTAATTTGAATGTTGTGTGGGTCATCTTCATCTGGTGCTTCTTCCTGCACATGGTAGCATGACAATAGTTCTTTCATTGTATGTTTGGTCTGTTGTTTATACTCTGTTACAAGTTCAACCTCTGGTTCCTTGATAAATATCACCCCTCTTATTTGTTTGAGTATTGAATCCATGTTAGGGTTCTCAAGTTCAAATGATAAAGTGACTATAAAATTCTGTCGTAATTTTTTCCATTCTACAGTGCCTCTGCATAGTTCCTGGTCTAAATACCAGTTTGTTGGAATTCCTTCCAATGTGTGAATTAAGTGATGAGGCCATTCTTCTGGTGGTGTCATTTTCCATAGTTTTCTACACTTTTCCAAATGTTCTGCTAGTGTCCCCTATCCCTCATATCTCTGCAGTTGATTTCTTCCCTATTATGCACCAAATCTGAAGCGCAGTAGTCTCTTACATTGGTATCAGTCCTTGACTTTCTCTTTGTGTGCACCCCACCATCTTTCAGGTGTTTCCTTGAGTGCCATGTCCAAAGCTAAGAGCCTTTGATTTTATAACACTTCATCTTTGTATCTTGTTAGGAATTCTTCTAAGTCATTCACCCCATGAAAGTTGGGAGGTTCTCTTATCTCTTTACCTACCCATCTTACTATGCAGTCTATTCTTGTGCAACTTCTTCTGGATACTTCATGTAATCTCTACTGCCAATTTTCCAACGTTGTATCTAAGTTTGACATGCATGAAGTGATACTTCTCCAACTAAGTACCCCATTTGTAGTTGGATTCATATAATCTTCTTCGCGTGCAGTGGTTCTATATAAATTGTTGATTTCCTCGAGGTCTAAGCAAGTGGGTTATACAAACCTTTCTCCTTCTGATGGATCTAGTGGAAAAACGACTCTTTTCTCTCCTGACTCGAACGTCATCTTCTTCGTCTTCAAATTGATTAGGGCATGATTGTCAAATGCTCAATCCAATCCAAGCAATGTCGAATAAGGTGTTGTGCCATACACTATTTCTATCACTTTGAAATTGGATTTAGTGTGCACTTCATCCAGATCTATTGTCACACCCTTTAGCCTTCCAATTGGTAAAACCATGTGTTAATTTTTTAGTTTTATCTAAACAGGTGAATATCCTAATGTGGGCTCTACCATACATTTCCATGTCTTCCTGGGTAGCATATTCACTTCGGAGCCTAAATATAGTATAATATCCCCCATGTTGAAATCTCCATTGTTGACATTCAGTCTAAATCCTCTGATTATTCTCCTCCTTGTATGTAGACAATTAACTGTTTTCTTCTCTAGCTTTCCCTTTATGTCCGTGTTACATATTTATAACATATTTTGTAACACTTTAATAGATGATGGATCATTTAGTAGTTTAACACATGATTGTAGAAAATCCTTAATGGTACTTACTTTTCCTAGGGGTTGTGCTTCATTAGTGTGATCTAGCAATGAAAGCATCTCATACATTGGTACGTCCTGAGTATGTTGTGCAGTTGATGTAGATGAAATGTTTGGCTTCAATAATTCTTGTTTGGCTTTCTTGAATATCTCCTTTTCGTTCTACGCATCAAACTACTTATGTGGTTCATAATTCTTCTTCACCCATTGGTGTCATGTTGGATCTTGTCTTACTACATCATCTCCTGTCTTTTCTCCTCCACGCGTAACTATGTTGATATTTCTTCCATAATCCCTCACTTATGCATAAATCCATTGAACATTTTGATTGTTCTAATTTCTCTTTTCCTAGATCTTCCCCAATAGTGTCGGAAAATCTTTTGTGTCATGGTATGATCTGTGACAATACATACATGTCGCAGGTGGAAGTGAACATTCTATTGCATAGTTTCCTGGTTGTTGATAGTTATGGCATACCACCAGTCCTATGCATCTTCCAAAGCCTCATATACTTCGTCCTCCACCTTTGTATCCAACTTGATCTCCTCACGATGCGTTGTACTGGGGCACCTGATTGTACTATGTGAGATTATACTATGGTTGTGCAATATTGTACTATGGTTGTGCAGTGTTATATGTTTGTGGCATAGTGTTATATGGGGCTGGTACTTGGTTAAACTGTGGTGTATATTTCCCTGTCATCATCTCTTCCTGCACCCTATAGGTGTTTGATGTTCTTTCCCTCATCAACTCCATTGTCTTGCAATATTTGTCATCATGGCCTAATGACTTGAATAAGTTGCAATATGAGCTCTTAGGCACTTCCTTGTATTTCTACATCATTGGAAAATGATATGGATCATGTCCTCATGTCTTAAAGATCTCACGCCATAGTC
Source organism: Picea engelmannii (assembly GCA_009831015.1). Taxonomy (NCBI): domain Eukaryota; kingdom Viridiplantae; phylum Streptophyta; class Pinopsida; order Pinales; family Pinaceae; genus Picea; species Picea engelmannii. The sequence goes on along the minus strand of ML779601.1, from coordinate 797,228 downwards.
CTCCTTTCGGCAAAGGGTTTGGTAGTCCTGTTGCCATGTACTGCGTGAAATTTGGGCATTCATTATAGTGGTGTCCTTATGTCCTACATGTGGTACACCAAACAACTTCTCCTTTGTCCTTACTCTTGTTCTGGTTTAATTGAAATTTTAGATTCTTTAGGTCCTCCTTCATATCCTCTACTGTTGGATCTGTCTTCTGATATTGGTTATCTTCTATTTACAAGGCTTCCTATAGAGCCTCTTCCTAGGTCTGAAAATTATGTTGTCTCAAAGGGTATTTCAAGTGTGGTAGTATTGAATTCACAAATAGATGACTATGCTACATATCTGTCATGACATACTTCATCTTTCCCTTCATTCATTTGAATCTCTGGTCTATCTCCCTAACAGATTCCCCTAGTTTTTGTCTGATCTCTATCATCTCATTCATGTAATGATCCTATGAGACAAGCTTCTAAAATTAATTTATCAACAACTTATTGATATCTACGATCATTCTGATTGTTCCTGGTGGAATGTTTGCAGCTAAGCTCATGTACCAATCCAGTGCATGGTCTCTTAGTGTGATAGTTAACTACACAATTTGTGTATCCTCATATGTGATCTGGTTTACTTTCCAAATCTTTTCACAGATGAAAAACAACTTCTCAAGGTCCTCAGATGCTTCTCCCTTGAACTCGGGTAACTTGATGGTGGGATCATGTCCTGCCATCTTGAATGCTGAACTACTACCTCTGCATGGTGTATATCCTTGACTAATGCTTCCTGAACTGGCTCCTCCAGTTGTTTCTCCCTGTGTAGATGTAATTCCTGTTTTGTTTCTTCCACTGAAATTTGGTGGTCTAAACAGTAGTGTTCTCTCTGGTGTATTAGTCGCACATGGGTTTATTTGCTCCACATTGACACTGATATGGATAGGATTTTTGCCTCTAGTTTCTTCTCTTGGACCTCTTGTATTCTTTTCATATGTTGCACACAGGATTTCCTCAATCTACTCCACATCCCAGAGATCCTCTACATCTTCTTCATCACTTGCCAAGCCTTCCCTCGCGGTTATGTCTCTCTTCTTATTTTTCATCTTTTATTGGTAGGGTACTCCAATGTGTGTACTTCTAGTTGTTGCCATGATTTTGTTGATCTAGTCTTCCTACATCATGATTAGATCCAAGGCCTCCTCCTTCTTACCTTTATCCATCTCTTCCTCCATTTCTCCATCTCTTGTCAGTGCTTCCCCCCTTCCTCCATGCACGTAGGGAAGTTTAGATGTCTAATGTCATTGTCATTACACCTTTGTTATATAGTAAAATATTAGTGGAATTATACAACAATCTGATATACCTACCTATAGGTCTGTTATTGGATAAATCGGTAGATGCAGACATGAACTAATCTCCCTAGATCCACTTGTATCTATAACAAAATAGGATAGGACATGACGCTTTCCCTAAGTTACAATCATTGATCTAAATAGAAAAAAAGGAATTGATGACTTACCTTTGAGATCGCTTCCTTATATCTTTGTTGTTCTTGCTTCTCTCCAGTGCTCTTGCGAAACCATATCTGCAATGACACAAACCAACAAAAGTGAAAGTGACTATGATAGATTCAATGAAAACTTAAACATGTGATCAAGGAGTCATGTAATAAAATGAGAATGATTTTATGGGAAAGAAACATGCCACTGTATTAGATTGAATACAAGTGGAAGATACAACCGAAATGCCTTGATGTCGCAAGTTCCCTTTTAGTGGTCCTTCATCCCAACACACACACATACTGGTTCCGAAGCTTGTATGAATATCATCTTCAAAAGCTTGATTGGTGAATGCAGACCTCAAGCATCAGCTGAAATAGTATTCTCCACACAATCTCTAGCCTATTATTCCATCAATCCTTTGCTCAAATTTTCTTAACTATGCTTAACCTTTTCCATGAGAAGCCCATTATTATATAGGAGAAGCTAAAGTGGTTAAAGAGATGAGGATGATCCCACCAAATCAGAGAATTCAGTAGGATCATAACCATACAGACGCTACCTCACATTCCAGAAGATTCCTCTTCTAGAAACTTCTTGAACCCCTTTCCTCTTTTGTCTTTCAAACATCGCCACACACTTATTGTATAGCATCCTAAAGAAATCCCATGGGCCAACTATAGAGTAGCCTGTGGAAATCATTGATTTCCACACTGTACTATATGGGAAACCTATGACGTCCTTTAAAAAAATAGGTTTGTAAAGGAGAAAAAAGTTCACTCTTCTCAAGAAAAAGATGATCATGAGGGCCTAACCACATGCTTGCAAATTCATCATCAAGGTGACCAAAATAATGTGTAACAGAACTCCCCCCAAAGTATGAGGTCAGAACTTGTGACGATCGAAATACTTTGCAAAATATGTGTGTGTGTCGGAAAAAAAGGATGCACCAATCGAGAACCTGCATACCAACAAGAATATGGACAATATGATACCATGTCTGAAGTAGGCATTCCCATATTCAAACTACAAATGATCGAATTCATAAATGTAAGTCATGGCCACAAATAATACACCGTGGATCCATGTCATCAAAAAATGTTACATAGCCACCAGGAATACACTGTGGATCTATGTACGAGAAAACATTTGAGTCAAACATAGACACAAGACATACAAAGTGGATCTATGTGCCAATACAAATCATAAATACTCCATCACAACCTGGACCATGAATGATGAGATCCAGGGTCTTCAAGCCCATCGTCTGTAAGTACGAATGTAGCCATGTGATTACAAGTGTGGAAGTCGAACATGGTTAGAAACTACTTGATTATCGGTCATTAATGAAAAATGTTAACAAGCACGAGGGAAATCACCATTGATGTCAATGACTCCCAAGGTACTATAGTACAATCCAACGAATATGAATAAATGAGTCGAAGTCGAACATTCGATGGAATCTTTTGATCAGGGACCAATGATGTGAATCAGCTGTCAAGAGCGAAGAAACCTGCCTTTAAGGCATGTAGGCTCTAAGGTACTAAATTATTTCTAAGTCTCGTCCCTAGATAAGGAGTTGAAGTTGATAGGAAGAGACTCGTCATAGGAGGGCTTTGATGTATCCCCCATTAATGACACGAAGTAAGTAACAGATTTAGGATTATAATAGAACATGGATATGATTTGAAACTGACATAGCAAAGGCCGACACGGTAGGAATTGACAACTACATATGGCCAACTCAAGAGAGGGCCTATTCGAACTTTCTCTTGAACATATGGATGACACGACGACAGTCTTGGCAGCATTGACTCAAAGACAACCCAATATTTAAACCTGTAGAAGGTTAGACGAGAAACAAATGGATTTCCCAACCCAGATTCAAATGATGAAGGGGGGTGTCATGTCCAAAAGAAACTAATACTGCCACTAACACGAATACAGAGACACATTCCTTTCCCAAATTCCCCCCCACCATTGTTGGTGAGTATCTCTTTATTTTTACACAAGATTGAGGAGGATAACATATGCTTGTAATGTAAGCTCATCCTTCAGACGAGTCCCTCGGAGTATTTTTAACAAACCCTAAGAAGGAGTGGTTCGGTCCCAAGAGGGTCTTTCAATGTTTATTTAACGAGTCCAAAGATAGAAAAATCAGGAGTTTTTCATGTTTATAGAGTCTGAAAAACACTTAAAAGAGAACTCTCTCAGTTCCTTTTTCGTAAAATAGTTTGACATGACTGAAAAAGTGATAAACAATCACCCATCGAACGTTTTATTCAAATAATTTTACGAGCGTGAACAGAACAAGGTCACTCAACAATATCTTCATTTTTAAGGAGTGTGAAAAGAGCTTAAATGATACTCCAAGTGTATCATTTTTCATGTTACCAAAACGAGTACGAAAGAATGAAAAAAGTGTACTCAGTTATGTTCTCATAAATTTTTTAGCACGAGAACGAACGAAGAGTGAACTCAAGGTTTTACTAAAAAACCTTAAAAAGTATCAATATGTGTAACGAAAAGAAAAAAAATGGAACAAAACATCCATACTCCATTAATTAAGACCTTAGGCTCCTTCCTGCAAGAGACAAGACACTCACAAGACCATTAAAATTATGGGTTTCTGAAAAAATGTATTTATATAGTATAAAATATTATGAAAAAGGTAAAAAATGTATTAAATAAGAGTAAAAGGTCATTTTTACCACTTCATTTGCATTTGATCAAAAACTTGTCTAAAAGCCCCTTTTTCTAACCTTTATTTTGGTGATCAATTGTGAGGAGCATAGGAGATCATTCGATGAATGGTCTCCGCCAACACGGTAATATATTCATCCTCTTCATTTTGATTGGATTACAATTTGTTTTTAATGGTTAAAAAAAAAAAAATTGGGCATTTTTTAGGCCAGTAGTTGTGCATTGGGGTCAATGCAAGCAGCGTATATATAGCCCTACAAAAATCAAGGATTTATGCAAGTGCCCTATGTCTTTCCTGCAGAAGTATCGCACTGTACCTGAAGGTCAGTCGTGACAACTGAAAGTAAAAAAAAGAAAAGTAATCGTTGAGGCAAAAAAAGAAATTCAAAAAGCTAGATGCAGATGCTAACTATTCTCTCTTACTTCCATGCAGGTATTTGATTTGAAAAAATGTTGGAATGGAGAGAACATGAGCATGAAGAGGATGACTCCATGGATTTAAATGATCTAGGAACTATTAATGTTCTTCGTCAATGTGTCCTCTTGAAATTTTTCAAGATTTAGGGCGTGAGAGCCCAACAGAGACTATTAGAGTACCTGGTCATTATGTGGGACTCAGAGCAGCAAGTATTTCACATGGGTGTTCATGTCCTTACCTTGGACATTGAGGATATTTAATTTCTGACAGGGCTATCTCATTGTGGAGCATGGGTGTCTCTGATAGGAGGTCTATGTGGTGGCTTGCCGATGAGTGAGTATATCCATCGGCATTGTGAACTTGATGCCAAAAGACGCAAAGGAAAAGTGGTTATACAAGCTATTAGAGACTTAACTCTCAGGACCATCCTTTTCACCATTTCACGGATGGATGGAAGCACATCACCGCATATGGAGCTCCATAGTTACTTTCAATATGCCATTGAATTCATGGAACCCCAAGCATTCAATTGGTGTGATGGTTTGCTCCATAGCATGAAGACCTAACTTACAAAGAGAAAGAATGGAGACCTAAAACAGTTTGGGTATGGGTCAATTTTGGTATCTTTCTTCCTGGAAAGAGTCCCACATTTACGACTACAGGTAGAGTGGGGAATACCATCCTCACAAGACCCAAGGATGAAAAGGTGGTGTGATCTTATGGCACATAATGTAGTGGGTCCTATAATCAAGTACAATGATGCCTTTTTTTATTGGTTAAGGCCCCAGATCTTGATGATCGATGACTATGCGTATGCGAGCCTAGACTTTCAGGGTGATCCTGACTTGGTTCTCCCCGAGGGATCTCATTGGGGAGATCTAGGTAAGAAATATATTTTTTTCTTTATAGTGTTTTTTTTATTTTTTAGTATATCAGATGTTTTTTGTGTTTTCGATCTAAAGACTAATCAAATTTTTTTGACTATGCAGATGAAGGGCCTCATTGACCTCCGATAACATCTCCGATTAAGAGGCGAGGAGAGGCACGTGTGGTAGCGGGGTGGGACACTGATGACCATGAGGCGATGGAGCAGAACTTAGAAGGCTTGATGACAGACATCCTTGACATGTCGATCGAGGAGATCGCGAGGTGTTATCAACGCCATACTGTAGGCATGTCCGGCTCACTTAGTTGGTTAATTCATTTGGTAGCATGGGAAGTGGTGTGATGTCATGAGTGACATCCATGATATTATTTCGAGCGGCATCTATGATGCTATTTTGTATGAGCCATGGGCTCTATATTTTTATATTTTGGTCCTTGGATGGAAAACACTTTTTGTAAAACTTTTTCGTTATATATATATATATACATGAGGCTTCTACCAGATTACTCTTCTTTTATATACAATGTGTAATGTGTGATTGGATTTATAAATGTCTCAAATGTATGTCTAACACATAATTATCTAGAGCATCAGTTAATGTATTTAGACACCTAGGAATGTGTTAATATTCAATATAATCGAAATAACAATCCAAGAGATGAATTCGTAGATATACCCATAACAAAGTAGGACTTCGAATAGTGTAGACATTACTTAATTGGAGTACTACTAGCTGTGAATCAAGTCGTACAATGAAGCGACGAATCCCAAGTGAGATAACATTGGTCAATAATTCAATGACTGTGCTATATTATGTGATATTATTGGTTGCATGACTGAGGAAAACACCTTGTAAATTGATCAGTTCGTTGGTGGGTGCATAGATCACCCAAGCAACAGAAGCTAGGTTTTGAGTACTACGACTAGCACCATCGGCGAAGCCAATATAGGGTAGAGAATACGTTGACATATGGAAACCAAGCACAACACAAGGTAAGCAGTTGGGGGTCAAAACCAAATAATAAAAAACACACAAAAGTAACAAACAAGAGTATGGTACAGTAAAAGTACAAGCACTCATGTAGAGACAATCTAAGCATAGTACTTCTTCAAGTAAAGCCCATTTCTAGGCTCACTCAAAGGAATGCCATCATAATATACTAACTCGTAATCTCCCTTCTCCAACACTTGTTTGATGATATATGGACCATGCCACACAACTTCATATTTTTCAGCTCCTAGTAGATCACGATCTTGTTCATAGAGGAGAACCAGATCTTCCTCAAAGAAAACATGTAGCTTGACATGTTTGTCATATTGGGATTTTACGCATTTCTTCTGGGTTTCAATAAATAGGGTGGCATCATGATGGGTCTCGTCTAATTGCATAAGATATAATACACGTTCTTCTTTGGCAGAGGTGTTTGGGAGAAGTTTGATGACTAGCTTAAAGGATGGTATTTCACATTCAATCGAGAGAACGGATTCAATGCCGTAAACTAGTTGAAATGGGGTAAATCCCTTAGCAGACTTCACGGATGTCTGATGGGCCCATAATGTTGAGAAAAAAATCCTGTGCCAACTAGTCTTATGGATTCCTATTATCCGACAAAGCATAGTGATAAGGATTTTATTTATTGCTTCAACTTGGTCGGTGGCCTGTGGATAGTAGGGGGTTGAGTTTTCATGAAGAAGACCCAACTTGTCAGTAATTTTAGACATCATAAAGTAATGAAAATGGCTACTATGATCAGTAACGATAAATTGTGGGATCCCTAATCGAGTAATAATGTGATTGAAAAGGAAAAGTGTTGCAGTTTTCCCTGTATTGTCGAATGTAGGCATCCCCTCGGCCCATTTCATGAAATAATCCATGGCTACGATAATGTATCCATGCCCCCCGACTGAGTGAGGGTTACAAGTCATGAAATCAATACCCCACTTTGCAAAAGGTCCGACAGAAACTACAGGGTGTAAAGGAGTGGGATGCGATCTTATTTTATTATTGTAGTTTTGGCAAGCATGGCATTTCTGGACCGCGGTGATACAATATCTAAATAAAGAAGGATGAAAATATCCTGCTCGTAACATGTTTTGGGCAGTATCATACCCATACATGTGACTGCCACATGATCTAGACTAGCATTCATTCAAATCTTTCTCAGCTTCGTCATAGGAGAGACAACGTCGAAAAACAGAATCAACCCCATGGTGGTAAAGAGTGTCACCGAGGATGATATATTGACGAGCTTGATATCGTATACAAAGAAGGTCAACGCTAGATAGCTCGGGGTGGAAAGTTTGAGTCTGGAGATATATAATGATATCTCCATACAAAAGGTCATCTGAACTGATCAAAAAAAGGGATTCATCGGGTAAAGAATCCTCTGCTATATTTTTTGTCTCAGGATAGGGAAGGTCACGCATCAGTTCGACAAACACCAAGGATTTCTTGGAATTAGCATGTTCGAACTCTAAGTCAAACTCTTGGAGAATCACTATCCATTTAGAGTACTTTCCCCCAAGAAATTGACGTGTAATAATTTGTTTCATAGGGTTGCAATCGGAAATGACAGTGGTCTTGCATAGTAAGATATAGTGATGAAATCATTGGACAACTTGAATAGCTGCCAAGGCCAGTTTTTCAACATGTAAGTATTTGTCTTTAGTAGTCATGAGACTCTGACTCAAATAATAAATGACATGTTCATTGTGTAAATCATCTTCCTAGACTAGAACCATGGCGATGGTAGAGTCTGAAGCAGTGAGATAAAGGAAGTAATCTCAACTATAATCAGGTGGGAAAAGTAACAAGGTACAGGTTAAAGTTAGTTTCAAAGCTTCGAAAGATTTGTTGGAAGGGGGATCCCATACAAACTTAGAAACTTTCTTTAGCAGTCGAGTGAATCCGAGCGTTAATTGAGCATAGTTGGGGATGAAACGATGTAAAAAGTTTTCCTTCCCTTGCAAACTTTGAAGCTGGTGAAGTGAAGAAGGAGGAGGGAGATTGAGGATCACCTCCACCTTCAAAGGATCAACCCTGATCCCCTGGCGTGACACAATAAAATCTAGAATTCAGTCGGACTCCACACAAGAAATGCATTTGTGTGGGTTTAAGTGTATATGATAGAACCGACAACAAAGGAAAATGGCTCGGAGGTGTCCTGGATGATCACTACGATGCATGGAATGTGTCGGTAGTTCATCTAGATATGGTTGCATGATGTGCTTAATATCATGAAAAGCATAAGACATAGCACATTGAAAAGTCACACCGACGTTCTTTAAACCAAAGGGTAGTTTCCAGTAGGCAAAGGTGCCCCAAGGACAAATAAAAGAAGTTTTGTGTTGATCTGCGGGCAAGATGTTGATTTGATTATAGTCAAAGAAATCGTCCATTAAAGAGAATATTTCACTCCCTGCGCAATCATCGACAACCTGGTCAATGAAGGGGGTGGGAAAGTTGTCCTTAGGACAAGATTGATTTATATCCCTATAATCGACGCAAACACAGATAGTACCTTTTTTCTTGTTAATCAAAATGAGATTGGATGCCCAATCAGTTAAAGACATAGAACAAATAAATCCATCTTTTAGAAGTTTTTCAACCCCAAGATTAATAACAGTTGCTTTATGGGGGTGGACTGGATGAAGTCTCTACCAGATGGGTCTAGCGTCAGGGTACGTCTTAATTTCATGTAAAACAATATCATGGTCAATGCCCAGTATTTCCTCATAGCTCCAAGCCAAGATGTCACGAAACTCTTGGAAAAGAGATTTATAGGTGACAACCCCATCAGTAGAGCACAACTCCAATGTGGACATTTTCAACAACTCCAGGTTTAATGGATATGTCAAGGGGGACGGTGGGCGAAATATTACTTAAGCTCCTTTCATATAACACATCGTGTGTAGACTCAGGAATGAAAGAAATGACAATAACGGTTGATGGAGTTGAGATCCGTTGGTAACTCTCGAGGGTGTGTTGTTCGAGGAAGAGGTTGGAGCGATGATGTCCATCATCCCAGGGGGTTTCTTCCATCAACATAACTGACATAATCATCTTGTCTATGGGAAAAATAACATGGAACAGGTCAAGAGATGAATCACTGATAAAGAGGGTAGGAGGGGTTGTCGATTGAATGGATTGATAGGAGAATTCAATTGGACTTAAAGGAATTTGGTTGTCGTAGCAGAGATAATCACCAGGATCAGGTATTATCCATGGGTCGAAAGACGGGTGAGTTTGGTGAACTAAGGTGGAAATCATGTTGATCGAGGCTACCAAAGGAGGTGGAACATTGGGAGGTGGGATCAGGAATGTACCCATCAGAGTCGAATCTTTAAGTAGGCCCACACCGACGTTCTCATACCCGGGAAGAGTCTTCATGATAAAAGGTACGTTGCTAGTATGGGTGTCAGAATTGAAAAAGGCTAGCTGGTCGACCGTAATAGCCTTTCCATAATGTGGAAAATTTAAAACTCGAAAAAGGGTAGACATAATGGCGCACATCACATCAATCTAGCTACGTCCAAGTAAGGAGTTTTAATTGAGAGGTGCATCGAAGACCTCAACTTCAACAGTGACTTATTTTCCTTCCAGCGTAATAGGAAACAAAGGAAGTACAACGTAGGGTTTAAAGCCAGAGCCATTGAAGGATTTAAGAGTGTTATGTGATTCTGTAAGAGGAGGAGATTCGATGGATTTCCAACAGGCAAAAAACATTACAAAGGTAGAATCACCCTCATCAATAACCATCCTACAGATGTTCTTCTAGGAGACAACAACTTGTATTTCGAATTCTAGTTGAGGAGGAAGTCTTGCAATGTGATATTCGAGGTAAAAAATTATCAAATTTGTATTCGTAATTTCAATTCCACGTATAGCCTTTAGAAGTGCCTTTCGTTGATCAAGGCAACTTTGAAGGACTTTGAGAGCTGACATGACAGAGGGTGCTTGCGCCAGATCTTCTACAATATTGTAGTTCTAAGCAACATGTGCATGAGGATTGAAGGTAGACTTTCAAACAACACCCTTTGGAGGAGGGCGAAGAACTGTGTCAAGACTCAGTCGTTTGATATGAAGAGGACCATTGGGAGGTGGAGTTGAAGAAGGTTGTTGAACTAACGAAGGTGGTATATCATCAACCTTCTCCTTTGAGGAAGAGTAATCTTTGGCTCGAGTGGTAAGTGTAACAACATTCTTTTGAGAATCACCAGTACACATGAGTACATAAGAAGTAGTGCAGGGGGGGGTTGGTCATGGATGATAAATTGGGCTTGTTGTTGAGAAGGGAAAGGTTGAGACAAAACAACAGGTTTAGGAGGTTTCACAGTCCCTTGGAGGAACTTAGTAACCTCACCTTGTCTTGGACAATCTTTCATATCGTGATCGTCACCACAGATAAGGCAAGGGTATAGGGGTTTGCGCTTATCCTTATCATCAGCAGGGTGGGTTTTGGTCTTCTTAGACTGCGGGTTGTTTTTATCCTCCTTATTCTTAACCTTCCCTTTTTTGGATTTATTATTTCTGGCAGGGGTAGATTGAACATAATTAACTTTGGAGGTCTTGTCAGCGGGAGGAGTAGGAGACATAAAATTTTGAACATTAGAAGCATTAGACTTGGGGTTGGTGGCAGAGGCTTGTGTAGTTTGAGGTTGAGCATGGAAAGTTCCAATCAAACCATCAACCACATGAGAAGCAACAACGATAGTTGAAGGACGAGGTGCATCAGGGAGTAAGTTGTAAAGAGTACCTATTTGTGAGTAAACGAGGTCAAGGTACTGAGCATGACTGATGGCCTATTCTTTCTTGACAACTCCACCCATGGAAATGTCACAAGAGATTTCATTCATGAATGATTTCATGAACCATTCTACCAATAACTGATTGGGAAGCTCAAGTTTAATCAAACGTTGTCTTCATCTCTACTCATGAATGTGAGCAGAGATGTGAGTGGCTTTAGTTTGTTTGAAGGAAATTAGGATCTTGGTTCCTATTTCATAACGGATCGGTAATTGATAGTGTGTAAGGAAAGCCATGGTGAGGGTATTAAATTCAGTGAAGAAACCTCGTGGTAGTTCTATATACCACTTTGTAGCCGAACCCGTGAGATTTCATTGGAAGAGACATAATTGAACAGAGTCATCCATTAACGAGTTGAATGAACACAAAAGATGGAAATTCATGACATGGTTTTTCAGAACCCCTCCTGATTTATCGTCAAATTTCAGAATGTCAGATGGTAATTTGGCCAGCATAACGGGCCAGTGGTGAGAGTGCGATATAGGATCATTTAAAATTCTAGACAGATCAGGGAGGTCCAAATTGGCTAAAAAGGGAAGTTGTCTATTCACACGAGTATACTGGTAACTTTGGGGAGGGAGTCCCGTTGGTAAACTGGTAGGACCATAAACAGTTTGCATATGAGGTGGAGGTCCTGACAGATTCAGACATGTGTGCTGAGGCATGTAACTCATAGGGTTGTATGGAGTGGGGATGTTCCCTTGCAAAGGGATACGAGATTGAACGTTCTAGCCCCAAATGGGATTGGAAGAACTGGGATACGCCTAGCCCAAACTAGGGGGTATGAAAGAGCTAACTTGAGGTTTTTTTCCCCCCAGATGATTGTGGATTCCCTTGAATAAGACAATTGCAATATAGGGCCAGTGATCCGAGGATGTTCTGCCCATACTGTGGATTATATCCTCTGAGTGGGGGTTGTCCTCCGAGCAAGGATGATGCCCCAATTTGGGTTTGACCTCCAAATTGAGTGTGCCCCCCGGGGTTATATTTCCCCCCAGTGGGAATATTGTAACCAAAAGTGAATAATGGTGTAAACATTCCAATGGTGGTAGAGGCATTGGATTTGAATCCTCCTATAAAAAGTGGAAGGGACCCTTTGGAGAGGAACTGGGATGGTGTCGGAATAGAACTGGAATCAGAATTATACCCAAGAGGAGTGAAGACTCCAGAAATTCTGGATGGAACTGGGGTAGGATTGGGAATAGAAGCATTCAAAGAATTATATGCAAGAGGAAGTGATGGGATCTGACTAGATAAAAGCGGTGTGCCAATAGGAGGTTGTCTAGCCACCGTATTCCCGACGGGAATAATCGTAGTGTTTAGGACCATTGTAGAATGGGCCTCCTAAAGAGGGATGGTTGAACTACAACCAACTGAACCAGGAAAATAATAGCACATTGTATTGGTAAAGTTATCTAAAGGTACTATGAATGTGTAATATGTTTCGGATGGTTCGGAAATGATAGGTATATCAGTTCCTATCTTTGAGGTGGGAGGGTTCCATCTAGAAGTCAGAGTCTGAGCTATGTTAGTGGTCCAAAAAGGATCCTCGTTAATGCCAGTGACAAGTTCAGGAGGTAATCCAGAAGTGTCGATAACAAATTCTCTAGATGAATTGAGTCAGAGAATACATCTCTCATATCTAGGAGGTAGGCGGAAAGCTTCTAGAGGGTCAGAAAGAATATGAAATCTCTCTAAAGAATTGGTCATTTCCGACTATGAAGGTACGTGTTCCTATATCTCACTCTGTTGAGGATAGTCCTATGGTGGGTTAGGAGGAAATGGTTGAGAAACTTCTGGATCTTTCGGAGGTAGTCCCTGCATCCTACGTGAATGACATGGAGGGTCAATGTTGGTCGAACTGAAAATTATACAGAAAAAAACTATGGCCAACTATGTAAACAAACAACTAGTAGAATCTAGGAATCAAAACCAAGCAAACAAGACCTTCCTATTCTGAAGTCACTAGTTGGTAATGAAATCCAACGTCATGAAGTTGAGACAAGAAGTGGCTGGGCTAGGGTGGAAAAGTTACGTTGACGACCTGCTTAACAGACTTACACCTTGGTGCAAGATCCCACACATAATCATGGGTATACCCTCCAAGGAGCCCAAGTGAGTCTGTACAACATTGATTCCAAGTACCGCGGAGACTTGCCCCTCCACATTCACCTTGTGTAAGACACTAAGAAGATAGGAAACTAAGGCTACCAAAAACAACAATGATTCCTAGGGAGACAGTCGACAGTCCGATCCACGGACAAGGGCAGGGTATATAGCCCGAAATAAACTTGAGAGGCTTCCACTCATCATTGTGGGTATACCTTCAAGTGACCCCCATAATATGCGCAATGTCTACACCGAGACCAACAAAGCAATGTGAGTAACTCTGCTAATATCAATGCGAACTCGGGTTTGACCCTTGTGTGAGAAGGGCTTCCCAGGAAAAAATGTTGCAAATGGAATTTTACACTCCCTATCACAAGATTCTATTGTGTGTTTTGTGCTTTGGAGAGTGTGTCTCACTGCCTATTCCAAAGCTCTAGCCTAGCCAATGTTGGTGTAAAAGAGCCCTAGAAAAAATTACTAGTTAAATTTTAGATTTTCGCAATATTATTAAAGGYTGTTGTTACTCAAGAGGGAGACGAGAATGAAACCGATGTTGTGTAATACCTTGACCCGACAATATTCAAATAKAAAATGAATGATGCAACTTTTCGTTCAATGAATTCTATCTACAGCAAGGAGAAGGTACTTCCAGAATGGTGTAAACTACRAAATACACTTTCTTTCTTTCTTTGAATGAACACACTTTCAAACAACCAATAAATAATAAAATTCTTCAATCGTTCTCTTCGTTTAAGTGCAATAAATTTTCTTATGTATGATTTTTCAAAAGAATGGATAACTTAAAATTCTTYMTTTCTAAGAGAAGACCAAGGACATGACAGAGAAAAGACAAGTAATCCAAGAAAAWWTATACCTTCAACGAGAACCCAAATCAATATTTCAATGAAGGTAAAGAAAAAACTGATGTAGAAGTATCTCCCTAAATATAAGTGAAGAAATAGTCTCTCAAACATCAAGCAATCCGGATTGCATAATCAAGCCAAAACTTCAAATCCAAAACAAGACCTTTAATCAAACAAGCACTCAGATACAAGCTCAAAGATTATGTCCTTGTTGTTAAAGATCAATAATGAAAAATGAAAAAGACAACGAGAGGTGTTCGATCTCCGAACCCCAATCAACATCGTGTTAAGCGTGAGAAAACAGTCAAACAATGGCTAAAATTTGCCCCCAGCTAATTGAAACAAAAACTAGGCATCACCAGAGGTCAAGACCCCACTCAAAAAATTTCTCAGACGTCGTCGCAGCTCAACAACATATTACAGTGCAGAAATATAGCATTTCCGCAGGCCAGAAACTAGCAGAGTGCAGAAAGTACGCACTGAAGTAAACTACCAGGGTGCAGAAATTGAAGGTTTTCGCAGGCTTGGTATAGTGTGCAGTGCAGACATATTTGAAAAATCAAATAATTTTGAGGGAAAGATAAAAAAATATCTGTGAACTTTTAAACTCAAGGAGTATGAATGGATCTCCCATAGACTCAGAGACTGAAATCATATAAAAAATAGTAGGAAAAAACAAATGGCCAACGAAAAACCATAATCAAGTTGTATCCCCAGTGGAGTTGCCAATTTTGTTATTGGACAAATCAGTAGATGCGGACATGAACTAATTTCCCTAAATCCACCTGGATCTAGAACAAAATGGGATAGGACATGACTCTTTCCCTAAGTTACAATCATTGATCTAATTAGCAAAGAAGGAATTAATAACTTACCTTTGAGATCACATCCTTACATCTTTGTTGTTTCTGCTTTGCTTTGGTGCTCTTGCGAAACTAGATCTGCAATGACACAAACCAACCAAAGTGAAACCAACTATGATAGATTCAATAAAAACTTAAACATGTGATCAAGGAGTCATGTAATAAAATGAGAATGATTTTATGGGAAAGAAACATGCCACTGTATTAGATTGAATAAAAGTGGAAGATACAACCAAAATTCCTTGATGCCGCAAGTTCCCTTTTAGTGGTCCTTCATCCCAACTCACACATATACTGGTTCTGGATCTTGAATGAATATGATCTTCAAAATCTTGATTGGTGAATGTAGACCTCAAGCATCAGCTAAAACAATATTCTCCACACAATCTCCAACCTATTCTTCCAACAATCCTTTGCTCAACTTTTCTTAACTGTGCTTAACCTTTTCCATGAGAAGCCCATTATTATATAGGAGAAGATGAAGTGGTTAAAGAGATGAGGATGATCCCACCAGATCAGAGAAGTCAATAGGATCGTATGCATACATATGCCACCTCACATTCCAGAATATTCCTCTTCTAGAAACTTCTTGAACCCCTTTCCTATTTTGGCTTTCAAACGTCGTCGCACCCTTCTTGTATAGTAGCCTATGGAAATCTCATGGGCCAACTATAGAGCAGCTTGCGGATATCATTGATTTCCACACTGTACTATATGGGCATCTTGCAACATCCTTTCAAAAAATAGGTTTGTAGAGGAGAAAAAAGTTACTCTTCTCAAGAAAAAGATGATCACGAGGGCCTGACCACATGCTTTCAAATTCATCCTCAAGGTTACCAAAATAATGTGTAACAAGGTCCCTTTAGGAATTCTTTCTCTGCTACATTGTAAGACTTCACAGTATCTTCTACAAATTCTGTGATAAATCCTGTAACAATGTTGTCTAACCAGAAATATACTACGCACGTAAATTTATTGTCAACTTGTTGTAACTGCGCGATCTCCACATAATTCCACTCTATTTTTCTTATCTGATTTGTAGGGTGGTTGTCTTTCAATCTCAATATCCACTCTCGAAACACATGCGGGAAATCAAATAAAAATACTTCACACAAGTCGCTAAATACGTACTTGTCCAAATATTTTTGCGGTGTTAACTTCGGGTTTATGTTATCTTTCTGTGCAAATTCTATCTCCTTTGTTTTCAATCAGCTCTCACTATTCTCCTTCAATGGGTTCCATGGTCTAAACATCCCCTCTTATATTCTCATTCTTTTAACGTTTCCTCACCTGATCTAACATTCTTTTTCCGATTCTTTAGCATATCTCATTCACTCGATCCCATTTTTTTCCAATTGAAAATAGAACCATTTGTTTGTTAGACTCCCTTCGTGATACCACTCTTGGGCTGACCCAAGTTCATGTATACTATGGTTTCCAAGAAAACCCCTCTAAAACTATCGAACCTCCTCGTAAACCAGAAGGAAACACAACACACAAAATGCACTGTGCAATCTCACCCGAGATAATTTTTATGGATGGATGTAATGCTCAGGTGCTTGTATCCTAGGAATGAGTGGGGATATGTAATTAACCTTTGTTACCTTCATTTTTTAATCTAACATTCAACTTATCTTGATTAATCTGTCATTCTTACTCATGCATGTAAAATAACAAATTTAACTAAGTCATTCATACATTTGTCTAACATATAATCATTAACAACAAAGGAGATACAAAAAATTCAATCACATAACACATGATCTATCGTGGTTCACCCCTCCTAGGATACGTCCACAAATATTTGGTTGATTTTCTCTTCTATTATTATGTCTCCCAAAACTACAATGCCTCGCGCATTACAACTTTCCATCAAAACAGGTCAATATCTACAATGAGCCAGACTATATCACACGAGGATCCTCAACCTATGATCTAACCTTCAAGATCTACCTTATTTTCTCTCCTCATCCCAACATCTTACAAAATAGATCGGAATTACAGTCCTTCAGTCTTCGAACAACATAGTAACAATGACCAATAACATGACATTCAACCCCCCAACCGAGAACCCCGACCTAGACCTCCTAGGTACCTATTTATACATGTTTTTGGATTACCATCCATTACATATTCTTACCAAAACCCTAACCCTAACATGGATATGTATTCTTGCATGCGTTCCTTGCATGATTTCCTCCTCTACATGTGTTTTTACCTTGCATCTGCTGCTTTTCTTGCCAGTTTTCTTTTCCTTATTTGTGCTTTATTCTCCAAAATTAGTCTTTACTCCAAAATGGGCTTGCGCCCAACATGTGGACACAAAGAACTCGCCATATATATGGGTTAGCATCTTAAAAATGGTTGACATGTTTCCTATCCTCACTGCCACATAAACATCAATATGGACCAGTATAAGGCCACCATGTGTCCAAGGTGAGATCAACATAAATTCATCAAGGATTTAGACGATTTTGGTTTTTGGTCGATCTAGATCAACGACTCTCCTTGTTTTTTAGTGAGAGATCAACGATGGAGGTCATGATTGGTGAAATTCAATGTGGATTCCCTAGTGAAATTTATCTCCCAAGGTCGACGAAGTTGTCATCGTTGAAGAAATGCAACAAGGGTTCCCCCTAACATGAGTCATCTCCTAGTGTCAACGACGACAATGTATTTCCCACGCCAACCTTACATGTTGAGCCAAATCATAAGGCCACCAAGGATACACAGAGGGAGAGATGACAACATGGCATGCCAGCGTAACACTATCATAGTCAACTAATTTTTTCCACATCAACATAGGGACCCTCCAAAGATGCTAAAAATCATATAAAAAATGGGTGATGCATGTCCTGTCCTCCTTACCACATTAACATCAACATGGACTAGTATAAGGTCACCATGTGTTCAGGGTGATGTTATCATGACTTCATATTCATTTAATGATTTTGGGTTTGATCAGGGTTGATCAACGGTCCAAATCTTATCAGGTGATTGGGATTGACAACTCAGATTAAGTGTTGAAAGGTCCCATATGATCCTGACAATCATGCTTCTACAACATCATCATCGAGAAAGTATTGTTTCACCCTAGCGCGAGCAATCCCTGATTTTTCAAATGACATCATTTTCATCAGGGAAATGGATTTCATCTCAATGTGAGTTATCTCTTGGAGTCCAAGACGTTGTTTCTACGTATAAACCTTACATGTGGGCCAACCACCGACTGTCATGTGGGAAAGGGGACCCTCCAAAGGCACTAAAAAGAATATAAAAAATAATTGACATGTGTTCTTCCACCTCAACCACATCGACACCATAGTTGGCCAATAGAAAGTTGCCACATGTCCATACTGACATCTACCTAATATTGTCGAGGCCTTACCAAATTTTGGCTTTTGACTGTGCTAAATAAATGGCTCTCCTTATTTTTCTAGGGAATATCGAAGGTCCATATTTAATCTTGGGGCTCCAATGATCCGACTTACATCCTCACCCAACATACTTTGTAAAATTGCAATTATTACTATTTATTTACATTTCTCTTTTAGGAAAAATTGGAAGTGGAAACAAACCATGTGACGGTTGGCCTTCCAACAACAACCCATTAAAAATAATGAGAGATGAAGTTAAGATAACATATAAGGGAGATGAAAGGATAAATGGAGAATTCCATTAGCATATATTAGAGCTTGAAAAAGGAAAATTGCTTGAAGTTGGGTGGACGAAGGAGTTAATGTTCCTGTTCACTCTAAGTGAAGGTGTCTCTAAGCCTTGGCCTATGCAATTTTTTAATGTTAATGAGTAAAAATACACAGAGTTTGTGTATTGCTTGCCCCTTTGTAATTTTCTCTCGAGCATAATAAAAATCCCATTTAAATGATGATATCTGAGAGATAGTGCATTCTGTTCTTGGGTATCTTTGTTATGAGTTGTAGTGTGTTGTACATACTTTGTTGAAGTAAATTTTCATCATGTAGCACACGTTCACATAATTTATCATTGTTGTGTGTTTTTATTTTTCCCAATGGATGTACATAGCATTCCTTTGTTGCCTGGACGAATTTAAACTTACCTGGGAATTTTATTTATTTCCTGGGAAAATATATACTTACTTGGGCAAGCTTACATACCCTGTGGACATTTTTATTCTTATCCAGTTACCCAATTCGTCCCCAAAATTTTTTAATTGTTGTTGGTTAAAAAAAAAAAACCTTTAAGAATTTATCTCCATTGTTAGTTGACTCATCCCGATTGGGTTTACCTCGTGGTCAATTCTCCTCATTAAGTTGTTCGGAGTTTCATTTGCCCGACCCAAACATTAAAGCATTCGACTAGGGTTTTCATTTGGTTGACCTAACCATCAAAGAATTCAACCAAGATTTCATTTGGTCGAACCGACCATCAAATAATTCAACTAGGTTTTCATTTGGTCGACCCGACCATCAAATAATTCGACTGGGATTTCATTTGTTCGACCTGACCATCAAATAATTTGATTGGGTTTTCATTTGGTCAACCCAACTATCAAATAATTCAACCGAGCTTTCATTTGGTCGACCCGAAGATCAAATCATTTGATCAAGGTTCCATTCATTTGACCCAACCATTGGAGCATTCGACTAGTCATCCATAAGGCTGACTCGACTAGTGGGTGGTTGAATGGTTTATTATTTGGTTGACTTGATTGATTGGCATATTGCAAGGATCATAACCAGAAAAAGAATATCAATATAGAAATAAATTTTTATTCTGCAGTAGAATATGTGTTGGTGAGATGGACAGGCCATAGGCCTACCATTTATGAATCATATGGAATCATATCAAGTTCGCCAAAGACATTGAAGAAGTATCCATGGGAAAATCCTTGAACATGGAGAAGCTAGAAGAGTCGAGAGACTTAAACATGAAGATTCAAGAGGAATGTCAGTATTGGAGACAGACAACACATGAGCTGGAGAAAGAGATTTCCAAGCTCTTGGACTCCTTCATGGTGGCCCTGGATCGGTAGCTAGTTGTCAAGATAAAAATTTTAAGTGAAGAATTGAAAGGGAGAAGCATGGGATTCTTCCGAAGATAAATTGATGTTCAATCTATTAGTATTGAGAAGTTATCTTCATATAGAGAATAAAGGATCATTTATACCTTGAACGCATGACTTTATAAAATTCAAACCATCTCTTTTGTAGAAAAAACAACAAGTGGGAGAATGTTGAAAATGTGTTATTTTCTTTTCATGTGGATTACACTAGGTGCAGATACAATAACTACATTAGTATGTTTTTACCTTATTTTTGTGTTATTTTAGTGAATGGTTTTTCAACCCATTGTATGGAATAAAATTGTACTCTAACTTAGATTAAGAGGTTAAGGTTTTTAATGTTGCATAATACCTAGATATTTTATTTTGAATGATCAAAGTTGTAACACACCCCCGACGGGGGATAATTTTTTTTCTCTTTTCTTAAAGGATAGATTCTCCATCCATGGTTTCTAATTTGGAAAGTTGGGGAACCAGTTCGACCTCCCAGTCAAGGATTTTTTATTCTGAAGCCGAACGACTCTCTGAGACCCTGATGGTCTAGATCTGTAATTAAACGCATACCCTTTCAACTTTCGGGTGCAGTTCTAATGGTACCCGTGACCTTCCCTTCATGCTTGGGGAATCTCTGAGTTTGGGCGCTAGACCCTTTTCTGATAAGCCCCTCCATGAGGTGACCTTGGTCGATGAACTCACGCAAACACACAATTGTGAGCATGACCAAAGGCAGTTTGAAACCAAACCACTTTTTGGCCTGCAACTCTCCTCAAGCCTCCATGTGTCCTTTCACTAAAACCTTGGTTTGGATTGCGACCAACCCTCAAATTTTTAAGGTTCTTGCATATCCAATCCCCGCAATGCTACAGGATCATCGATCTCATCAACCTTGATGGTGATTCTGAACTGATGGATCAGATCCATCGTTTATGAATCTATGGATCAGATCTAACCTTTATAAATCAACGACTGTTATCTATCCTCCTTTCATGTCTTTCACATGCCTTCCTAGATCTCCCTGATATTCTGGCACGTAGCTCCCTTCCAAACCAACGATTATGATTGGTTATGGTTCTTTGACCTTCGGGAGTTTCAGTTCTCAAGCTCTCGTTTCTTTCAGATATCTCCGTACCCAGAGTTGTATATTGGACGCCACGCATCTACTCCAATCAATGGTCTATATCCTCTCTTGACAAACGCAAATATATGGAGTGAATCCTTCTAGAGTATCGGATCTTTTGACACCTGTCCCTTGCAAGCAGACGATTTAGATGAACTCTAGCTCTCTAGCCTTCAGGAGTTCTTTGTTTATTACCTTCTCTTTTTTCGAGGTGATTTATCCTAGAGTGTCAAATCATTTACCATGCGTCCTCTCCAAATAAATGATCCCGGACCTCTTTGGGACTTCGACTCTTTTCAATCGAGACAAGATCAACGACCCTATGCTCCCTTCTTGATCAACGATCGAGATTCTACTTTGGGACTTTGGTTCTTTCACCCTCTACTTTCCTACGAAGTATTCCATACCTAGAGTTCTAGATATGGTGACATGCGTCCACTTTCAAATAAACGACCATCGTCCGCTTCGGGACTTTGGCCTTCGACGATTTCAAATCTCAGTTTCTCCACACTTTTCTTCTCCCAGAATGTTTTATCCAGAGTTCATGATCTGATGACATGTGTCCTCTCATAGATCAACAACTCCCAACTACTTCGGCTATTCGAGGTTCATCAATTTCAAACTTTACTCCTTTGTTTTCTCCCGGAGTTCAAGATCTTTCTCCACGTACCCTATGGATCCAATGGTTGATGTTTACTTTGGGTATTTACCCAGAGTCTACAAGTTTTATGCCACCTTTCCTCCTTGATCATGGATGGTCCCATACTACTTCGGGACTTCGGTACTTTAGTAACTCCACTCTCCTACGTGTGCAAAGTACTAAGGCTCGGGCACCTTGCTTGGATCAGACAACTATTGGTCCTTTGCATTGTGATCCAACGACCACTGTCTCTCCTCCTCCTGAGCTTTTGATCTCTTCCGACTCAGAAGATTTTCTAAGTGCTCAAAGGCCTGGACCTTTTCTCCTCCTGTGAGTCTGACTCTTAGGATTCGTCTGCACACCTGAAAGTGTTATCCCTTTTCATCTTGATCCCCTTGAATATTTTTCCTTCCCATGCATTCCTTGTGTTTTAGGGATCTCGTCAAAACCATATCGAAGTTCAACGACGATCAATAGTTCACAGAAATTGTGGGGTTCAACCTCTGCCATCAGGGAAGTGCTCGCTTGAATCTATTCTAATCCTAGTCAATGATCTTCCATTTTTGACATGATCAATGACGTAGGTTGATCACGGCCATGAACTAAAATGTTTGTTATCATGTTCTTAAGTGATGGGTAGTTCTGGTAACTCGAATATCATCTACCTCCTAGATCTGACAGTCAGGACAATTCCCGGGTATCCTCATATCTAAGGATCAGAATTAAATTTGGGAGTTCGATACTTCAGATATTTTACCTCCCTTACGATGAACTTTCTCATTTCTCTGAACTTGCGAAGTCTGAATGACTCCAAGGGTTAAGTCCCACACTCTTTCCCATATCCAATGGTCACAACAGACCATGGCTTCTTCCGAACAAGGGAACCTTCCCTTTCAATACTTCAATATCACTATCCTTCCTGAGATTTGTTAGCTCTGAAAGGCTTAATAGCTTTGCACTCTTTCTCCTAAACTTAACACTTAGAAGGGTCTTCTGCACAACTCTTGTGCTCCTTCATCAAGTCTATAACTTAAGTGGTTCTTGGTCTTTGCTTGCCTCGTAGAGAGCTTGTGCATATATGCACTACCTCTCCTAATCTTAACAAACACTATCCTCCAAGGGACTCATACTACTAGGAGGGTTGACATGCATACATGAAACTATGCCCACGATAGACGAACTCACAGTTCATGGCTCTGGCTTAATCCACCATAGGATGCAAGCATTTATGAGTATAAAAAAAGGTCCAATTCTTAAATTTTCCTACTTGCCTAATTACACAATCAAGCAGACACAAAACGGGTATATTATAA
>ML779601.1:752316-764434 GCA_009831015.1 Picea engelmannii | reverse complement strand
AAAGAAAGTACATTAAATCACAAATAAGTTAACATTAGTTTTCCAAAATAAAATAAATTAAGTATCCACCTCATAAAAGTATGTTGAAATATATTTTAACTCATCAAACTAGTAAACGGTGTTGCCTCATCAACCAGGTTGACAAAGTATGAAGGTGTGTATCATGGTTTTGTCTTTGCTTTCGTCGATTTCAACTATTATTATTGTTTAATTTACTAAGTAATTTAATTTTTTTATCTAATTTTTTAATTAAAAAAATGATGGTATGCATTATTAATTTAGATTTGAGAACATGATCTTTCAAATACATGTTTTAAAGTATTAATTAAAAATATATAAAAGAAATAAGATAGAATGCATTTTTCTTAACCATATTAAAATTTAATATTTAATTTAAATATTTTTAGTTAAAATTTTATATTCCATTTAAATGTTTTTAATTATTTTGAATACTTTTTATGTTTGTTTCAACAATATCAATATAAAGTAAAATTATCAATGCCTAAATTTTATAGGGTAGAAACATACGTACGTGTTATTTTCTCCTTTTAATATAGGGTAGAAACATCCGTACGTGTTATTTTCTCCTTTTTAACCCAATTATTTTATTTTTTTAATTGTATTTTTTTCTTATAATTTAGATTTTTATTTTATTTATGTTGAATAAAAAAAATTATGGAAAAAAGTTATAAATAATTAAAAAAATATTAAATTAATAAAAAATAGATTATCTACATAATTTATTTTAAAAAAAAACGTAGCAATTATGACAAACAATTATGATAAAATGTGAAAACATGCACATTAAAACAAATTATTAATTTATGTGAAAATAAATTATTAATTTACGTGAATATAAATCTAAAAATATTGAAAATATTGAAATGACATGATTTTTTTTAATAAATAAAAGTAAATATTAAATTGTAATATTAAATTTTGAATAGAGAAATGAAATTTTATATATTTTTACTGAATAAAGTAAAATAAAATTTAAACGTTTTTAAATAAAAAATTAAAATGTAGCATTTCCACTGTAATCTCTATTTTAAATAATGCTTAATGTTGATGTAATATGTGATTGCTACTAAGCAACCTAATATGTGTAGATTTTGACTTCGTACAATTACTGCAAACTAATTCTTAATAAAAGAGAAAAGATATTCTTACACACACACATTACATTGAGATTTTTACCCAAATTTAAATCGTGAAAACCAACAACCTCTTTAGAGTCGCACCTCTAACCTTCTATTCATTATATTTCCTTCATTTTTTACAATACCATATATAGGATCCCACAACATCCAAAACCCTAATCCATTTGACCTAGATCAATCAACAACTCTAATTCTTTAACCGAAATTAGAAAACCATGTGTCGAAAAACCATTAAAAATGGACCAAAAAAATTTGCCCGCAACCTTCCCAGCTAAGGAGTGATAATCACCCCCCAAGCCTCCTCCCATATCAATGTACAATACATGTAATCAATTTTGCAAAGAATATAACACATACCCAACAAGATGTGAGTTGTATTTCTGAATGTTAATAACAAAATGTGATGCATGCTGCTAAGGGGACAAAGACATAGATGGGGGATGAATTATCCACAAGAGAGGGGAGGGTATGGGAGAATGCCTTAGTGGGGTCCAAGGGGGAGTTATCCATGTATATTAATTCAACCCATTTTCCTAAAATTGTTATTGGTATATGAACCTTCTAATGTATGATTGAGTGTT
Source organism: Picea engelmannii (assembly GCA_009831015.1). NCBI lineage: Eukaryota > Viridiplantae > Streptophyta > Pinopsida > Pinales > Pinaceae > Picea > Picea engelmannii. Next base: position 762,693 of record ML779601.1, on the reverse strand, counting down.
CGCAGAGCCAATCATTGAATACATGTAAGAGGGTGGGTGTGAGTGGCCACATCCCATAGTTATTGGGACCATGGGGGGTTGAGTACATTCATCTTGGGGAAGTGTGTGATTCAAGAAAGAAATCCAAAGAAGAGGAAATTTGTATGGGTAGCAAGAACAATTTTTACAAATTTGATTTTTGTGCATGAACAACAAGTAGAGAGGAAGAAAAGAGCTTGGATCTGGAACATCCATGGAGGGTGAATTCTAGATCATGTTGGAGATTTTTTTCCATGTTTTGGAGTGTTTTGGAGCTGAATATTGAAGAGATGAATTTCTAGGTGTAAAGAGTGAACTCATGAGTGAGTTGCACGATAACAAGTGTTTATTGTTGTTTGTTGGTAGTTTTCCTAGCATCAAGATCCCTTGAGTTCCCAGCTAAGAGATTCTTGGTTACCTGTTTCGAAGAGACCCTGATAAACAAATGGGATGCTTGAGGGACTGAGATCACTGAAGGGGTACATTCTTTATATTGGACAAGTAAAGAGGAAGAGAGATGGTGGAAAATAAGGATAATTGTAGGAGAATATCAATGGATTGTGGGATTTCTAAGTTGTAAGTGGATATTGAGCTCGACCACCCTCTTTTGTGGATTACTAGTGTTAAAATAATGTAACTGCAAAGTGTATTCTTATTATTATTTGATATATTATCCATTGGATCAATCCCCATTGCGGATTGATCATGTCGGTTATTATAAAGGACCAAATCCCCTTTTGCGGATTGGTCAAAAGATAATTGTAATAGGTAGAATAAGAAGTCGACCCTAGAAAATATTAAAGGGGCATTGAATTATAATAAAGGTGGTTATAACAACCCAGTTGGAGAAGTCAGCCCTTCCAGTGAAGAGACACTTCACACGTGCCAGTCTAATATAAATAAGGAGGCTAGTGCCTCACTTAGACACAACTCACTTGCGAATTTTGAGAGACAAGTTTCGGAATTGCAAAAGAAGGAGAGAGAGTGGCGCATCTTTGGGAGAGGAACTTATGTTTTAGTTTGAGTTATCTCTTGGCATTGTATTGGATATCTATAATAAGGAATTTTTGTTGGGTTTTCTTCCCCTAGAGGGTTTCCCAGGATAAATGTTCTGTCTCTTGTGATTGTGTATTTCTCAATGATCTTGTATTATGCTATTGTTATCTATTGAAATGCAAAGAATTATAATAATGGCTTACACATTAACATGGTATCAGAGCCAAGCTTAAGAGAACATCATTCACAAGAGAAAAGTGAAAAATGTCATTATTGTCGTACATGAAAATTAGGGCTTTTTGTTGGAAAGGTATTTTATCCCTAAAACCACCTAGAAAAGTGCGCCCTCCCCCAAGTATCATTTTGGCACCTTCAACGCACCTTTTCAGTGGATAAATCTCCAGGAAAGTGAAACCCTAGTTTCACAAAGTATAAGAAAACCAGAAAACTAGAGTACCAGAAGTACCAAAAAACCGGAAGCACCAGTCCATAAATCCACAGATCAAGTTTGAGGGGGTAAAAGTTGGATTTTCAAAATTATGAATACACCAGCATACTCGCCTCAGCTCAACGGATCTATTCCCTAGATCAGAATTTCAAAATTTGAAGTTTGAAAAATTAGGGTTTCCTCATAAAACCCTAAGTTGCAGTTGCAGTTTCAGAACCAGTTGCAGTTGTAGTTGCAGCTGCAGAACCAGTTGCAATCACCCTTGAAGTTTTATTAAGAGTTGGTAATGATTACCGCTGCTACTAGATGGAGCCACTACCTGCAAATTCTATCAGAGGTATGTACTCACATATGTTTAATGGTTAAACCTTAAAGAGTATTTTAAGGAGAAGCGGTCTCTTGCCATAGATCCAACACATTCAAAGGAATGAAGCAACCCATGTGTGATTATTCTGATATGCATTATTATTTTGATGAGTGTTGCATGTTGTATCTATGACCATCATTCTAACCTTTTCTGAGTCAAGGTATTAGATGGATTAAAAGTTTAGATAATGGAGCTTATCCTCTAACCCAACCTTCTGTCAAGATAGCATATTGTCTTAGTACAACAGACAGGATGAAGAAATCACTCATCATCTTGAGTGAAGGAGACTTGGAAGAAAAGAAAGCACTCATTCCTTAAGACAAGGCTCTAGGTTTGATTAAATCAAGTTGATAAGATTCAAAGGTACAGATGACAAGTTGATGACTATAGTTGAGATAACAGTCTTTGTAAAGTATTATACTTGATAGCATGTGAGTATATAGAGGTAAATGCTTTGCCTGATACAACTAACACCTCCTCTAGGAGAAACCTCGTGTGTTAGTTCCAGGTTTCCATGGAAGAATACTTGGTCACAACACTATGAGAGTGTCAACCTCATTTCGTATTGTATTCCTTACCTTTAATCTTTGCTTCAGATAAATTATAAGTGATATCTCTAAAGGAGCTATTGTGATGATTGTTCGTGCTATTGCTTTATATTATCATAAGGATATTATTCTTTCTTGTTGTTTTGTTGACCTTGCTCCAGGTCACATGTAATAACCCTGAGGAAGCTATAGTGAAGGTTGCAGAAGGCAACATGCTAAAGGAGAGACCATAAATGAAGCAATCATCATTGGAAAAGAAGAAGGTGGCTTGCATAAGCTAAAGGGTCACTCAGAAGCTGCCATGACCCACGCCATTAAAGAATCCATGTGAACTTTGGCTTAGAAGATTAGCTCACATCAACTACAAGGTGCTACCATACATATGCAAAGCAGTCACAGGTTTACTAGAACTCAAAGGTGACCATGAAAGCATATGCAATGGATGTGCACAAGGGAAGAACATCAAGAACCCATTTCCGAAGAAAGACAACAAGGCAGAAGGAGTCCTAGAGCTCATTCATTCAGATGTGTGTGGCCCAATGCCATTGTCCTCCATTAGTGGGAATTCAAAGCCTTGATAGAGAATCTTTCTAAGAGAAAGATTAGGATACTCAGGTCAGATAATGGAGGAGAATACACCTCAAAAGAGTTCATGAACTTCTGCAAAGATGTTGGGATCAAGAGGGAAATCAATACTCCCTATAATCCCCAACAAAACGGTGTAGCTGAACATAAGAAGAAAACCATAATGGAAGTTGTGAAGACTATGATCTATGATCAAGATATCCCTATGTGATTATGGGCATAAGCAACAATGACAACTGTATATGTGTAGAACCGATTGTCCCATAGTGCACTTGGGCTCAAGGCACTGGAAGAGATGTTCACCGGAAAGAAGCCAGAGGTAAGCCATCTCAAAATATTTGGTTGTCCAGTGTTTATTCATATACCTAATGAAAAGAGAAACAAGTTGGACCCTTCAAGAAAGAAGGGAATATTTGTGGGATAATGTGAGATCTCCAAGGCCTTCAGAATCTATATACCAGGTCACCATCACATTGAGATCAACAAGGATGTGACGTTTGATGAATATGCAGCACTCAAGAAATCTAAACTATGCTAGCTTGAAGAAGTATATAAAGAGTAACCCATAATCCCAAGTACTGCAATGAGGGAGGTTCCCAGAGCTAGAAAACCAGTGAGGGAAGTCGTAACTTCCCCTAATGAGGAACTTCTAGAAGACCATGATATAGTAGAAGTGAAAGAACCTCCTTAGATGATGACCCTCCATAAAAGAAAGCCAGCTTGGGCTAGAGAGATTATTCAAGATGGAGATAAGTACGGTGTTCCCCAAGGAACTACGAGATAGGTGAAAAGACAAAAGCCATTCTCCAGTTATATGGCTTTGATGTGTGATCTCCTAGAAGAGGAACCTACCTACTTTGAATAAGCCATTCAGAGGAAAGAATGGGCAGATGCCATGACAGAGGAATACCAATCCATAATGAAGAACGAAGTATCTGAAATAGTTCCCAGACCAAAGAATAAATATGTGGTATCCTCTAGATGGCTCTTCAAAATAAAACATGCTACTGATGGAAGTATTGAGAAGTATAAAGAAAGATTTTTCACACATGGATTTTCCCAGAAGGAAGGCATTGACTATGAAGAGACATTCGCTCCTATGGCCAGATGCACTTCGATCAGAACCATCATAACTCTTGTAGCTAAGATGAAGTGGAAGCTGCATCAGATGGATGTGAAGACAACTTTCCTAAATGGTGTCATCGAAGAGGAAGTGTATATGAGAAACCTCAAGAATTTGAGGTTGAAGATCGGAAGTCTCATGTTTGCAGATTGAAGAAAGCCTTATATTGATTGAAGCAAGCTTCTAGAGCTTGGTATGGCCATATAGATAGCTTTTTGACAAGCTTAGGCTTTACTAAGAGTAAAGCAGACTCTAACCTCTACTTAAAGATCATGAACGATGAGCCAGTAATCTTACTGCTATATGTGGATGACTTATTCTTAACTGAAGAAGAAAATCTCATCACTGAATCTAAAAAGAGACTTGCCTTGGAATTTGAAATGAAATACCTTGGCCTAATGCATTATTTCTTAGGTCTTGAGGTATGGCAAAGTCTTGAGAGGAACTTCCTTAACCAAGGGAAGTATACGGTCAAAATATTGAAGAGATTCGACATATTGGAATGAAATCCCATGAATACACCCATGGAAGCAAAGTTGAAGTTGTTGGTCGATACTTTGTTAGAGTTGATTGATGCCACACTGTACAAATAGATTATTGGATCGTTGATGTACCTGGTGAACACCAAACCAAACATTTGTTTTTCCATGAACACCTTGAGTCATTTTTTGGTAGAACCCATATGTGTTCACCTAGTGGCTGCAAAACATGTGATGAGGTACCTTAAGGGTACAATAGATTGTGGTCTCAGCTATGATGGAGATCATGATTTCACATTGAGTGGATATAATGATGCAGATTGGGCAAGAAGTGTTTCTAACAAGAAAAGCACTTCAGGATGTTGTTTCAGTTTGGGATCATCTATGATCTCGTGGAAGAGTAGGAAGCAATATATCATTTGTCTTAGCATAGCAGAAATAGAATACATTGCTGCATGTTCTGCCAGCTGCGAAGCTATATGGCTTCAAAAGTTGTTGACTGACCTATTTGACTTAGAGAGGAGAGAAAGTTTGATCCTATGTGACAACCAGAGCTGCATAAAGATGATAGATAATCCTATATTCCACGATAGATCTAAACACATAGAGATCCGATATCATTACATCTGTGACATGGTGTAGAGAGGAGCCTTAAAAGCTCCAGTACATTACCACAGATGAACAGGTTGATGATGTGTTGACCAAGCCATTATCTCGTATAAAGTTTGATTACTTTCAAGATAATCTTGGTATAGTCCGAAAGGACCCTCCTCGAAAGGGGGAGTAGATGCTCAGATGAGACATATCTTGCTTCCAACCTGATGGTTGTGATGTAAATCAAGATGATGTGATGTGACTAGAACTGTGCTTCCAGTTGGATAGTTGTGATGTAAAGCCAGTCTAGTATCCTACTTCCGACCTGATGGTTGCGACGTAAAGCAGGAAGAGTACCTTTCTTCCGACCTGATGGTTACGACGTAAAGCAAGATGATGTGTGAATAGTACTATGCTTCTGGCTGTATAGCTGTGACGTAAAGCAAGTCTAGTACCTTGCTTCTGACCTGATGGTTGTGACATAAAGTAGGATGTGTACCTTGCTTCCAACCTGATGGTTGTTACATAAAGCAAGATGATATGATGAGACTAGCATTGAGATTCTGGCTCGATAGTTGTGATGTAAATCCAGTCTAGTATCCTGCTTCTGACCAGATGGTTGTGACGTAAAGCAAGACGAGTATCTTTCTTCCAACTTGAGTGTTGTGACGTAAAGAAAGACGATGAGATGAGACTAGTACTATGCTTCCAGCTTGATGGTTGTGATGTAAATCAAGTCGAGTATCTTGCTTCCAGCTTGAGTGCTGTGACGTAAAGAAAGACGATGAGATGAGACTAGTACTGTGCTTCCAACCTGATAGATGTGACATAAATCCATTCTAGTATCTTTCTTCTCGCTTGAGTGCTGTGACATGAAGCAAGACGATGAGATGAGACTAGTACTGTGCTTCCAACTTGATAGTTGTGATGTAAAGCTAGTCTAGTATCTTGCTTCCAGCCTGAGTGTTGTGATGTAAAGAAAGACATTGAGATGAGACGAGTACTGAGCTTCCATCTTGATAGCTCTGATGTAAATCCAGTCCTATATTATGATGAGTCAACCTTGTGTTGTGATGATGATGATGATGATGATGATGTATCAGTTTTTATACTAATACATAGTGATGCAGATGATGATGGAATTCCTTTGAGAATGACGATGTTGCCGATGAAGAAAATTTTTGATGATTTATAGATATGCCAGTCAGTGTTCGAAGATGATATTGATGATGTTGTCCTCTCACCCAATTGAGGTTGTTTATGATAAAGGCCTCTCTCTCTCATATGTTGTTGTTGAAGAATACCCTTCTTGTTAAGGGGGAGTGTTAAAATAATGTAACTGCAAAGTGTATTCTTATTATTATTTGATATATTATTCATTGGATCAATCCCCATTGCAGATTTATCATGTCAGTTATTATAAAGGACCAAATCCCCTTTTGCGGATTGGTCAAAAGATAATTGTAATAGGTAGAATAAGAAGTCAGCCCCATAAAATATTAAAGGGGCACTGAATTATAATAAAGGTGGTTATAACCACCCAGTTGGAGAATTCAGCCTTGCCAGTGAAGAGACACTTCACATGTGCCAGTCTAATATAAATAAGGAGGCTAGCACCTCACTTAGACACAACTCACATTCTCATTTTGAGAGACAAGTTTTGGAATTGCAAAAGAAGGAGAGAGAGTGGCACATCTCTGGGAGAGGAACTTCTGTTTTAGTTTGAGTTATCTCTTGGCATTATATTGGCAATCTATAATAAGGAAGTTTTGTTGGGTTTTATTCCCCTGGAGGGTTTCCCGGGATAAATGTTGTGTCCCTTGTGATTGTGTATTTCTCATTGATCTTGTATTATGCTATTGTTATCTATTGAAATGCAAAGAACTATAATAATGGCTTAAACATTAACAGCTAGCCTCAACTTGAGATCATTCAATTCTTCTATTGCAGAAACTTTTGGATTAAATTTATCAGGCAGGGGTCTTAAAATCTTCTGAACTAAGAGTGAGTCATCAAACATATCACCTAGACCCTTCATGGCATTTACAAGTTCTTCAACTCTTAAAAAATACTTGTTGATTGTCTCATCTTCACTCATCTTTAGTTGTTCAAATTTCAATCTGTAGGTTTGAAGTTTGGCACCTTTTACTTTCTCATTTCCTTCATAACTGTTAACAAGTTTATCCCACATTGCTTTGGTAGTATCAAGATGCATCACCTTTACAAACTCAGCTTCAGCAAGTCCATTCAAAATAGCATTCATCCCCTTAGTGTTAAAGCTAAACTCTAACTTATCATCCTTGTTGGCTAGCACAATAGGCTTTGTATATCCAGTCTCTACTACATCCCAAACATCAACACCCAAGGCCATTAAATATGTTCTCATTCTAATCTTCCAGAAGGCAAAATCTGATCCATCAAACAGAGGGGGCTTAGAGGCTGAAGTCCCTTCATGACTTGTCATGTTTAAGCTTACAGATCTACCTTTAAATAAAAGGAACCAACTCTGATACCAATTTTTGGAAATACTAGAGCAACTGAGAGGGGGGGTGAATCAGTTGTTATGAGCTTAAACAATTTTACACATTTTAAAAATTATTAATCTTTCTTAAAGTGATCATCAACAACACACACCATATGAACAGTAAAAGTAAAGATCATCAGTCACTCATCAAGTACACACAGAAACAGATTTTCATGAGGAAACCCATAAAGGGAGAAAACCTCTTCTTCTTCGAAATGATAGGCAATCTTTTTCAGTTATGTACATCATTTACAATTGAGCACCAACTCAATGTGAGGCTGCTACCTCTGTTTTACAAGCTGCAACTTGTTTGAGAGCACCAACTCTCTAGTTTCTCTACCACCCACTAGAAGGAAGCACCAACTTCCTGAATGTTTCATCACCAACTGGATGGAAGCACCAACTTCCAGTTACACAGGCTCCAACCTGTATAACAGAGAACACTTGTTCTCCCTAGCACCACCATGCCACCCTGATTTCTCTGGCTACAACCAGATGGAAGCTACAACTCCCTGTGTTCAAGCATCCACTTGAACCTCTGAGGACAACAGTCCTCCCGAGAACCTCCCAACCACCCTTGAGTATTAAAATAATGAATACACAGTCAATTTCCTAGATAAGTCAATTCTTACCTTCCTTTCTTTGTTCTGTAAGTCTGATTTGTTCTGCTATTCTGCTCTGTGTTTTCTCTTGCTCTGCTATTCTGTTCTGCATTTTCTCGTGCTCTGCTATTCTTCTCTGCATTCCATTTCACTCTGCACATCTACTTCCTTTCCTACCACGCATCCTCTTCTGTATTCTACCTTACTGTTTCATTCCTTTCCTCACCAGAATAGCCACATTCACACAGTCTGTTTCGTCTTCATTTATACACCTAAGCACAATGTTTCAACTTCCAAACTCCTTGGGGAAAATGTCAACAACTCTCCATCCAACCGAAATGCCAACCGATTCGTCATCATGAGTCCGTTTTACTAACAGAATCCAAACTCAGTAGTTAACTGTGAGAGAGAACAGTAACCCTCTGATCAATACTTGATTCAATGGTTCATATCCAACCAGAATTTCCCACTTCGCGATTTTGGCACTCTCGACGATCAGAGTTTTTGTCACTTACAAATCCTGATTCTCGACATTCAGTAAATAGGTTGAATCAATGGTCCAGATCACTTCTTGATCTGACGGTTGTTGTTACATCGCGATTTCACATATCGCGATATCGACATTATGTTCTTTGCCTTTCAAAGTCCCGATTCGCGAAACTCCATGAATAAGTCAGATCAACGGTCCAGATCAAATCTTGTCTCAACGGTCACGATTGAATCGCAATATCGCGTATTGCGATTTCGAAAGTCTCGTTGCATTTGTTCACTTGCCATTCCATGTTGCGATCCCCGAAATTTTGACACGGTCTAGAATCAATGGTCTAGATCAAAGCCTGATCTATTTCGCATATCACGATATCTATATTATGTTCTTTGCCTTTCAAAGTCACGATTCATGAAACTCCACGAAGAAGTCAGATCAATGGTCCATATCAGATCTTGTCTCAACGGTCATGATTGAATCGCAATATCGTGTATCACAATTTCAGAAGTCTCGTTGCATTTGTTCACTTGCCATTCCATGTTGTGATCCCCTAAATTCCAACACGATCTAGAATCAATGGTCTAGATCAAAGCCTGATCTGACGGCTCAGATTATATCGCGATTTCGCATATCGCGAAATCGGCACTCCTGTTGTCAAGTGACTTTGTCACTTCAAAGTTCCGATCCCCAATGCGGATGTGCCCCTTTCCACATGATAGCCCTGTTAGCTATAGGCCTTGGCCCATATGACTGTCAACACATGACCTCGGTCAAGCCTTTCATCGGGGTTTCGACATTTTCAATGTCACCATGCACATGCCTACAAAATTCCCGATTCTCCGATGAAGGAAATCAACGATCCATATTCATTTTAGATTCAACGGTTACAATTGAACCATGATCTTGTTGCAATCTATCTGATACAAATCCATCAATGACAACAACCATTCGCTGTCTGCAAATTTTCCATCAATGACAACAACTCTCAACACTCATTCGCTGCTTGTTCAATATTTTCCAACACCTATATCCACCTGGATCTAGAACAAAAAAGGATAGGACATGACTCTTTCCCTAAGTTACATTCATTGATCTAATTAGGAAAGAAGGAATTGATAACTTAACTTTCAGATCACATCCTTATATCTTTGTTGTTTCTGCTTCTCTCTGGTGCTCTTGCGAAACCAGATCTGCAATGACACAAAGAAACCAAAGTGAAACCAACTATGATAGATTCAATGAAAACTTAAACATGTGATCAAGGAGTCATGTAATAAAATGAGAATGATTTTATGGGAAAGAAACATGCCACTGTATTAGATTGAATAAAAGTGGAAGATACAACCAAAATGCCTTGATGTCGCAAGTTCCCTTTTAGTGGTCCTTCATCCCAAATCACACATATACTAGTTCCAAAGCTTGAATGAAGATGATCTTCAAAATCTTGATTGGTGAATGCAGACCTGACGGCTACCCTGCCCCTCGCGAGCACGGTCGCCCCACCAGGACCTTCACAAATCCGCGGCCCGAAGAGTTGACACTCTTCCTCCCCCTTTCGAGGTTTCACAACCCACAGTCTCTCTCACCCGCGCTTTCCCTTTTATAA
>ML779601.1:654767-745881 GCA_009831015.1 Picea engelmannii | reverse complement strand
AAATATAGATTCTTTTATTCAATCGGCGGCGCTTCTCAAAATAGTCACGACCGTGACCCTGACGTCTCCCTTCGAAGTCTTTTCCAGCTTCCCGTGCAGGCGCGCACGACGAGGTGCGGATGCTCCTGCATCAAGACCTCAAGAAACAACTGAAATAGTATTCTCCACACAATCTCCAACCTATTCTTCCAACAATCCTTTGCTCAACTTTTCTTAACTATGATTAACCTTTTCCATGAGAAGCCCATTATTATATAGGAGAATATGAAGTGGTTAAAGATATGAGGATGATCCCACCAGATCAGATAAGTTAGTAGGATCGTAACCATATGGACGCCACCTCACATTCCAGAATATTCCTCTTCTAAAAACTTCTTGAACCCCTTTCCTATTTTGGCTTTCAAACGTTGTTGTACCCTTCTTGTATAGTAGCCTATGGAAATCTCATGGGCCAACTATAGAGCAGCCTGCAGATATCATTGATTTCCACACTGTACTATATGGGCATCTTGTGGCATCCTTTCAAAAAATAGGTTTGTAGAGGAGAAAAAAGGTTACTCTTCTCAGACAAAAGATGATCACGAGGGCCTGACCACATGCTTTCAAATTCATCATCAAGGTGACCAAAATAATGTGTAACAAGGTCCCTTTAGGAACTCTTTCTCTGCTACATTGTAAGACTTCACAGTATCTACTGCAAATTCTGTGATAAATCCTGTAACAATGTTATCTAACCAGAAATATACTACGCGCATAAATTTATTGTCAACTTGTTGTAACTGGGCGATCTCCACATAATTCCACTCTAGTTGTTTGATCTAATTTGTAGGGTGGTTTTCTTTCAATCTCAATATCCACTCCCGCAACACATGCGAGAAATCAAATAAAAATACTTCATGCAAGTCGCTAAATACGTACTTGTCCAAATATTTTTGCGGTGTTAACTTTGGGTTTATGTTATCTTTCTATGCAAATTCCATCTCCTTTGTTTTCAACCATCTCTCGATATTCTCCTTCAATGGGTTCCATGGTCTAAACATCCCCTCTTATATTCTCATTATTTTAACGTTTCCTCACCCGATCTAACATTCTTTTTCCGATTCTTTAGCATATCTCATTCACTCAATCCCATTTTTTTACAACTGAAAACATAACCATTTGTTGGTTAGTCTCCCTTCGTGCTACCACTCTTGGGATGAACCAAGTTCATGTATACTATGGTTTCCAAGAAAACCCCTCTAAAACTATCAACCCTTCTCGTAAACCAAAAGGAAACGCAACACACAAAATGCACTATGCAGTCTCACCCGAGATAATTCTTATGGATGGATGTAATGCTCAGGTGCTTGTATCCTGGGAATGAGTGGGGATTTGGAATTAACCTTTGTTATCTTCATTTTTTTAATCTAACATTCAACTTATCTTGATTAATCTATCATTCTTACTCATGCATGTAAAATAACAAATCTAACTAAGTCATTCATACATTTGTCTAACATATAATCATTAACAACAAAGGAGATACAAAAAATTCAATCACATAACACATGATCTATCATGGTTCACCCCTCCTAGGATACGTCCACAAATATTTGGTTTCTCTTCTCTTTTATTATTATGTCTCCCAAAACTACAATGCCTCACGCATTACAACTCTCCATCAAAACAACTCAATATCTACAATGAGGTAGACTATATCACACGTGGATCCTCAACCTATGATCTAACCCTCAAGATCTACCTTATTTTCTCTCCTCATCCCAACATCTTACAAAATAGATTGGAATTATAGTCCTTCGGTCTTCGAACAACATAGTAACAATGACCAACAACATGGCATTCAACCCCCCAACCGAGAACCCCGACCTAGACCTCCTAGGTACCTATTTATACATGTTTTTGGATTACCAGCCATTACATATTCTTACCAAAACCCTAACCCTAACATGGATATGTATTCTTTCATGTGTTCCTCACATGCTTTCCTCCTCTACATGTGTTTTTACCTTGCATTTGTTGTTTTTCCTACCAGTTTTCTTTTCCTTATTTGTGCTTTATTCTCCAAAATTAGTCTTTAATCCAAAATGGGCTTGCGCCCAACACATGGACACAAGGAACTCGCCATATATATGGGTTAGCATCTTAAAAATGGTTGACATGTTTCCTATCCTCACTGCCAGATAAACATCAATATGGACCAGTATAAGGCCACCATGTGTCCAAGGTGAGATCAACATAAATTCATCAAGGCTTTAGACGATTTTGGTTTTTGGTCGATTCGGATCAATGACTCTCCTTGTTTTTCGGTGAGAGATCAATGATGGAGCTCATGATTGGTGAAATTCAATGTGAATTCCCTAGTGAAAGTTATCTCCCAAGGCCGACGAAGTTGTCATCGTCGAAGAAATGAAACAAGGGTTCCCCCTAACATGAGTCATCTCCTAGTGTTGACGATGACAATGTATTTTCCACGCCAACCTTACACGTTGATCCAAATCATAAGGCCACCAAGGATACACAGAGGGAGAGATGTCAACATGGCATGCCAGCGTAACACTGTCATAGTCAACTAAGTTTTTCCACATCGACATAGGGACCCTCCAAATATGCTAAAAGTCATATAAAAAATGGGTGATGCATGTCCTGTCCTCCTTACCACATTAACATCAACATGGACTAGTATAAGGTCACCATGTGTTCAGGGTGATGTTATCATGACTTCGTATTCATTTAATGCTTTTGGGTTTGATCAGGGTCGATCAATGGTCCAGATCTTATCATGTGATTGGGATTGACAAACTCAAATTAAGTGTTGAAAGGTCCAATATGATCCCGACAATCATGCTTCTACAACATCATCGTCGAGAAAGTATTGTTTCACCCTAGCGCAAGCAATCCCTGATTGTTCAAATGACATCGTTGTCATCAGGGAAATGCATTTCACCTCAATGTGAGTTATCTCTTGGAGTCCAAGATGTTTTTTCTACGTAAAAACCTTACATGTGGGCCAACCACTGACTGCCATGTGGGAAAGGAGACCCTCCAAAGGCACTAAAAAGCATATAAAAAATAATTGACATGTGTTCTTCCACCTCAGCCACATCGACACCATAGTTGGCCAATAGAAAGTTGCCACATGTCCATACTGACATCTACCTAATATTGTCGAGGCCTTACCAAATTTTGGCTTTTGACTATGCCAAATAAATGGCTCTCGTTATTTTTCTAGGGAATATCGAAGGTCCATATTTAATCTTGGGGCTCCAATGATCCAACTTACATCCTCACCCAACATACTTTGTAAACTTGCAATTATTACTATTTATTTACATTTCTCTTTTAGGAAAAATTGGAAGTGGAAACAAACCATGTGACAATTGGCCTTCCAACAACAACCCATTAAAAATAATGAGATATGAAGTTAAGCTAACATATAAGGGAGATGCAAGGAGAAATGGAGAATTCCATTAGCATAAATTAGAGCTTGAAGAAGGAAAATTGCTTGAAGTTGGGTGGACAAAGGAGTTAATTTTCATGTTCACTCTAAGTGAAGGTGTCTCTGAGCCTTGGCCTATGCAATTTTTTAATGGTAATGAGTAACAATACATAGAGTTTGTGTATTGCTTGCCCCTTTGTAATTTTCTCTCGAGAATAATAAAAATCCCATTTAAATGATGATATCTGAGAGTTAGTGCATTCTGTTCTTGGGTATCTTTGTTATGAGTTGTAGTGTGTTGTACATACTTTGTTGAAGTAAATTTTCATCATGTAGCACACATTCACATAATTTATCATTGTTGGGTGTTTTTATTTTTCCCAATGGATGTACATAGCATTCCTTTGTTGCCTGGACGAATTTAAACTTACCTGGGCATTTTATTTACTTCCTGGGAAAATATATACTTACCTGGGCAAGCTTACATACCTTGTGGATGTTTTTCTTCTTATCCAGTTACCCAATTCGTCCCCAAACAATTTTAATTGTTGTTGGTTACAAAAAAAAAAAACCTTTAATAATTTATCTCCATTGTTAGTCGACTCATCCCAATTGGGTTTACCTCGTGGTCAATTTTCCTCATTAAGCTGGTCAAAGTTTCATTTGCCCAACCCAACCATTAAAGCATCCGACTAGGGTTTTCATTTGATCGACCTAACCATCAAAGAATTCAACCAAGATTTCATTTGGTCAACCCGACTATCAAATAATTCAACCAGGTTTTCATTTGGTTGACCCGACCATCAAATAATTCGACCGAGATTTCATTTGTTCGATCCGACCATCAAAAATTCGATTGGGTTTTCATTTGGTCAACCCAACTGTCAAATAATTCGACCAAGCTTTCATTTGGTCGACCTGAAGATCAAATCATTTGATCGAGGTTCCATTCATTCGACCCAACCATTGGAGAATTCGACTAGTCATCGATAAGGCTGACTCGAATAGTGGGTGGTCGAATGGTTTATTATTTGGTTGACTTGATTGATTGGCATATTGCAAGGATCATAACCAGAAAAAGAATATCAATATAGAAATAAAATTTTTATTCTGCAGTAGAATATGTGTTGGTGAGATGGACAGGCCATAGGCCTACCATTTACGAATCATATGGTATCATATCAGGTTTGCCAAAGACATTGAAGAAATATCCATGGGAAAATCCTTGAACATGGAGAAGCTAGAAGAGTCAAGAGACTTAAATAGGAAGATTCAAGAGGAATGTCAGTATTGGAGAAAGACAACACATGAGATAGAGAAAGAGATTTCCAAGCTCTTGGACTCCTTCATGGTGGCCCTGGATCGGTAGCTAGTCATCAAGATAAAATTTTTAAGTGAAGAATTGAAAGGGAGAAGCATGGGATTCTTCTGAAGAGAAATTGATGTTCAATCTATTAGTATTGAGAAGTTATCTTCATATAGAGAATAAATGATCATTTATACCTTGAACCCATGACTTTATAAAACTCAAACCATCTGTTTTGTAAAGAAAAAAACAAGTGGGAGAATGTTGAAAATGTGTTATTTTCTTTTCATGTGGATTACACTAGGTGAAAATACAATAACTACATTAGTATGTTTTTACCTTATTTTTGTGTTATTTTAGTGAATGGTTTTTCAACCCATTGTATGGAATAAAATTGTGATCTAACTTAGATTAAGAGGTTAAGGTTTTGAATGTTGCATAATACCTAGATATTTTATTTTGAATGATCAAAGTTGTAACACACCCCCGACGGGGGATGAAATTTTTTTGCTTTTCTTAAGGGATAGATTCTCCATCCATGGTTTCTAATTTGGAAAGTTGGGGAACTAGTTCGACCTCCTGGTCAAGGATTTATGATTCTGAAGTTGAATGACTCTCTGAGACCCTGATGGTCTAGATCTATAATTAAACGCATACCCTTTCGACTGTTGGGTGTAGGTCTAATGGTACACGTGACCTTCCCTTCACGCTTGGGGAATCTCTGTGTTTGGGCGCTAGACCCTTTTCTGATAAGCCCCTCCATGAGGTGACCTTGGTCGATGAAATCACACAAACACACAATTGTGAGCACGACCAAAGGTGATTTGAAACCAAACTACTTTTTGGCCAACCCTCAACTTTTTAAAGTTTGTGCATATCTGATCCCCACAATTCTACGGGACCATCAATCTCATCGACCTTGATGGTGATTCTGAACTGATGGATCAAATCCATCGTTTATGAATCTACGGATCAGATCTAACCTTTATAAATCAACGATTGTTATCTATCCTCCTTTCATGTCTTTCACGTGCCTTCCCAGACCTCCCTGATATTTTGGCACGTAGCTCCCTTCCAAACCAATAATTACGATTGGTTATGGCTCTCCAACCTTCGGGATTTTCAGTTCTCAAGCTCTCGTTTCTTTCAGAGATCTTCGTACCCAGAGTTGTATATCGGACGCCACGCGTCTACTCCAATCAATGGTCTATATCGCTCTCGACAAACACAAATATATGGAGTGAATCCTTCTAGAGTATCAGATCTTTTGACACCTATCCCTTGTAAGTGGATGATTCAGATGAACTCTAGCTCTTTAGCCTTCAGGATTTCTTTGTTTATTACCTTCTCTTTTTTCGGGGTGATTTCTCCTAGAGTGTTAGATCATTTACCATGCGTCCTCTCCAAATAAATGGTCCTGGTCCTCTTTGGGACTTCGACACTTTTCAATTGAGACAAGATCAACGACCCTATGCTCCCTTCTTGATCAACGATCGAGATTCTACTTTGGGACTTCGGTGCTTTCACCCTCTAATTTCCTTCAGAGTATTCCATACCTGGAGTTCTAGATATGGCCCCATGCATCCACTTTCAAATAAATGACCGTCGTCCGCTTTGGGACTTCGGCCTTCGATGATTTCAAATCTCAGTTTCTCCACACTCTTCTTCTCCCGAAATGTTTTATCTGGAGTTCACGATATGATGACATCTATCCTCTCATATATCAACAACTCCAAGCTACTTCGGCTATTCGGGGTTCATCAATTTCAAACTTTACTCCTTCGTTTTTTTCCAGCGTACTTTCACCCGGAGTTCAAGATCTTTCTCCACGTACCCTCTGGATCCAACGGTTGATGTTTACTTTGGGTATTTACCCAGACTCTACAAGTTTTATGCCACCTTTCCTCCTTGATGATGAATGGTCCCATACTACTTCGGGACTTCGGTACTTTAGTAACTCTACTCTCCTACATGTGCAAAGTACTAAGGCTTGGGCACCTTGCTTGGATCAAACAACTATTGGTCCTTTGCGTTGTAATCCAACGACCACTGTCTCTCCTCCTCCTGAGCTTCTGATCTCTTCCGACTCAGAAGATTTTCTAAGTGTTCAAAGGCCTCGACCTTTTCTCCTCCTGCGAGTCTGGATGTTTGTCTTCGTCTGCATGCCTGAAAGTGTTATCCCTTCTCAGCTTGATCCCCTTGAATATTTTTCCTTCCCGCACATTCCTTGTGTTTTAGGGATCTCGTCAAAGCCAGATCGAAGGTCCACGATGATCAACAATTCACAGAAATTGTGGGGTTCAACCTCCGCCATCAGGGAAGTGCTCGCTCAAATATATTCTAATCCTAGTCAATGATATTCCATTTCTAACACAATCAATGACGTAGGTTGATTGTGGCCATGAACTAAAATGTCTGTTATCAGGTTCTTAAGTCATGGGTATTTCTGGTAACTTGAATATCTTCTACCTCCTAGATCTGACAGTTAGGATGGTTCCCGGGTATCCTCATATCTAAGGCTCATAGTTAACTTTGGGAGTTCGATACTTCAGATATTTTACCTCCCTTACGATGAACTTTTTTAGTTCTCCAAACTTGCAAAGTTTGAATGACTCCAAGGGTTAAGTCCCACACTCTTTCCCATATCCAACGGTCACAACAAACTTCTTCTGAACAAGGGAACCTTCCCTTTCAATACTTCAATCTCAATATCATTCCTGAGATTTGTTAGCTCTAAAAGGCTTAATAGCTTTGCACTCTTTCTCCTAAACTTAACACTTAGAAGGGTCTTCTGCACAACCCTTGCGCTCCTTCATCAAGTCTATAACTTAAGTGATTCTCGGTCTCTGTTTTCCTCGTAGAGAGCTTGTGCATATATGCACTACCTCTCCTGATCTTAACAAACTCTGTCCTCCAAGGGACTCATACTACTAGGAGGGTCGACATGCATATGTGAAACTATTCGCATGGTCAACGAACTCACAGTTCATGGCTCTGTCTTAAGCAACCATAGGATGCAAGCATTTATGAGTATAAAAAAGGTCCAATTCATACAATTTCCTACTTGCCTAATTACACAATCAAGCAGACATAAAACGGGTATAGTATAAATCATTAAGCAAACATATCCATCCCTGCAACATTCACAAGATATCCAACTTTAATTCACAGTACCACTTAAATACACAAGATATATGATTACTTATCTATTACAGGTGGCAGCCAACTAACTAATTGTGAGTGTTCATCCTTCCACCCAACCATAGGCTCAGAGGCATTCATTCTTAGCACTCTAGCCACCCCTGTGCCAAGTCATGATATCACCAGGGAACTCTCGTGGTTCTCAAGGATTCTTTCTCTATTTCATCTTCTGCTCGGGTTTTGTTCTCTGCAACTTTTAGAGATTTCTTTCTCTTTCATGGCCCTGGGTGAGGTTTATCAGATGCTCACTCAGAATCAATCTCATGGCCTTTTTTTCATCATCTATTGGAGAGATCCTCTCTCTCCTTACCAATTTTCTTATTATCTCTTTTCCCCCAGGATGGTTCTTGACCCATCCCATTCCTTTTGTCATAAGGGAACTTAGGTCAGCTTGGTCTGTCATACCTAGTGGTACTTTGGGATGACATTGTGCAGTTAGACCATGCTTTCATTCATGGGAGTGGTTGATAATTCAACCACTGGTCCTTTCTTCATTAACTGGTTTCTCTCCTTGGGATCCGAAGGAGATTTATTATCCCCATCAAGGGAAATTTGGTGTTATTTGATATAATGAACCCTCTCTTATAGTTTTCACAATCTTTCCTATAGTGATATCATGGCTAGTAATTTCAAGGCTTCACCCCCACATTCACTTATTGGAAACTCAACCAATAATACATTTTCACTGTCCATGTGCCTTAGCATGGTAATCCTATTTTATGATTAATTACAAGATGGGGGAAACAGGGGTGTTACTAAAGTTAATACAATGAAAAATATGGATGTGTGGTTCTAAGTTAAGTTGGTTTTCATGATTAAGGGTTTCTAGGGTAAATGTTTGTGTGTTATATGTGTGTTATATGTGTGTCATTATTGTTATTCTATTTTGCTTAAAAATATGCATGTATTTCTTCATTTTCATCAAATTAAAACTTAGAAAAGTAAGGTACTCAGAAAACTAGGAAGATGAAGAATAATTTAAGTTTGTAAGTAGATGAAGCACAATGTAGGTTTGGAACTATCATTTTCTTTTAGAGTATGAAATTAAACTACTTATGAGTGATTTACTACAACTAGGTTGAAAGTAAATTCATTCAAGAATGAATGAATAACATACATTGAGATCGATACACCATAACCCAATATATATATATATATATGTTAATAGAATACCCTTATTAAATACTAACCAAGTTTGTGCTTCATCTTTAAAAATTTGAAAGTTAAAATATGCTTATCTAGAAAATGAGAGAAACGTTTTTTCATTATAAAACTAACAAGGGGAGTTGTAGAGCAGCAAGTCCCTACCATTAGGACAATCATTCCAATACTGCGACCATGGCCGTACAATCAAGGAATTTTAAAAGTTTTAATAATTGAATCAAGTTAATTTCTAAAAGTGTATCGGGTGGTTTTCAAACTTGAACATGCCACTTGTCAAAGAGTTTTAATAGAGTACATATAAGGTTTGTTGGTTCTAATCTAGAGTTAAAATCGAATATGAATTTGTATCGAAATTGACAGTTTTGTGATATTACTGAGAATACTGATTATTTATTTATTTATTTTCAAACAGGTGGTATGGTAAAAAGACAACTATGAACACAACATTGTCTATTCAATAGAAAACATGATAATAAATGCTTTACTTCTTAACCCAACCCAACACAACATTATCTATTCAATAGTGAGCGTGTTAATAACTCCCTTCATAACCCAACATAATTATTGTGAAAGTCTTTCCAACAGATTCCCAACACAATATTTCTGTAACTCCAAATGTATGGCCATAATAACTCCAAAATTATTCGGTTTGTGAAATGTTAACACACTTCTTGTAAGTTGGCTACCACTGAAAGAGAAAAATAAACTTGGAGAATTTACAAGGATGTGAAATATCGATTAGAATTGTCTGTTTTTGTTTCCACCCAACAAGTGTAATATGTTTCAGGCCAACATGTGTTAGGTGGAATTAGAATTTTTGACGATAACCAATTGAAGGGATACAAGCTAGGAGAAATATCCTAACACATGTTTTATGGAAAAAGACAAGTGTTATTTCTAGGTGGACACGTTTTCTCCAGGGATGCAGGCATGGATGAGTTGTAAAAGAAATGGCACAATTTCAACCTCATGCAAAGAAGCTTTCAGTTGCTCACCATATTATCAAAATAAGCATCATTGATGTTGTTGGGTTTGAATCTCCAATTCGTTGATATTGTGAAGGAGTCTAGTTTCTAAATCACTTCTATATCTGAGGTAAGTTGTTTGGCCATTCAACCTATTCATATTTGCATTCAACATATTTTGAAGATTAGCGCAGGATAGAGTTTTATGATGTCAATGGAAATACGATTTTAAGATGAAGATCCAGATAAATATTAGTTCAATATCATTACTATCATTATGGAGTGTACTCATATCGATTGGTGGGCCATTTTTGCTCATAGAGTGAGTAGATTTTGTGTTTGAATCCTAATATGATATAATTTATTTGATCTTTTCTGGCATTATATGTTACAAGAGTTATCCAACTACCTTCAAAGAGATAACTAAGGGTGCCCAATGTGCTCAATATGTATAATATGTTGACATTATGCAATGGATTTGGGCATCGAGAGGGTTTAGAGTCTTGCATTGGGATACATACAGATCTACAGGGAAAAAAAAACTTTTATTTGTATCTTGCATTCATGTATGTTTCAATTCAAACCTTTCTTTGATCCGACTGCCTACATTCTTTTCTTTCTCAACTGAGTGAGAAGACTGACCTAATCATTATCTAAATCTTGTGGCATGCAAAAAATGCAAGAGACAATGCAGCTTCTAACCCTAAGGGAAGCTTTCAGAGTGACAATAGTACCCAACCTTTTTGTCATGATCTCTGGGACTAGATCCATGTCAGTGCCATTTGAATTCCTGGAATGATTCCACCACTTCTAATAATGTCTAGAAACAAGATTTCATTTAGGGATCACAGGGTGAGAGTCTCTTCGTTGAGAATGGTAGCGCTCAGATAATTAGGATCTCCTTCAATTGCAAAGAGAATATCACAGTAAATCTAGTTGTTGTATTCCTTGTTCTCTACGGTTATGCTATGCAGTATTCTTCCTATGTCGTGCATGCTCATGTCAGCCATTAAAATCCCCTTTCCATTCACGGATATCGAATTTACTATGTCGATTAACTCGTCTGCAAAAAATCAGTGGAATGAAATTAGCTCATGAGATGATGAATTGTATCACTTCAGAAAATAATATAAGTACATATGAAGGGACCAACATGTGAAGCCATTTGCAGTGTCATTCAATCATTGTGGATCTCGGAAGTGAAGGTCAGATTCCTCGTTTCCATTTCGTCTTTGTTTTTTTGGATCTGTGCATTCTATCTTTAAATGCTCCTTTCAAGATTCATCTAAAAACAAGATGAGAAATCAACTGGATGTAGGTGAGATTTAAAATTCTCCTTTCAAGATTCATCTGAAACTGGGAGGAGAAATAGACTGGCTATAGGTGAGATTTCATCTTTCCTGAAGGGTTTCCCAGGCACAAAATGTAATTTTAAGTATAAAAAAAGGAATGAAGTTTTTTAGTGAATTTTGTTAACTTGCAGACCTGAATGTGGAAGTAACTTAGACCCAATAGTATATCTATCTCTGGTAACTTAGAATATATATCGTATTCCAAGCATACAATTCATACAAGCTAGTATATATAATGTATACCTGTGTCTTTGCATCTGCAGGCTTCTATCTTTTCATCTGCAGGCTTCGATCAAAACTCTAGTCATAGCACCATTCCAACTCCAAATTTCCATCACAACTCTAGTCACACGACTCAAGTAAGGAACCAAACATAGTTTCTTGGGGATTCAACTATAGAGAAATAACATGAAAGGAAGTTTTGAGCAATAGGTAAAGTAAGGAAAGGGTATGAGATTGAGAAAGAAGAACCAACCTGTTTGCAGGCTCGTGTACGTTTGCATGGCTACATAGGTGGCAGTGATAGATCAAATCACTATGGACTATCCAGTGCATCAAACAGTTAAGGTTAAGAAGTAATTCTAGAGTCATTTATAGCATTACTTCGTTGGGAAAAAATCACTATGCAAATGCATTCTTTAAATCAATATAAACTAAGCTATATTCTCTCTCAGCCTCAGGAAGAGGCCAAATAAAAGGTCCAATTCAAAACTTAAGTTAAACTGCTTGAATTTCAACTCAAGTTGTATGAATTTCCAAAGACTTTGGTTAAAACATTAAAAATTTATTGGTGTTTGTGCCAAGTTAATAGTAAAAACAAAAATCGATTACTAATAGTCCCTACCAACCCAAAGGGTAGGGACTAATAAGATGATCATCCCTAAATGACTTCACTCATTAATTTAAATAATAGAGTTATGTGTATGTGTGAATTTAAAGTGTTTCCTTAAGTTAATTAAGTGTCGAATGGAAAATGCTATATAGTAAATATATAGAAAATTGGTTATAGTATGGAATGCGATATATTATATAGGAAACATATAGATGGAAGGAATACATGTTGTAGTAAGTTAATTTAAGTGTAGAATGGAATATTATTCATTGAGAGGACATTTATCATTAGGTACTTATTGTACAAGAACAAGATAAACAACATGGATGACAAGAGGTTCCTCAAAATTCTAGCCAAAATCACCAAAGATTAAAGCAGGGATGGCATAATGATGTCAAGTCTTGGCTAAATCATTGGGGAATAAAATAATTCATTATGTAGAATATGGATGATATTAAAACTATTGTAAAAACTAAATTTAAAGAGAATCTATGGTGTCGTAAAGAATTAGAGAATAAAATAAAATAAAGATATTATAGGGAGGTGGTTAATCCTAATCTTGAATATCAAACTTATCTCTTTGTTTTGACTAGAGTAAAGAAGAGAATCAACATTTTTAAAATAAAAACTAATTCTCATGAGTTACATAGTGAAACCAGCAAAACACCATGGTAGGAAAGAATTTGTCGACCTTCCTAAATTTAAGTTTTTTATTTATTATTATTATTATTTATTATGAGTGCAAATATAAATTATATTAGGATGTTATTTGTTATGATTTAAAATAGAAATAAAGTTTTTTTGGTTTGTTCTAAATGTCTCTCACTTGTGGCCAATATTTCAACCATTGGCTAAGAAACCACAACCTAAGGGCATTTAAGTCATGGCTAGAGTTTTTGGTGTCTCCTCCCCACTAAACAGACAATAAGGGTATTGAACTAGAATCACCTAACAAACAAAACCCCCACCTTAACCACATGTGCTAACATAAATTAACGAAATAAAAATAAAAAATATTATTAATTCAAAATTAATTTTAAAATAGGAAGATTGGGAATTGAAATCGATCCTAGTCGATGATCTTCCATTTATGACACGATCAATGATCTAGGTTGATCGCGGCCATGAACTAAAATGTTCGTTATCAGGTTCTTAAGTCATGGGTAGTTCTGGTAACTCAAATATCGTCTACCTCCTAGATCTGACAGTCAGGACGGTTCCCGAGTATCCTCATATCTAAGGCTCAGAGTTAACTTTGGTAGTTCGATACTTCAGATATTTTACCTCCCTTACGATGAATTTTCTCAGTTCTCCGAACTCGCGAAGTTTGAATGACTCCAAGGGTTAAGTCCCACACTCTTTCCCATATCCAACGGTCACAACAGACCATGGCTTCTTCTGAACAAGGAAACCTTCCCTTTCAATACTTCAATCTCACTATCCTTTCTGAGATTTGTTAGCTCTGAAAGGCTTAATAGCTTTGCACTCTTTCTCCTAAACTTAACACTTAGAAGGGTCTTCTTCACAACTCTTGCGCTCCTTCATCAAGTCTAGAACTTAAGTGGTTCTCGGTCTCTTCTTTCCTCGTAGAGAGCCTGTGCATATATGCATTACCTCTCCTGATCTTAACAAACTCTGTCCTCCAAGGGACTCATACTACTAGGAGGGTCGACATGCATATGTGAAACGATGCCCACGGTCAACGAACTCACAGTTCATGGCTCTGGCTTAAGCCACCACAGGATGCAAGCATTTATGAGTATAAAAAAAGGTCCAATTCATACAATTTCCTACTTGCCTAATTACACAATCAAGCAGACACAAAACGGGTATAGTATAAATCATTAAGAAAACATATCCATCCCTGAAACATTCACAAGATATCCAACTTTAATTCACAGTACCACTTAAATACACAAGATATGCGATTACCTATCTATTACAGGTGGTAGACAACTAACTAATTGTGGGTGTTCATCCTTCCACCCGACCATAGGCTCAAAGGAATTCATTCTTAGCACTCTAGCCACCCCTGTGCCAAGCCATGATATCACCAGGGAACTCTCATGGTTCTCAAGGATTCTTTCTCTGTTTCAGCTTATGCTCAGGTTCTTTTCTCTGCAACTTTTAGAGATTTATTTCTCTTTCATGGCCCTGGGTGAGGCTTATCAGATGCTCACTCGGAATCAATCTCGTGGCCTTTTTTTCATCATCCATTGGAGAGATCATCTCTCTCCTTACCGATTTTCTTATTATATCTTTTCCCCTAGGATGGTTCTTGACCCATCCCATTCCTTCTGTCATAAGGGAACTCAGGTCAGCTTGTTCTATCATACCTAGTGGTACTTCGAGATGACATTGTGCAGTTAGACCATGCTTTCATTCATGGGAGTGGTTGATAATTCAACCACTGGTCCTTGCTTCATTAATTGGTTTCTCTCCTTGGGATCCGAAGGAGATTTATTATCCCCATCAAGGGAAATTTGGGGTTATTTGATATAATGAACCCTCTCTTATAGTTTTCACAATCTTTCATATAGTGATATCATGGCTAGTAATTTCAAGGCTTCACCCCTGCATTCACTTATTGGAAACTCAAACAATAATACATTTTCACTATCCACATGCCTTAGCATGGTAATCCTATTTTATTATTAATTACAAGATGGGGGAAATAGGGGTGTTACAAAAGTTAATACAATGAAAAATATGGATGTGTGGCTCTAATTTAAGTTGGTTTGCATGATTAAGGGTTTCTAGGGTAAATGTTTGTGTGTTATATGTGTGTCATTATTGTTATTCTATTTTGATTAAAAATATGCATGTATTTCTTCATTTTCATCAACTTAAAACTTAGAAAAGTAAGGTACTCGAAAAACTAGGAAGATGAAGAATAATTTAAGTTTGTAAGTAGATGAAGCACAATGTAGGTTTGGAACTATCATTTTCTTGTAGAGTATGAAATTAAACTACTTATGAGTGATTTACTACAACTAGGTTGAAAGTAAATTCATTCGAGAATGAATGAATAACATACATTGAGATCGATACACCATAACCCAATATATATATGTTAATAGAATACCCTTATTAAATGCTAACCAAGTTTGTGTTTCATCTTTAAAAATTTGAAAGTTAAAATATGTTTATCTAGAAAAATGATAGAAACATTTTTTCATTCTAAAACTAACAAGGCGAGTTGTAGAGCAGCAAGTCCCTACCATTAGGACAATCATTCCAATACTGCGACCATGACCGTGCAATCAAGGAATTTTAAAAGTTTTAATAATTGAATCAAGTTAATGTCTAAAAGTGTATCGGGTGGTTTTCAAACTTGAACATGCCACTTGTCAAAGAGTTTTAATAGAGTACATATAAGGTTTGTTGGTTCTAATGTAGAGTTAAAATTGAATATGAATTTGTATCGAAATTGTCAGTTTTGTGATATTACTGAGAATACTGATTATTTATTTATTTATTTTCAAACAAGTGGTATGGTAAAAAGACAACTATGAACACAACATTCTCTATTCAATAGAAAACATGATAATAAATGATTTACTTCTTAAACCAACCCAACACAACATTATCTATTCAATAGTGAGCGTGATAATAACTCACTTACTTCATAACCCAACATAATTATTGTGAAAGTCTTTCCAACAGATTCCCAACACAATATTTCTGTAACTCCAAACGTATGGCCATAATAACTCCAAAATTATTCGGTTTGTGAAATGTTAACGCACTTCTTGTAAGTTGGTTGCCATCGAAAGAGAAAAATAAACTTGGAGAATTTAAAAGGATGTGAAATATCGATTAGAATTGTTTGTTTTTGTTTACGCCCAACAAGTGTAATATGTTTCAGGCCAACATGTGTCAGGTGGAATTAGAATTTCTGAAGATAACCAATCGAATGGATACAAGCTAGGAGGAATATCCTAACACATGTTTTATGAAAAAAGACAAGTGTTATTTGTAGGTGGACACGTTTTCTCCAGGGATGCGGGCATGGACGAGTTGTAAAAGAAATGGCACAATTTCAACCTCATGCAAAGAAGATTTCAGTTGCACACCATATTATCAAAATAAGCATCATTGATGTTGTTGGGTTTGAATCTCCAAATCATTGATACTGCGAAGGAGTCTAGTTTCTAAATCACTGCTATATCTGAGGTAAGTTGTTTGGCCATTCGACCTATTCATAGTTTCATTTAGCATATTTTGAAGATTAGCACAGGATAGAGTTTTATGATGTAAATGGAAATACGATTTTAATACGATGATCCATATAAATATTAGTTCAATATCATTACTATCGTTATGGAGTGTACTCATATTGATTGGTGGGCCATTTTTTCGCATAGAGTGAGTAGAGTTTGCGTTTGAATCCTAATATGATATAATTTATTTGATCTTTTCTGGCATTATATGTTACAAGATTTGTCCAACTACCTTCAAAGAGATAACTAAGGGTGCCCAATGTGCTCAATATGTAGAATATGTTTACATTATGCAATGTATTTGGGCATCGAGAGGGTTTAGAGTCTTGCATTGGGATACATACAGATCTACAGGTAAAAAAAACCTTTTATTTGTATCTTGCATTCGTGTATGTTTCAATTCAAATCTTTCTTTGATCTGATTGCCTACATTCTTTTCTTTCTCGACTGAGTGAGAAGACTGACCTAATCATTATCTAAATCTTGTGGCATGCAACAAATGCAAGGGACAATGCAGCTTCTAACCCTAAGGGAAGCTTTCAGAGTGACAATATTACCCAACCTTTCTGTCACGATCTCTGGGACTAGATCCACATCATTGCCATCCGAATTCCTGGAATGATGCCACCACTTCTAATAATGTCTAGAAACAAGATTTCATTTAGGGATCACAGGGTGAGAGTGTCTTCGTGGAGAATGGTAGCGCTCAGATAATTAGGAGCTCCTTCAATTGCAAAGAGGATATCACAGTAAATCTAGTTGTTGTATTCCTTGTTCTCTATGGTTATGCTATGCAATATTCTTCCTATGTCGTGCATGCTCATGTCAGCCATAAAAATCCCCTTTCCATTCATGAATATCGAATTTACTATGTCGATTAACTCGTCTGCAAAAAATCAGTGGAATGAAATTAGCTCATGAGATGATGAATTGTATCACTTTAGAAAATAATATAAGTACATATGAAGGGACCAACATGGGAATCCATTTGCAGTGTCATTCAATCATTTTGGATCTCAGAAGTGAAGGTTATATTCCTCGTTTCCATTTCGCCTTTATTTTTTTGGATCTGTGCATTCTATCTTTAAATGCTCCTTTCAAGATTCATCTAAAAACAAGATGAGAAATCAACTGGATGTAGGTGATATTTCAAATGCTCCTTTCAAGATTCATCTGAAACTGGGAAGAGAAATCGACTGGCTATAGGTGAGATTTCATCTTTCCTGAAGGGTTTTCCAGGCACAAAATGCAATTTTAAGTATAAAAAAAGGAATGAATTTTTTTAGTGAATTTTGTTAA
The DNA here is from genome assembly GCA_009831015.1 of Picea engelmannii. Lineage (NCBI taxonomy): Eukaryota > Viridiplantae > Streptophyta > Pinopsida > Pinales > Pinaceae > Picea > Picea engelmannii. The sequence continues at coordinate 728,103 of ML779601.1, read as the reverse complement.
CTTGCAGACCTGAATGTGGAAGTAACTTAGACCCAATAGTATATCTATCTCTGGTAACTTAGAATATATATCATATTCCAAGCATACAATTCATACAAGCTAGTATATATAATGTATACCTTTGTCTTTGCATCTGCCGGCTTCCATCAAAACTCTAGTCATAGCACCATTCCAACTCCAAACTTCCATCACAACTCTAGTCACACGGCTCATGTAAGGAACCAAACATAGTTTCTTAGGGATTCAACTATAGAGAAATAACATGAAAGGAAGTTTTGAGCAACAGGTAAAGTAAAGAAAGGGTATGAGATTGAGTAGGTAAAGAAGAACCAACCTATTTGCAGGCTCGTGTACGTTTGCATAGCTACATAGGTGGCAGTGACAGATCAACTCACTATGGACTATGCAGTGCATCAAACATTTAATGTTAAGAAGTAATTCTAGAGTAATTTATAGCATTACTTCGTTGGAAAAAAATCACTATCCAAATGCATTCTTTAAAGCAAGATAAACTAAGCTATATTCTTTCTCAGCCTCAGGAAGAGGCCAAATAAAAGGTCCAATTCAAAACTTAAGTTAAACTGCTTGAATTTCAACTCAAGTTGTATGAATTTCCAAAGACTTTGGTTAAAACATTAAAAATTTATTAGTATTTGTGCCAAATTAATAGTAAAAACAAAAATCGATTACTAATAGTCCCTACCAACCCAAAGGGCAGGGACTAATAAGATGATCATCCCTAAATGAAATCACTCATTAATTTAAATAATAGCGTTATGTGTGTGTGTGTGTGTGTGAATTTAAAGTGTAAAATGGATATATATATATATATATATATATATATATATATATATATATATATATATATATATATATATATATATATATATATAAGTGTTTCCTTAAGTTAATTAAGTGTCGAATGGAAAATGCTATATAGTAAATATATAGAAAATTGGTTATAGTATGGAATGTGATATATTATATAGGAAACATATAGATGGAAGGAATACATGTTGTAGTAGGTTAATTTAAGTGTGGAATGGAATATTATCCATTGAGAGGACATTAATGATTAGGTACTTATTGTACAAGAACAAGATAAACAACATGGATGACAAGAGGTTCCTCAAAATTTTAGCCAAAATCACCAAAGGCTAAAGAAGGGATGGCATAATGATGTCAAGTCTTGGCTAAATCATTGGGGAATAAAATAATTTATTATGTAGAATATGGATGATATTAAAACTATGTAAAAACTAAATTTAAAGAGAATCTATGGTGCCATAAAGAATTATAGAATAAAATAAAATTAAGATATTATAAGGAGGTGGTTAATCCTAATCTTGAATATCAAACTTATCTCTTTGTTTTGACTAGAGTAAAGAAGAGAATCAACATTTTTAAAATAAAAACTAATTCTCATGAGTTACATAGTGAAACCAGCAAAACACCATGGCAGGAAAGAATTTGTCGACCTTCCTAAATTTAAGTTTTTTATTTATAATTATTATTATTTATTAGGAGTGCAAATATAAATTATATTAGGATGGTATTTGTTATGATTTAAAATAAAAACAAAGTTTTAAGGGCATTTAAGTCATGGCTAGAGTTTTTGGTGTCTCCTTCCCACTAAACACATAATAAGGGTATTGAACTCGAATCGCCTAACAAACAAAACCCACACCTTAACCACATGTGCTAACATAAATTAACAAAATAAAAATAAAAATATTCTTAATTAAAAATTAATTTTAAAATAGGAAGATTGGAAATTGACATGGAACCCTCGTTGCAGTTATATTTTTCCTAGCCCTCACTGCTTCACCTCTGTAAGCTGGAAGCCGAGTACCGCCATTGCTTCCCCTTAGTGATCTGGAGAAGCTAAGAAGTTCAGTTGGCGTGCGCACTTTCCTTGCTGGTGAAAGAGTTTGAGGCCATAGGGTTTTTATTTTGTCGGCCTCAGTTTTGATGGTTGTCGGGTTGTGGCAGAGTGTTGTTGTTGTTGCTTGTGGCAGAGTGTTGTTGCTTGCCAGAGGAGCAATCTTTAGTCGTAAAATTCACAGGCCTAGCGCTCGTGTTGTTGAGGTATCCGCCGCATAAAATTTTAATAATTCTTTTCAAGCTGCCTATTGTGGAAGTGTTTATTTTTTTCTTTTTGACAGCAAGAGACGGAATGTTTTTTAGCCACTAGACCATGGATTTTGATCTAAATATTGCAAATCTTAGCTACCTCTATATAGGTTAGGCTTTTGCATCTCATCTCCTCGTGTTTAATGGAAATCTCAGTTACCTCTATATAGGTTAGGCTTGGCTTATGCATCTCTTCATGTTTTTTTTTTTTTTTTAAAAGACAAAATCATTCTCAAAATTATTGGGTCCCTTTATTTATCCATATTAATAAAATTGAGAATATACATCTATGTGAGAATTTGTGTGGAAGTGGATTTACAAAAGGGCTTTTGGGACATGATTAACTCAATATCTAAGGATGAAATCATATTCAAACTCTAGACTATGAAAAGCAACAAACCAAGGATCTCAGGTTGGAAATAATTCAAGACTTTCAAATTCCAATAATAAATATGAAATTCTTGAATATTAGGAAGAAGAACAAGAAAATTCAAAGATTCATCTTGATTCATCTATTGGATCAATAGAAGAACAAGAGGAAGCAAAAAACAAAGTTCCAAATGTTAAGGATGAAACTTCATATGGAGTAATGGTAACTCCATAAGAGAAGGATCTAGAGTTAGAAGATGAATTATTAGAAAAGAAAAATGAGGAGCTTGGAGATGAGGAAAACCTGAAGAGGTTTTAAATAAAGACTTGTCACCTTCACAACAAAGTCAAATGAAAATCATAAAGAAAAAAAGATAAAATCAAACATTCTAGTGGGTAATTAAAAATTAATGGGGAAAACCCACATTAAAAATTGATTATGTTTTATTTTTCCATTTTTTTATACAAGCAATTGGATAAAATTTACTCTTGTACTCAAGAAATAAAAAGCCTAAGTAATGGAAGGATAAGGATTGGATCTCTTTTTTTTTCAATCTCTTTGTTGTAGTGACAAGAATCTTCCTTGTCATGTTGTAGGCTAAAGGAATCATCCTAATGTATTATGGTGCTAGCTTTGGTACAACCTTTTTTTCAATAAATATAAATTTTGTTCGGGTTAAAAATAATAATTTTAAAATAGATTTTTTTAATTTTATATAATTAAATTATATTAATTAAAATTTTTACATAATTAAATGTAAAATAGTAAAATACAATTTCTTATTAAAATTTACTTAAATTTATTTGATTAATTTGGAATATATTTTAGGTTTTTGATATAATTAAAAAAAACAAATTTAAAAAATTCAAATCTCTTTATCTATATAAAGTATAAAAAACTTTACACTATTAAAATTTGAAATTAATTCAATTAATTTGGTTTATTTGAGATATATTTTAAGTTTTTATTATAATTAAAGAAAATAATTTAAAATAAATCAAACACTCTCCTTCACATATACACAGACTTTACATGATTAAAATTTGAAATTAAATTTTTTACATAACAACTCCCAATTCAATTATATATATATATATTTATATTATTATTATTATTAAAACTAGAAAATAAATATTATAAACATTTTTCAACAAATTTCAATAAATTACATTCACACAACAAGCCATTTATACAACTAGGCTCCACATATAATATCAATCTTATAATATTGATGGATTACAACTATATAATCAATCACTAATACATGACACTTATGAAAAACAATGTCTGTTACTTATTGGAAGTTAATTTTAGTTTCGATGGCGGTTAATCATCATCAATATTTAAGAGATATATTTAATTTATTAAATCCAACTTTGACTATAATGAAATCACATTCAATAATATATATCCTCCTCTATTATTAAATATCATTATTTACATCATTATTATCAAATACAAAAGAAAAATATCAATAAGAAAATTTAAACAAATACTTACAACTATACTGCGTGTTTGAACATAAACATATAAAAATATCTCTCCAAAATAAAGGTAGAATGATTACGTTTCTGGGAACGCCAACTTTGTTTAATATTAATATTGTTTTGAAAATGTCAACTATTTACGATTTTTATATTTTTGGAAGTTAGCGTGGAGAGACGGTACCGAGTCAGTTAGAGGAGAGAGAAAAAATTGGATGTTATTATTTACTGTTTATATATTTTGGAAGTTAGCGTGGAGAGACGGTACTGAGTCGGCTAGAGGAGAGAGAAAAAATGGGATGTTATGAACAGAAATAGCAAATTGGATGCTATAAAACGATTGTCGACAGGAACAAGATTTTTTAATACTGTATTTAGAAAAAAATAACAATAAGTTAATAAATTAAACAGTGAAAGAAACATGTTTTATATTTGATTCTGATAATTTAATATATTAAGATTTTTGAAAGATACTTCATAACATAAAATAAAATAACATGTTTTATATTTGATTTTGACAATTTAATAGATTTTTGGAAGATACTTCATAGAGAAATATTTATTCGTAACGCAAATAAATTAAACAATAAAATAAGATTAATTTTATATATTTGATTTCGATAATATAGTAAATGAAGATCCTTCATAACATAATTTATTCATGTATATTATAGATTAATTTTGTTTTACTAAATGTTAATCATCATCAATAAAATAATCAATAAAATAAGTATTTTTTGTTTGCTAGTTTGTCAATAATCTATTAGTGTGTAGTCAACTACTATATAGCTAAATTTTTTGTGTTTCTAGAAGTTTAGAACCGGTGTGAACAGTAAGATAAGTATTATTGTTTAGATATTTTACAATTGATTTTTTAATTGGCAATGATAGTCATCAATGATAAAAAAAAATAATAAATTATTTTTTGTGTTTTTAAAGTTTAAAAAATAACATTTTTAAAGTCTTATATTTGTTATGAGTTAAAAGGTTAGTACAGTTTGGATTATAGACATTTATGTATTTTTAAATTGAGATTTAATGTGGGTGTATGTAAGTTGATATTTTAAGAAAAAATGTTTTTTCATTTTTAACTTTTATAATGTTATAAAGGATGACATTCTTTTATTTTACTGAGTTTTAGAATTATCGAACTTCCTATGTCATTATGGAGCTCACGAGAGTTTGTTCTTAATTAAAGAATGTTGATTTTCTTCTTTATGTTAAAATTAAGAGATATTTCAATAATGTTAAAACAAAGAGATATTTTTAATCTTTTAGGTTAAAGTCAATCAACTCCTTATAGTATCTTGATTTTCTCTTATCATCTAATTATTTATTTAATTATTTATTGCATTACAATTTCTTCTTAAATTTAAATATAATAATATTTTTAGTATTATCCATACTCTGCAAATTTAGCACAAACTTGACATCTTTATGTCAACCTTGCTTCCTTGAGCCCTAGTAAGTTTTGGCCGGAGTTTGACAATCTTAGGAAGCCTCTTGTCTTGGATGTTGTTTATCTTGATGTTGTACATTGGATACCTAGTCATACCCATGGTCTAATAAAAATTATAATGCATTACCTTTAAAAACTTGATATATTTCATTATCCAAGTAAATTATAAAAAAGAAATTGATTAAGGTGATAAATAATTAATGACTTTATTTCTATGCTTTAATTAAAAGAAAAAAACAATTCTCTCTATTTTAGAAATAATTAATGATATTAGTATTAAAGTGAGGAAGACCAAACTTAACACATATATAGTACAATATATTATATATAGAGAAGGATTTATTGATGTTAATGAGAAATATTATTTATGAAATAAATTATTGCTTAAATGTTTTAAGATTTTTTTTTGGTTGTTGTAAGAAATATTTGTCACTTGTGAGGCACCACTAATTGTAAGGGGGATTTTTGGGTGTCTCCCAACTAAACACATTTTAAGGTTATTGAAACCCAAACCTTAATGGGGGGATTTTTGGGTGTCTCGCAACTAAACAAATTTTAAGGTTATTGAAACCCACACTTTAATGGAATGTGATAAGGGAATTGACTTTTTGCAGATTGATTTTATATGAAAAGAAATTATATTTTTTTTGTTTATTTAAAATAAGTAAAAATCATCAAAATTAATCACAATGTAAATATAAATCATTATAATTGTAAAATTGAATTGCAATATGGATATTAAAAAATTTAAATTTATTTTTACATAAAACAATTACATTAATTTAAAATTACAATTTTATAATTAAATTTAAATGATAATAAATTGGAAAAATTCAAAATCTATATATATATATATATATATATATAATTCGAAAAAGAAAGTACATTAAACCACAAATAAGTTAACATTAGTTTTCCAAAATAAAATAAATTAAGTATCCACCTTATAAAACTAGTAAACGGTTTTGCCTCATCAACCAGGTTGACAAAGTATGAAGGCGTGTATCATGGTTTTGGCTTCGCTTTCGTTTCAACTATTATTATTGTTTAATTTACTAACTAATTTAATTATTTTTATGACTAATTTTTTAAGTAAAAAAATGATGATATGCATTATTAATTTTGATTTGAGAACATGATCTTTCAAATACATGTTTTAAAGTATTAATTAAAAAATATAAAAGAAATAAGATAGAACGCAATTTTCTTAACAATATTAAAATTTAATATTTAATTTAAATACTTTTAGTTAAGATTTTATATTCCATTTAAATGTTTTTAATTATTTTGAATATTTTTTATGTTTGTTTTTATATTCCATTTAAATGTTTTTAATTATTTTGAATATTTTTTATGTTTGTTGTAAAGAAAAAATCAACAAGATCAATATAAAGTAAAATTATCAATGCCTAAATTTTATAGGGTAGAAACTTACGTACGTGTTATTTTATCTTTTTAAAATTAATTATTTTTTTTTTTAATTGTATTTTTTTCTCATAATTTAGATTTTTATTTTATTTATGTTCAATAAAAAAAATTATGGAAAAAAGTTATAAATAATAAAGAAAATATTAAATTAATACATAAATAGTTTTACACGTTTCAAAACTATCTACATAGTTTATTTAAAAAAAAACTTAGCAATTATGACAAATAATTATGATAAAATGTGAAAACATACACATTAAAACAAATTATTAATTTATGTGATTATAAATCCAAAAATATTTAAAATATTGAAATGACATGATTTTTTTTAATAAATAAAAGTAAATATTAAATTGCAATATTAAATTCTAAATATAGAAATGCAATTTTATATATTTTTATTGAATAAAGTAAAATAAAAATTAAACATCTTTCAAACAAAAAATTAAAATGTAACATTTCCACTATAATTTCCATTTTAAATAATGCTTAATGTTGATGTAATATGTGATTGCTACTAAGCAATGTAATATGTCTAGATTTTGATTTGGTACAATCACTGCAAAGTGATTCTTAATAAAACAGAAAAGACACGATTCTTACACACACACACACATTACATTGAGATTTTTACCCAAGCCCAAATCGTGAAAACCAACAACCTCTTTAGAGTCGCACCTCTAATCTTCTATTCATTATATTTCCTTCATTGTTTACAATACCATATATAGGATCCCACAACATCCAAAACCCTAATCCATTGACCTGGATCAGTCAACAACTCTAATTCTTTAACCGAAATTAGAAAACCATGTGCCGAAAAACCGCAAAAAATGGACCAAAAAAATTTCTTGATGGCTCTCGTGCCCGCAACCCTCCCGGATAAGGAGTGATAAGAACCCCCTAAACCTCCCCCCATATCAGTGTACAATACATGTAATCAATTTTGCAAAGAATATAACACATACCCAACAACATGTGAGTTGTATTTTTGAATGTTAATAACAAAATGTGATGTCAATTGCTAAGGGGACAAAGACATAGATGGGGGAGGAATTATCCACAAGAGAGGGGAGGGTCTGGGAGAATGTCTTAGAGGGGTCCAAGGGGGAGTTACCCATGTATATTAATTCAACCCATTTTCCTAAAATTGTTGTTGGTATATGAACCTTCTAATGTATGATTGAGTGTTCGCAGAGCCAATCATTGAATACATGTAAGAGGGTGGGTGTTAGTGGCCACATCCCATAGTTATTGGGACCATGGGGGGTTGAGTACATTCATCTTGGGGAAGTGTGTGATTCAAGAAAGAAATCCAAAGAAGAGGAAATTTGTATGGGTAGCAAGAACAATTTTTACAAATTCAATTTTTGTACATGAACAACAAGTAGAGAGGAAGAAAAGAGCTTGGATCTGGAACATCCATGGAGGGTGAATTCTAGATCATGTTGGAGCGTTTTTGCCATGTTTTGGAGTGTTTTGGAGCTGAATATTGAAGAGACGGGTTGTCAGGCGTAAAGAGTGAACTCATGAGTGAGTTGCACGATAACAAGTGTTTGGTGTTGTTTGTTGGTAGTTTTCCTAGCATCAAGATCCCTTGAGTTCCTAGCTAAGAGATTCTTGGTTACATGTTTCAGAGAGACCCTGATAAACAAATGGGATGCTTGAGGGACTGAGATCAGTGAAGGGGTATATTCTTTGTATTGGACAAGTAAAGAGGAAGAGAGATGGTGGAAAATAAGGATAATTGTAGGAGAATATCAATGGGTTGTGGGATTTCTGAGTTGTAAGTGGATACTAAGAGACCACCCTCTTTTGTGGATGTGAATTTCTAGTAGTATTTGGAACAACAAGTCTATGGTTGGGGGGAACATCCATCCCAAGAAACTGGTTGCACAACTAATTTGAAAGATAAGTGTTTTATATGTTTTATGTATTATATTTATGAGTTAAATTTCTATGCATGAACTTTGTGTACTTGAGAAAAATTTATATGTTTCTATGTTAGTTTATTAGTTGCATTTCACATCTATTTCAACATGTTGTACATGCATCTAATTTATGATAATAGGAAACTGTTAAATATGTATGTCAATCATAGCTAGAAGCTACAAGAAATTGAAAAAAAAATTAAGTTTAAGAGTATTCCACACTGTAATGTTCCTCAGTTGGGCTTGAGGATGTGACATTATGGTATCTGAGTGTCTGGTTCAAACATCGGGCTTGCATGGGATAGAACCTGTGTGAGTTTGACAAATTTGTTGTTGTAGGTTTTGTCTGTGACAAATTTGAGGGAAATTGGAGAAAACTATAGTGGAATTCCCAAATTTGTGAGAAAAACCTGAGTTTAAATGACTCGTGATTGTCTAAGAGAGGTTCAATGGAATGGATTTTCAGATTTGCAGAGTTAAATTTGATTTGAACGGTCAAAATTTGAGTTTTAATGGTTGTTGTAGTGTTTTTCATAGTTTGGTGAATCGACAACTAAGATCACATTTGATTGTGAGATCAATGACCGAGATTCACTTTAGTAAATTTAAAAATTCATAAGGTTTTGACCATTTGAGAGGTTGACTAAACCAATGGTCGAGATTAATTTTCCAAGGTTGGAAAAATGAAGTAGGTTGACGGTCTAGATTAGTTTTGGCCATTTGAGAGTTGGAGCCAATCGACGATTGAGATAATCTTTTCTTCAGGATCGACGACCCAAATTCGTCGAGGATTTTGATCAAAAAATTCTAAGTGTTGGAAATTCGTCAAGAGAAATCGTCAATGACCGATGATCGGGTCAGCCAAATTGGCAAAGAGTTTGGGTCATCCAAAAGAAATATCTGATGGTTAATGGGTCGATGGTCAAGCGTTGACCGAATTGGTGAAGAGTTCCATTCGCCAATGAAAATTGTCAATGGTCAGGTTGTCCTATTTAGTGTTTTGTTGCAAATCGGTTGTCAAGGGAATGTATCAATGGACGATGACTGGGTCAACAGTTTGGGAAAAATGGTGTGTACATCCAAAGGAAAATGTCAATCGTCGATGGATCTTGGATCAATGACTCACATTTCATCCAATTTGATATCAACGACTCATATTTGAAGGGATGCTATAAAAATTAAATAGTCAATTTATATGAGATTTTCTCAATTTTTCATATTTTTGAAGGTCATTAACTTGCAAGGCAATTTTGAGGGCCTAAACTGTGTTTTGAGGAGTTCTAAATTTTGAGATTGTAAGTGTTGTAGGCACCACCTAGAGTCTCTATATCTTAAACACAAGAGATCGAGGAGGGATTTCCAATGAGCTAATTTGTTTGCAAAATAGATGTCATATGAGAAAGTTATAGCCAAAACAATAAGGGTAAAATTTTGGTGTTAGATTACTTCCAGAGAGCATAACTCCTTACTGAGGGGTTCATTTCGGGAATAGGAGCAGTCTATGGAATATTATGAAACATAGCAAAAAATCATGGAGCCAGATTTAGGATCTGGGTATACAAAAATGTGCGAGGAAAAGAAGACACATGTAGCATATTGGGGTAAATTGAGTAAAATAGTCAAAACTTCTCCGGACCATAACTTTAAGCTTGGAGCTCAGATTTGAGCAAACGAATAGTCATTGGAAATATATTGAGGAGGAGGAGAGATCTATCCACCAAGAAATTTGATTTGGGATTTTTTTTTTCATAAATTAATAAAGAGATTTTTGTAATAGTAAAATAATGGAAATTGTAGCATGTAAATATTGTAATTTTTCACTCAGAACTTATATTGAGGTATGGGTACATTCGTTGGAAAATAATTTTAGAGAGGAATGCATATAAGGAATCATATTTTTATTTTTTTCATTGTTTCCTTCATAAATTGGGATAAAGAGTAACATGTATTCTAATTGATGAAATGTTTTATGCTATGCATGTTCTAACAATAATTATTACATGTGCATTTGTTGTAGAATTAGAGGTACAGGAAAGAAAATTTGGTTCTTATATGATAACTAGAGTCATGGAATATTCTCACGGATATTATAGCCATGAAAAAGAGATCATAGGTCTGCATGTCAGCATGGGTAATTCTGAGACTGAGTCAAATGGAAGAAGAGACATGCAAGAGCCTATAACTATGAAAAGCATGCATAGAGAAGTGAAGAGATATAGAGATGGTAATGAAAGGATTACATAGGCTCAAGGAGATATAGTTCAGAATATGAATATGTTGCGTAAGAAAGTTAACAATGACTCTGGAACTAAGAAAGAAGCTAGTGCTAGACAAGTGTGAGCATCTATATCGCATAGAAAAAGTGATGATCATGGAAATGATAGGAAATCAAGAACCATGAGTAGGTGCCATCATTATCCAAGGAAATCCACCAAAACAACTCATGCAAGTTCAGGGCTAGGGAGAATCCCAAGTGTGTCTCCTGTTAGGAGGAAAAGAAGAAGTCCTGAGGTAGACATCTTACAAGGTGAGCTCAGAAAGATCAAGCCACCACATTTAAATGGTGAGAATAGGAAATGAGAAGAGGTCGAGGTATGGATGTTAGAAATGAGGAAATATTTCTAGTTACACGATTTCCCTCTCGAGTAGAAGCTATAATTACAACCTACCACTTGCAACGAAAGACAACCATGTGGTGGGATCAACTTAAGCAAGTCAAACACCTTGATGAGAAGAGGATATCATGGAAGAAGTTCAAAGAATATTTCTAAGAGAAATATTTCTCTGAACATTATTATGAAAGGAAGATGAAAGAGTTCTTTGAACTCAATTTGGGAACCATGTCAATGGAAGAATATGAGAAAATGTTCATTGAATTGATAATGTATGTTGACTTCATAAAATATGAGAAGGTCAAAATCCAAATGTTTATAAGTGGATTACCTTCTTTCTATAGTGATAAGATACAATATGATAACCCGAAAACTTTGGAAGAATCGATAAGGAGAGAAAAACATCTTTATGAGCAGAGAAGAGGGAGGCCAGTATTCCAAAAGGATGAGAATGACAAGATGAAAGGGAAAACGGATCAGAGGTAGAAATATTTTAAGCCATCCTTTTTCAATATTAATTCCCAGGCAAATCCAGAAGGTAGAATCATAAGAATGCAGAGTCATTTGGGAAAATTCCAAGGTAAAAACCTGTACAATGTTGGAGATGTGAGGGAAATCACCTACATAGGGACTGGCCTCACAAAAGAGAAAGGATGACAATTGTCCATGACATTCAAGAGACCAAAACAATGGAATACATGGGAGGAAACATGCTAAGGATTTATGCAGCCTTTGACAACAAGTAAGTAGAGTATCAATACCCCATGATTGAAGTGGAAGACAATATTGATAACCAGTCCATAACAATTTGAATTGTTTCTAGAGCTAGCCATAGTTACATAAATGGTAACATTGGTGAAATAATTCACTTGCAAAAGAGTAAGAATAAGAAATCTTGGTTAGCTCAATTAGCCACAAGAGCTAAGAGGAAAATCAATGAGATGGTTAAATAATTTATAATAGACATGAATGGATTCAGTACAAAAGTAGATGTAAACATCATACCATTGGGTTCATATGATTATCTAATTGGCATGGATTGATTGGAAAAAAACCATATTGTCCTATATTGTTACAACAACACAATCACATGTCTTGATGAAGAAGGGAAGCAAGGAAAGGTTCAAGGCATTCCAAAATTTGTAGTTGATAGAGATATTTTGGCTATGTAGTTGGAAAAGAGCTTTAGAAAGAGATGTCATATATTTTCAGCCCATATAGAAGAGGAATCCAGAGATATTAAAGTGGAAAGCATTGAAGATTTTGGTCTTGAGGGATTTTGAAGATGTTTTTTAGAGAAAACCCAATATTTCCATCAAAAAGAGAATGATTTCTCTACGGATTTGTTGCTAGTTGATGCCCCAGTCTCCAAGACACCTTATAGAATGGGCACACCATAATTGAAGGAGTTGCAGATGCAGATTGAAGAGTTGTTAAAGAAGGGGTATATACGCCCAAGTGTGTAACCTTGGGGAGCCCCTATCCTTTTTATGAAGAAGAAAGATGGAATATTGGGACTGTTTATTGATTTCAGAAAGCTAAATAAGGTCACTATAAAGAAAAAATATCATTTTCCCAGAATCGATGATTTTTTTTATCAACTAAAAGGTGCAAGAATACTTTCCAAGATTGACTTGAGATTAGGATATCATCAAGTGAACATTAAGGAAGAAGACATCAACAAGACAACATTTAGAACAAGATACAGACATTATGAATTCATGGTAGTGCCATTTGGACTATCAAATTTCCTAGTTGTTTTTATGTGTATGATGAATGGAGTGTTCAGGGAGTACCTAGACAAGTTTGTAATTATGTTCCTAGATGATATACTCATCTACTCTAAGTCAAAAGAGGAACATGAAAAACATTCAACAATGGTGTTGCAAGTTTTAAGAGAGCATAAATTGTATGATAAGCTACGTAAGTGCATCTTTTTATAAAAATAAGATTCACTACTTGGGGCATATAATTTCAACAGAAGGGATAAAAGTTGACCTTGGGAAGATAGATACCATTATAGGATGGATAGTGCCAAAGAATTTGATAGAGTTTATATCATGCATGGGTCTTTCTGGTTATTACTGAAGACTCATAAAAAAATCTCAAAGATTACAAGTCCAATCAGTTCTTTGCAAAAGAAGGGATTGAAATTTGAATGGAATTCCAACTGTGAAGAGAGATTTCAAAAACTGAAATACATATTGACAACTGCGCCAATATTGAAGATTACAGATCTAGATGAATACTTCTTAGTGTGCATGGATGTGTGCAAGGAAGGGCTCAATGCATTTCTCAATCAAAAGGATCAAGTGGTATGCTATGAGTCCATAAAATTAAAATAGCATGAAAATAACTATGTCACCCATGATATAGAGTTAGGAATAAATGTACATGCATTAAAAAATTGGAGAAATTACCTCACAGGGAGGAAATTTGAGCTAAGGAAAAACCACTATGTTTTGAAGGATTTTTTTTGGACAACCAAAATTAAATGCTAGAAAAACTAGATGGCTATAATTTCTGAGTGAATATGACTTTGAAATTAAGCATATAAAGGGAAAGGAAAATCAAGCAGTTGGTGCACTCAAAAGGAGAGCTCATGAAGTGCATGTTGAATCCATTAGCATGTACATGACTGATTTGAAAAATAAAATTATTGCAACAACAAATTTGGATCAACCGTATTTGATCACAAAAGAAAAATTACAAGAAGGAATTTTTTAGCTGAATTTTAGTTTCTATGAGCTAAAAGAAGATGAATTTCTCATGTACAAAGGAAAATTACATGTGTTGAATTCCGGTGAGATGAAAAATGTATTTTTGAATAAATTTATAATGTTCCATATGTCGGGCACCCAGGATATCAGAAGACAATGGCCACCATATGAATCCAATACTTTTAGCTAGGAATGAAGAAATAAGTCCATGATTACATAGCTAGATGTCTAGAGTGCCAGAAAGTGAAGACAAAACATAGACATCTAGTAGGGATGCTACAACGATTACACATTCCAAAATGGAAGTGAGAAGTTGCTACAATTGATTTCATTGCTAAGATGCCAAAAACAGTGAAGCAACATGATTTCATCATGGTGGTGGTGGATGAATTGACTAAGGAAGCACATTTTATTCTCGTAAAGAAAACACATAAGGCAACAAGTATTTCGGAAATATACATGAAATAAGTTTCCAGGCTACATGGAGTGCCTAAGGAAATAGTTTCAAATAGATATCCAAAGTTTACATACAATTGTTGGAAGAGTTTGTTCAAGGGATTTGGAACAAATGTATATCTAAGTACATTGTATCACCCAGAGTCAGATGGGAAAACAAAGATGACTAATAGTATAATAGAGGACATGCTAAAAATGTATGTGATGGACCGACCATCAAAGTGGGAAGATTGTATCCACTTAGTGGAATTTTCATACAATAATGGGTATCAGGCCCCATTAGGAATGAGTTCATTTGAATCATTATATGGCAATAAGTGTAACAAACTAGTGAGTTGGGATAATCCAATACATAGAGTAGTTATTGGACTAGATTTTTTGAAGGAAATGGAAGAGCATATGATAAAGATTAAGCAAAATTTAAAGGTTTTCCAAGATAGGAAGAAAAATTATACAGACAAGAACATAGTTTTCAAATATTTTAAAACTAGAGAACACTTGTATTCTTAGAAGTGAAGGATGAAATAAGTTCGCTAAGATTAGGAAGTTTCCAAAAGTTCACAGCAAGATATTGTGGACCTTTTGAAATCTTAGAAAAGATTGGTCTGACTGCATACATGATAACATTTCCTTCATCCATGAGAGTGCATAATTCATTTCATGTGTCATTATTAAATAAATATGTGCCTAGCCCTAATCACATAATTGATTGGAATGTGATCCAAGTGGAGAACAAAGGGAATTTCTGGGTGGAACCAGTATGCATCCTAGACTGAAAAGTCAAAGTGCTTAGGAATAGGTCCATAGGGATTGTAAAGGTTTAGTGGGCCTGCTACGGTCCTAAATATGCTACATGGGAGAATTAAGAAAACATGAGGGAAGAATAACTAATTTTTTTGACAATTTTTCAGAAAACAAAATGCAAGACTCCATTTTGAGCAACTAAACTTCTAGAACCACATCTCAGAGTCCTAGCCAACTACATTGGGGACCCTGATAAAATAATGGCTCATTACTTGGGTTAATTATGATAAACAAATGGTACATTCCTTGGATTAATCCTGATAAATTAATGGTGCATTCCTTGGGTCGAAGAGTTGAGAGGAACAAGAGATTATGGTTTGAATTGTTGTTGGAGCTGTGAAAGTGTTGAATTTTATTTTCTAAGTGTTGATATAAATTTGCATATATGTATATCGACATAGGGTGCACCGAGGATGACGTGCAGTTGTAGGGGAGGGGGAATGTAACATCCTTACTATAATTCCCAGTTTAATCAATTCTTAATGTAGATATAATGTGGCTATGAACAAGAACTGTAATATGCAGGTTGTATTTCTGAATGTTAATAACAAAATATGATGCCAACTGCTAGGAGTACGGGGACAGATATGGGGGATGAATTAATCCATGAGAGAGGGGAGAGTATAGGAGAATTCCTTAGAGGGGTCCAAGGGGTAATTACCCATGTATATTAATTCATCCCCTTTTCCTAAAACTGCTATTGGTATATGAACCTTATAATTTGTGATTGAGTGTTCCCAAAGCTAATCGTTGAATACATGTAAGAGGGTGGGTGTGAGTGGGCACATCGCATATTTATTGGGAGCATGGGGGTTTGAGTACAATCATTATGGGGAAGTGTGTGAGTCAATCAAGAAAACCAAAGAAGAGGAAATTTGTATGGGTAGCGACAATAGTTTTTACACATTTAGTTTTTGTGCACGAGTAGCAAGTAGAGACCAAGAAAGACAGCTTGGAGATGAAACATCCATGGTGGGAAAATTCTAGAGCATGTTGGAGTGTTATTGGATCATTTTGGATTTGAATATTCCATATATATGTTTTCGATCCTCGAGAGTGAACTCTTGAGTGAGTTTCACTATAATAACAAGTGTTTAATTTTGTTTGTTGGTAGTTTTCTTGGAAGCAAGATCCCTTGAGTTCCCAACTTAGATATTTCGGGTTACCTATGTTAGAGAGACTCTGATAAATGAATGGGAAACCTGAGGGACTGATATCAATGAATGGGTTACATTCCTTGGGTTGGGAATATTAAGAGGAAGAGAGCTGGTGGAAAACCAGGATAGTTGTAGGAGAATATCGGTGGGTTGTGGGATTTCTGAGCTATGAGTGGACAATGAGAGAACACCCTTTTTTTTTGGATTACTAGCCTCAAATCAGGGGTGAATTTATGTTGAGATTTGGAATAACAAGTCTATCTTTGGGTGGAACGTCTGTCCCAAGAAGTTGGTTACACAACTAATTTGAGAGATAAGTGATTTATTTGCTTTTCGTTCTGTATTTATAAGTTAAATTGTTGTTAATGAGATTCATGTATTTGAGAAGAATTGATATGTTTCTATGTTGTTTTATTAGTTGTATCTCATGTTTAGTTTAGCATGTTGTAGATGCATCTAATTTATGGTAATAGACAACAATTAAATATGTATGTAAATTATATATGAAAGCTATAGGAAATTGAATTAGCTGTAAAGGTTTTAATTTTAAGAGTACTCCACATAGTAATGTTCCTCAGTTAGGTTGGGGACGTTACATCAAATTAAAAAATACTTTAAATTCATTAAATTTAAAGTTACATTAGAAAATACAAAAAAGAGAGTAAAGAAAACTACATCACACAAGCTTTGGAAAGGCCATCCAGAATTTGGGATTGAATGAGATTAATTTCATGTTTCTCTCCTTTTCTTTTCGCATTTAATAAAGATGAAGAACCATGTTTTTCACATTACATATTATCTCTGGGGTGAATATTGTCTCTTTCATGAATACATATGGTGGTGAATATATCTTTACGGTGAATACATATGGTGGTGAATATATCTATGTGGTGAATACATATGGCGGTAAATGTTATCTTTGTAGTGAATTGATGCGGTGAATATTATCTCTATGATGGTGAATATTATATTTGTGGTGCTACTGCATGAATATTTATCGGGTCTATGGTGAATCCAGTTTGCAGTAAATCCAATTTAGGGTAACTATGTTAGTGACTATTCAAACCCTTTTGTGAATTAGGTGCACACATTTCTTATTTACTTATTTTTCTTTTCAATATGAGTAATTCACGATTGATACCTAAATATAATAAAGGAAGGCCTATCAAATTTACCCTAGATAGTTTGCATGAATCTATAGAATCAAAAGAAGAACATTTGCATGAATCTATAGGATCAATATAAAAAGTTAGAGAAGAGAGAGAATCCAAACTTCAAAGTGAATTAATAGAAATGCTGCGAAGTTAGTTACTAGCAATGATTTGAAGTTAGTTACTAGCAATGCTTGATACTAAATTTAGATCCTTCAAAGATAATATTCAGAGACAGATGGACAATAAACTATTAGGGTTTCTGAATCAACTACACAAAATGGAGGCTAGATTACAATAAATAGAAAAAAGAAACCAAGAACAAAAAAAATGAACAAAGGAAGAATAGGTGGATGAAAATAGCAATCTTGGGGACAAACTTAAAGAGTTAGAAGACAAGCTAATTAAAAATTTGTCCCTAAATATCGTGGAACACAAATTGGATATTAAACCTATCAAAGAGGAAATGAATAATCTCATAAAGTGAGACCACGAGCGTAACCAAAAGATGAGGACATGTTAACAATAGTCAAGGAGGTATTACAAAATAAATCACAAATTGAAACAATTGGCCTTATAGAAGCAAAAAGGTTGGGAAAAACAATTGAACATAAAGACAAGTTGATTTGGGTTATGGTAAAACCTAATGCCCACAAATATGACATACTTAGTAAAACTTTGATCTTAAAAGGGTCTGGAATATTTATAAATGAATACCTCATTCCAAAATATTAAGCTAAATTAAGGAAGGAGATTCAAAAGGTAAAGGAAGCCAAAAAGGAGGGAAAATGGGTAATAATTAGGAACCAAAAAAATATTTTTATGGATAGAAACCAAAAGGACAAGGATAAATAGAAATTTGGGACAATCTAGATCCTCTTTTGGAACTGTCATGGTTATCCATGAAGTAAAGGGCCTATACTAAGCTGGATATGTAATGAGATTGATGTTAATCTCTTGGTTGAAATTGTGAGCATGAAGAATGTAAGGTCCCTAATATCGAAGGATTCTTTTTGTGGTCCACATGGAACAAGAAGTTCTCCCATAGAGGGATTGGAGGCATAACATGTTACCTAAAAAAGAACATCTCTCTTCACATTTGGCTTCATAAGAAAGATCCTCTTGATCAATGCATATCGATGGAGATATCTGATATTAACGCTAATAATATTTACATAGAAATATGTTATTTTGCACCTATTAACTCTACTTTTTATACAAAGACAAATCTAGATAAGAATTGTCCCTACAAAATCTTACAGGAAGATATCTACAATATAAAAAATGAAGGTAGTATCCTTCTGTTAGGAGACTTTGATGCTAGAAATTCAACCAATCAAACTATTATTTTAAGTAATGACTCCAACCCTATTCCTCTTTGGCTAGATGAGGACCTTGTCTTAGCTAATAGTTACAAAGCAAACTCTGAAGACTTGATCGAGAATTTGTTTGGTACCAAGTTAATCAAGCTCTGTAGTTCTCAAGATTTAATAATTTGTAATGCTCTAAAGAAGTGGCCAAATTCTAATAGGATGAATTGTATCCATGGGCTGGGTAGCAGTGTTGTTGACTTTGTAATATCGAATATCCCCATATACAACCAAATAGTAATTTTTTATCTTTTAGACAACCACAATCCTGAATCCGATGATAGACCTCTAACCCTAACTGTTAACTTTTCCATGCACAAAATATTTATAGAGGAGAACTTTGACAACAAAAGGAACATACTTTTTGACAAACAAAAATTTGATCTCTTCCTAAAAGACTTAAGCAATGATTTAAAACTCATATCGTATAAGAACAATATTGAAGATGATTATCAAAATTTTACAACAACCCTCTCTACTTCAATTAACGATTTATCTATTTATGTGCTACATAAAAAGAAAAACAATACAACTAACCCTTGGTATGATAATGAATGTAAAATTGTTGAAAATCCATTAGGGATGCTTCCACTGCATCTTTAAAATATGATAGGATAAATAGATACAAAACCTTAATTAAATGAAAAAAGAAAGATTATATAAATAGAAAGAAAGAGAAGATTTTGCACCTATTTAAGATAGATGTTAAGAAATTAGGGAGCCAAATTCTAACTCATAAAACAAAAGAAAATAATAATAATCCCGTTAAGGACTAGAATTTATATGTTAGAAATCTATATGAATCCCCCGACGCCATGCAAAAAATGCCAAACAAATCTACAAAGGATGAAATGTTTTCTATAGAAGACATTAAGTTTAGGGTTAATCGACTCTCAAAAACAAAATATAAGGACATTGAAGGTTATCAAGATTAAATATTATAAATTGGAGGACATATCCTCATTCCTCACATACATAAGATCTTCAATTTAACTATCCAACAAGGCTTCCCAAAACCTTGGACTCAAAGCCTCATTGTACCTATTTTTAAAATTTGGGATAAAAGAAATCTCTCTAATTATAGGACCATTATGATTAGCCCCATTTTAGCTAAGTTGGATGGGAGTATTTTGGAAAAGAAGATCGACACATGGCCATAAAGCCATGGAAAAAGAGCTAGAGGCCAGGTTGGGTTGAGAGGCTACCATTCCACTATGGACCACCTTGTTACATTCAGGATCATTGTAGAGGAGTGTAGAAATGATAAAACCGATATCCTTTTTTGTTTCATTGATTTTAGAAAAACTTTTGACATTGTGCCTAGGACTAACCTATAGAATAGGTCAGAAGAGCTTAAAGTCCCTTTCAAGTTAATAGTTTTTGTTGGTTTGGATTATATGAGAATAACGAAATGAATACATATTATTACCAGATGCTTAACATAGAATAACAGAGAAACAGTAAAACTGGTTTTCTATTCAATAAGGAAATAAGTTGAAACTGTAAAATGCAGCGGAAAACAAGCTTGCTGGAATGGTGGCAACTTATCTCTGAGAATAGATGTGACGACTATGTTCATTCGTAAGAATATGATTACAATGAGGCTCTCAAGGCCTTTTTACAATAAACAGGAGTTTCAAAAACCCTAAACATCCAAAAACCTAACCCTAGGAGCTAAAGCGCCAAAAGTCATGTGGGCCTCGTTTGGGTAAGTTAGTACATCAACTTCCTGGGGTCATAACCTTTGCATACGATCTCTGTTTTAGGCATATGATAGCCCATTGGAAAGATCTATCTAAGGACTACAATAGGTGCACATAATTTCATGACCACACCATACCCAAAAAAACGTTGTTTAGGGCCTCAAAATGGCTCCGAAAATTCAAGACCCGAAAAACTGCTAAAAATAGTAAATTATCAAAATTGCTAGAAAGTTGTTTTGAGCTAGCTGTAAAAGGTGGGTGGCCACTAATATCCACCTGGATCAATCCTCCATCCTTAGGAGTTCCCCCATCAGATGAGGAAATTTATGTTGAATTTGGCCTCGGGTGAGCCACTTGCCTTGGTGCAGGAGCTGCCCTGCTTTGACGACTCGATAAAGTTGGATCCTTTGTTGTCAAGTGCCCTTGATCTGTGTGTCCACAATTTGATCACTGTATGCCTGTTGTATGCAGTTGGGGTTGAGCTCTGTTGGTTTCAGTTGTTCCGCTACGTCTGAGGTGTCCAATGATGGTGGGAAATAAGGTCGAAGGAGGTCCGCATTGAACACTGGGTGCAGGCCAAGGAAAGGAGGAATGTTGAGCGCAAAAGCATTATCCCCCACAACCTTGGTGATGGTGTACGACCCATAACAGAGTGGGAGAAGCTTCTGATGGGGTCCTATAAGGCATTCTTTCTGCAAGTGCAACCAAACTTTGTTAACCAACTAAAACTTATGTGGAACCTGATGTTGATCATGGCGTTGCTTGTACTTATCATTGGACTTCTGTAGGATATCCTGAACCTATTGGAAAATGTGTTGGATCCTCTCAATGAACCGGGTGGCTTTGTCATCCTCAGTTGGAGTAGGAGAATAGTCGGTTGAGGTAACCGCAAGGGGAAGTGCAACATCTATGGGACCCAATGGTTGGAATCCCAACCCCACCTGAAAGGGGCTATGGCCGGTTGAGCTATGCAGGGCTCGGTTGTAGCTATGTTGGACATAGGGAAGACTCTCATCCCATGTGCAAGGGTGCTTGGAATTATACATGCACAAGATATGCACGATCATTCAATTTACGACCTCAATTTGGCCATCTGTCTAGGGGTGGAAGGTCGTGGATTTAGTGAGCTTGGTGTCCAACAGTGACCAGAGGCTCGACTAGAATGTGCTAAGAAATCAACTGTCCCGATCTGAGACAATGGTTTGTGGGATTCCAAAATGTACCCAAAGGCGTTTAAAGAAGAACTTGGCAGTGGCTTCTGCTGTGATGCTCTTCTTGCAAGCAACCATAATCACCATCTTAGAAAAGCGATCGACAACCACAAACACACAATCATTTCCACGCTTGGTGGATGGGAGGCCCCACATGTAGTCCATTGAGATGGATTCCCATGGTCTGTCAAGAGTAGGAAGAGGGGTGTACAGGCCCTGTTTCTTAGTGGTTGGTTTGGCAATAACGCAGGCAGTGCAAGACCTGATATACTTGTTGACCTCCTGTCAAAGTTTTGGCCAGTAGAAATGTTTTTGTAGCATCGCCACTATATTTTCGATGCCGAAGTGTCCTGCCACCCAGCTGTAGTGGGCTTCCCAGATCAGCTTCACTCGTTCACTTGAGGGAACACATATATGGCCCAGACGACACAACAACCCATCCCAAAGATGGAAATTATTGACAATTTCCTTTGCACCGAACATTTGGTAGGTGGAGGAAAATTCTGGGTCTGTCTCATAGATTTGGGGCCATCCAGAGGTCTCATGGTTGCAAGAGTCTAGCACTGTGGTGAGTGTCGTGACTGGTGGTCTGCTAAGGCAATCAATGACGCGGTTGGTGCTTCATGTTTTATACTTGATGTTGAGGTGGAATTGCTGCAAGTATGTGGACCACTTTTGATGGCGGTCATTCTGCAAGTTTCCTTGTGTCTACATGAACTGAAGTGGTTTATGATCAGTGTGGATGACTGCCCCCCTCCCAAGAATGTAATGTCTCCACTGGCAGTAGGCTTGCACAATGGAGTACATTTCTTTATCGTAAGTAGGGTACTTACAAACAACATCTGATAGTGTCGCACTATGATAGGCCACGGGGTGGCCGTGCTGCGTGAGAACGACACCCACAACATAGTCTGAAGTATCAGTTTCAATCTCAAAGGGTTTTTGCAGGACTGGTAGTAAAAGTAATGGGGTTGAGCATAAGCACTTCTTCAAATCATTGAATTCTTTTTTGGGGGGCCGAACCCACGCAAATTGCACCTTACCACCACCCCTGGTTATTTGGCTGAGGGCCCATGCAATATGGGAGAATCCCAACACAAACCTGTTGTAGAAATTGGCAAGGCCCAAGAAGCTCTGAAGCTCAGTGAGTGTGGTTGGGGCTGGCCAGTCACAGATGACTTGGATATTGGTTGGATCCACATGTACGCCATGTTGATCAATGATGTAGCCTAGGTAATGGACCCTGTCCATGCCGAAGGAGCATTTTTCCAAGTTGGCGTATAGCTTGTGCTGTCGCAGGGTGTGCAAAACCTGTTGAATATGCTACAAGTGTTCGGCCCAAGTCTTGTTTTAAATGATAATGTCATCAAGATACACCACTACAAACGTATTGGTGAATGGTTGCAGGATATCATCCATCATCCTCATGAAAGTGTCTGGAGCGTTTGTCAGACCACAGGGCATGACCAACCATTCAAAAAGGCCTTCCTTTGTATTGAAGGTTGTCTTCCATACATCTGTCTGTTCTATCGGGACCTGGTGGTAGCCAGACTTCAGATCAATCTTACTGAAGTATTTTTCCCCCATGAATTGATCAAGGAGGTCGTCGATTCAGGGAATCGGGTACCGGGTTCTGACTGTGATTTTGTTCAGAGCCCGATAATCAATGCAAAGTCGCCAGGTTCCATATTTCTTCTGTACCAGCATGATTGGGCTCCCACAAGGTGATGAGCCAGGATGGATGTGCCCCTTGTGGAGAAATTCTTGTATCTTTCACTTGATCTCCGCATTCTCTAACAAAGAGCGGTGATAGACTAGCCCATTGAGAAGTGGTGTGCCGGGGTTCATATCGATGGGGTGATTGACCTGGTAGTGCAGAGGTACCCTAGTAGGTGAGGAGAAGATATCTTAGTATTCTTCCATGACCTTATTTACTTGCTTCTACTGTGTGGAAAGGTCGGTCACAAGGACCCTAGATGTGGCTGTGATTTTTCTCTCATTTTGAGAGAGAATCACAAAGAAGACAAAATTACCTGTCTGAGACATGACCTTCCTGCATTGCTTAGAAGAGATCAAGGAAATCGCACTAGGTGGGACAGCCTCGGGTATCCTATACAATTTCCTGTTCAAAGTAATAATAACACTACGAGGCCTAGACTCATATACAACATGACGTTTCCATAAATAAGGTTGGCCTTAAAGAACATCACAAACTTCAAGAGGATAAACATCACACAATACCTTGTCTTTTAAGGGCTTTATGTCATATGATAGTCGACACTGTTGGCTGATGTAGAGATCTCTTCCTTGGCGGAGCCATCCAATGGTGTAGGGTTGTGGGTGCGGTATTATTGACAGGGCCAACCTCTTGATGACCTCTGCTGAGATGAGGTTCTTCTGGCTACCACTATCAACAATGAAGTGTAGCGGGGTTCCTTTTACCCACATCTGTGAATGGAAGAGGCGCTCTCCTTTTTATGGCTCGTCTTGTTCACCATGCTAGATCTTGGTGGTAGAAATGGTGGCACTGGGTTCCGCATCAATGATCTATCTTCCCCTTTCTGGTTCTGACCTAGAGTTAGAACCCGCATCTGATTTAGAGGCTTTCACTTTGGCCACCAGCGTCTGCTTTGAGCGGTAGTCAGCAGTGTTATTCCAAGGGCTCTTATGGAAGTCACATCACTTCCTGGTATCTTTTTTTGTCTTTTTGGTGTCCTTCTTTGCTTGCGGCTTGGACTGGTTGTCCTGATACTATCCATCTTTTCTCTGTCCTTTTTTTTGTGGGTTGGGGCCGCCCTGTCTTGGATTTTGTTGTGAGGGGTTCCTCGGTCCAAATTGTCATGTCTTTTGTTTGAGCTTCTGCTCGATTTTGACGGCATATCGGTAGGCCACGCCCAAGGATGAGATGTCCAGAAATTCCATTTCGGTCTGGATGTATCTATGCAAAGCACCACGATACTTGAGAACCATATGTCTCTTTGAATCTTTGATACCCATCTTGGTGCACAAGGTATGGAATATATTTGTGAAATCTGGCACTGCTTGGTCTCTTTCTTGCCGCAGTGTGGTCCATTTGGTATACAAGTCGTCATAACTTCCGATAGGGTAGTATTGTTCCTTAATATGATCCCTAGAGGATTCTTAGGTGGTCATGACTGTAAATAATGAGGGTTCCTCTGTTTCCTTTTGCTCACAGAAAGTTTCCCACCAATCTTTGACATGGGGAACGGCTTTGAGGAGCGCAAAAGTAATCTTTTCTCTATTCGAAAAGTTACGGGTAGAGAAATACCCTTCTAGTAGATTCAACCACTTTTCTACAGCATATGCATCTATCTGACCTTCAAATATAGGAATATTGAAGTTTATTTGTACCCTGAAGGGGGCGGTGCCTCCGCTCGAAGAAGATGTGATGCCTGTTGGTAGTCGCTGAAGGATTTGCGTGAAATTATCCATCATCTCCTTCCTTTGTTGAATGAGGGATTCCTCAATCAACAGTTTGAAAGGATCTCCTATCTCATCATCTTTATTTTCTCCTTCCATGAGAGGTCACTTGGGTGTGCGAGAGCTTTTGTCCTCAAGAGAAAGAAGCTCGAGACCCAAATCTTTGTACTCTGACCTCGTTGGGGACATGCATTAAGATGACAAGGAGCAGACCTCTCTGATACCACTGATCTGGATTTTATGATCAGAATGAAATTAATACAGAGTATTACCAAATTCTTAACACAGAATAACAAAGATACAATAAAATTGGTTTTCTATTCAATAAGGAAATATGTTGAAACTGTAAAATGCAGTGGAAAACAAGCTTGCTAGAATGGTGGCGGCTTATCTCTGAGAAGAGATGTGATGGCTATGCTCATTTGCAAGAAGATGATTACAATGAGGCTCTCAAGGCATTTTTAAAATAAATAGGAGTATCA
Source organism: Picea engelmannii (assembly GCA_009831015.1). Classification (NCBI taxonomy): domain Eukaryota; kingdom Viridiplantae; phylum Streptophyta; class Pinopsida; order Pinales; family Pinaceae; genus Picea; species Picea engelmannii. Next base: position 702,191 of record ML779601.1, on the reverse strand, counting down.
ATAACCCTAAACATCCAAAAACCTAACCCTAGGAGATGAAGCGCCAAAAGTCATGTGGGCCCCATTTGGGTAAGTCAGTACATCAACTTCCTGGGGTCGTAACTTTTGCATACGATCTATGTTTTAGTCATATGATATCCCATTGGAAAGATCTATCCGAGGACTACAATAGTTGCACAAAATTTCATAATGAAATTTTTTGATCGCACCATACCACCAAAAACGTCGTTTAGGGCCTCAAAATGGCTCCAGAAGTTCAGGACCCAAAAAACTGCTAAAAATAGTAAATTATCAAAATTGCTAGAAAGTTGTTTTGAGCCAGCTGGAAAAGGTGGGTGGCCACCGATATACACTTGGATCAATCCTCCATCCATAGGAAGAAATGGTCTCCATTGTGTTGAGTTCCCCCATCAAATGAGGAAATTTCTGCTGAATTTGGTCCCGGGTGAGCCACTTGCCTTGGTGTAGGAGTTGCCCTACTTTGACGACTCGATAAAGTTGGATCCTTTGCTGTCAAGTGCCCTTGATATATGTGTCCACAATATGATCATTGGATGCTTGTTGTATGCATTCAGGGTTGAGCTCTGTTGGTGTCAGTTGTTCTGCTACGTCTGAGGTGTCCAATAATGGTGGGAAATAAGGCCGAAGGAGGTCCACGTTGAACACAGGGTGTAGGCCAAGGAAAGGAGGAAATTTGAGTGCAAAAGAATTATCCCCCATAGCCTTGGTGATGGCATATGGCCCATAATAGAGTGGGCGAAGCTTCCGATGGGGTCCTGTAAGGCATTCTTTCTGCAAGTGCAACCAAACTTTGTCACCCACCTGAAAGTTATGTGGAACCTGATGTTGATCATGGTGTTGCTTGTACTTGTCATTGGACTTATGTAGGATATCTTGAACCTGTTGGTGGATGTGCTGGATCCTCTCAATGAACCAGGTGGCTTTGTCAGCCTCAGTTGGAGCAAGAGAGGAGTCAGTCGAGGTGACCGCAAGGGGAATTGCAACATCTATGGGACCCAATGGTTGGAATCCCAACCCCACCTGAAAGGGTTTGTGGTCAGTTGAGCTATGCAGGGCTCGGTTGTAGCTATGTTGGACATAGGGAAGACTCTCATCCCATGTGCGAGGGTGCTTGGAATTATACATGTGCAGGATATGCATAATCATTCGATTTACGACCTCGGTTTGGCCATTTGTCTGGGGGTGGAAGGTCGTGGATTTGGTGAGCTTGGTGTCCAACAGTGACTAGAGGCTCAACCAGAATGTGTTGAGAAATCGAATGTCCTGATCTGAGACAATGGTTTGTGGGATTCAAAAATGTACCCAGACTCGTTCAAAGAAGAGCTTGGTAGTGGCTTTTGCTGTGATGCTCTTCTTGCAAGCAACCAGAATCACCATCTTAGAAAAATGATTGACAACCAAAAAAACACAGTCATTTCTCTACTTGGTGGAAGGGAGTCCTGACATGTCGTCCATTGATATGGATTCCCATGGTTTGTCAGGAGTAGGAAGAGGGGTGTACAACCCTGTTTATTAGTGGTTGGTTTGGAAATAGCGTAGGAAGTGAAAGACCTGATATAATTGTTGACCTCCTGTCAAAGTTTCATCCAGTATAAATGTTTTTGTAGAAACGCCACTGTCATTTCAACGCCGAAGTGTACTGCCACCCGGCTGCAGTGGGATTCCCAGATCATCTTCACTCGCTCACTTGAGGGAACACATATATGGCCTAGACGAAACAACAACCCATCCCGAAGATGGAAGTTATCGACAACTACCTTTGCACCCAACATTTGGTAGGTGGAGGTGAAGTCCAGGTCTGTCTCCTAGAGTTGGGGCCATCCAAAGGTCTCATGGCCGTAGGATTCTAGCACTATGGTGAGTGCCGCGACTAGTGTTCTGCTGAGGCAATCAGCGACGCGTTTGGTGCTTCCTGTTTTATACTTGATGTTGAGGTGGAATTGATGCAAGTATGTGGACCACTTTTGATGGCAATCATTCTGCAATTTTCCTCATGTCTGTATGAACTACAGTGTCTTATGATCAGTGTGGTACTGTCTCCCTCCCAAGAATGTAATGTCTCCACTGGCGGTAGGCTTGCACAATGGAGTACATTTATTTTTCGTAAGTAGGGTACTTACGGACAACATCTGATAGTGTCGCACTATGATAGGCCATGGGGTGGCTATGCTGCATGAGAATGACACCCACAACATAGTCTAAAGTATCGGTCTTAATCTCAAAGGGTTTTTGTAGGTCTGTTAGTGAAAGTATTGGGGCTAAGAACAAGCGTTTCTTCAAATCATCGAACGCTTATTGTTGGGGCCGACCCCATGCAAATTTTTCCTTACCACCACCCCTAGTTATTTGGATGAGGGCCCATACAATATGGGAGAATCCCAACACAAACCTGTGGTAGAAATTGGAAAGGCCCAAGAAGCTCCGAAGCTCAGTGAGTGTGGTTGGGGCTGGCTAGTCATGGATGACTTGGATCTTGGCTATATCCACATGTACGCCATGTTGATCAATGATGTAGCCTAGTTAATGGACCATGTCCATGATGAAGGAGCATTTTTCCAAGTTGGAATATAGCTTGTGTTGTCACAGGGTGTGCAAAACCTGTTGAATATGTTGCAAGTGTTCGGCCCAAGTATTGTTGTAAATGAGAATGCCATCAAGATACACCACTACAAATGTATTGGTGAATCGTCGCAGGATATCATCCATCATCCTCATGAAAGTGGCTGGAGCGTTTTTCAGACCAAAGGGCATGACCAACCATTCAAAAAGGCCTTCCTTTGACTTGAAGATGGTCTTCCATACATCTGTCTATTCTATCGGGACCTAGTGGTAGCCAGACTTCAGATCAATCTTACTGAAGTATTTTCCCCCCATGAGTTTATCAAGGAGGTTGTCGATTCAGGGAATCGGGTACTGGCTTCTGACTGTGATTTTATTCAGAGCCTGATAATCAATGCAAAGTCACCAGGTTCCATCTTTCTTCTATACCAGTACAATTGGTCTCCCGTAAGGTGATGAGCTAGGATGGATGTGCCCCTTGTGGAGAAATTCTTAGATCTGTCGCTTGATCTCCTCATTCTCTAACAAAGAGGGGTGATAGACTGATCCATTGGGCAATGATGTGTCGGGGATCAAATTGATGGGGTGCTTGAGCTGGTAGTGCAGAGGTACCCTGGTAGGTGAGGAGAAGATATATGAGTATTCTTCCACGACCTTATCTACTTTCTTCTACTGTGTGGAGAGGTCAGCCGCAGAGACCCTGGACGTGGCTGTGATTTTTCTCTCATTATGAGAGCGAATCATGAAGAAGACAAACTTCCCTATCTGAGAGATGACCTTCGTGCATTGTTTAGTAGAGATCAAGGAAATAGCACTAGGTGGGACAACCTCGAGTATCCTGTACAATTTCCTGTTCAAAGTAATAATAACACTATGAGGCCTAGACTCATATACAACATGATGTTTCCATAAATAAGGTTGGCCCAAAAGAACATCACAAACTTCGAGAGGAGCAACATCACACAATACCTCTTCTTTGAAGGGCTTGATGTCGTACGACGGTCGACACTGTTGGCTAATGCAGAGATTGCTTCCTTGGCAGAGCCATCCAATGGTGTAGGGTTGTGGGTGCGGCATTGTCAGCAAGCCCAACCACTTGACAACCTCTGCTGAGATGAGGCTCTTCTGGATACCACTATCAACGATGAAGTGTAGTGGGGTGCCTTTTATCCACATCTGTGAATGGAAGAGGTGCTCTCCTTCTTCTGGCTCATCTGGTTCACCATGCTGGATCTTGGTGGTAGCAATGGTGGCACTAGGTTCTGCATCAATGATTCGTCTTCCCCTTTCTGGTTCTAACTTAGAGTCATAACCCGCATCTGATTCAGAGGCTTTCACTTCGGCCACCAACATCTTCTTTGAGTGGCAGTCAACAGTGTTATGCCAAGGGCTCTTATGGAAGTTTCACCACTTCCCGGTATCTTTCTTTGTCTTTTCGGTGTCCTTCTTTGCTTGCGGCTTGGAATGGTTGTCCTGATAATATCCATATTTTCTTTGTCCTTTGTTTTTTGGGTTGGGGCCGCCCTTTCCTGGATTTTGTTGTGAGGGGTTCCCCAACCCAAATTGTCGCGTCTTTTGTTTGAGCTTCTACTCAATTTTGACGACATATCGGTAGGCCGGGCCCAAGGATGAGATGTCTAGAAATTCCATTTCATTCTGGATGTATCTATGAAGAGCACTGTGATACTTGAGCACCATATGTCTCTATGAATCTTTGATACCCATCTTGGTGTGCAAGGTATGGAAGATATTTTTGAAATCTGGCACTGCTTGGTCTCTTTCTTGTCGCAGTGTGGTCCATTTGGTATGCAAGTTATCATAACTTCGGACATGGTAGTATTGTTCCTTAATAGCAGACCTGAAGGATTCCTAGGTGGTCATGACTGTAAATAATGAGGGTTCCTTTGTTTCCTTTTGCTCACAGAAAGTTTCCCACCAATCTTTGACATGGGGAAGGGCTTTGAGGAGCGCAAAAGTAATATTTTCTCTATTCGAAAAATTATGGACAGAGAAATACCCTTCTAGTAGATTCAACCACTTGTCTACAACATCTGCATCTATCTGACCTTCAAATATAGGAATATCGAGGTTTATTTGTACCTTTAAGGGGGCGGTGCCTCCGCTTGAAAAAGATGTGTCGCATGTTGGTAGTCGCCGAAGGATTTGCGCGAAATTATCCATCATCTCATTCCTTTTTTGCATGAGGTCTTCCTCAATCAACAATTTGAAAGGATCTCATGTCCCGTCATCTTTCTTTTCTCCTTCCATGATAGTTCACTTGGGTGTGCGAGAGCTTTTTTCCTCAAGAGAAACAAGCTCGAGACCCAAATCTTGGTACTCCGACCTCAATGGGGACATGCATTAAGACGACAAGGAGAAGACCGCTTTGATACCACTGATCCAGATTTTATGAGAAGAACGAAATGAATACAGATTATTACCAGATGCTTAACACAGAATAGCAGAGATACAATAAAACGTCATTTAGGGCCTCAAAACGGCTCCGGAAGTTCAGGACTCGAAAAACTGCTAAAAATAGTAAATTATCAAAATTGCTAGAAAGTTGTTCTAAGCCAGCTGGAAAAGGTGGGTGGCCACTGATATCCACCTGGATCAGTTGTAGTAAGGATATATGAGAAAGTTATTACCAACTTTAGGAACATTGAGGGATGGTCGAAAGAAATTACATGTAACATAGGATTCAAGCAAGGTTGTCCCCTATCCCCTACCCTTTTCGACATCTATATTGATAAGTTAGTAGGTTTTTTGGAGGATGCAGGCTGTGTTGGGCCGACTCTCGCTACTATAGTCATCCTCCTCCTTTTTTATGTTGATTATATTCTTCTTATGGGGAAGAGTCCCTATGACCTAGGCAAGTCACTAATAACCCTCAACGACTTCTACTCTAGCATGAGCATGAATATGAACATTGACAAAACAAAGGTTATGATAATTAAATCCAAAAGGATCACACAAAGTACTTTTGTTTATGACAACAATAGCTTGGAGGAAGTTCCTTCATACACGTATCTTGGAATCGATATCCACCACAAGATCAATTGGAACTATAAAATTGAAAAACAGATAAATGGAGGGTGGAAAGATTACTATGGGGTCGAAAGCAATTGTAATTCAACATACCTTTGGCTTTGGGATAAAACAAAAACTCCTCTTTCACACTCTCATCACTCCAGTTATCGTATATGGATGTGAAATTTAGGGTTGCAGTATATCTAGAGAAACCTAGAAAAAAATAGAACATATCCAAAAGAATTTTATAACTTATAATCTCAAAATTAAGGGAAATACACCCTATCCTATCCTCCTCATAGATGTAATTGTTTCCCCCATTGAGAGGATTGATATGATTAGATACCTAATGTACAAGAACATGCTAAACAACATGGATGACAAGAGGCTCCCAAAAATTGCTTCAAACTCTAGCCAAAACCCCCGGTGGCACAAGCAGGGATGACATATAGATGCCAATTCTTGGGGGGGAATACAAGAATAAGCCATCATACAATATATCGATACTATTACAAATATTATCACTTCTAAATTTAAGGAGAATATGTGGTGTGATAAAGAATTAGTGGATAAAAGGAAATTGAGATACAACAAGGAGGTGATCAACCCTAATTTAGAAGATCAAAATAACCTCAGTTTTGAAAAGTGCAAAGAAGAAAATCAGCATTGCTAAAATAAGGACAACCTCTCACGAGTTACATAGTGAAAATGAGCGTTGGACAACTCCCAAAACACCATGGGACGAAAGAATTTGTCACCTTTGTGACATTAAGCGGGTATAAGATAAAAAAAACTTCATTACCGACTTTCCTAACCTCCTAAGTCATCAAAACTATGGTGATGCTGGAATGATTCTTTCAATGCTTTAGAAATACAATTTTAAAGAAAGTAAAGTAATATCTTATCTTCTTAAAATCCAATAAATCAATTGGTCTCAGTCGATGTTCATCATTATCATCATCATAAACATAAATTATCATATTTTTTTTTTAATATAAATAACTAAAAACTTGTTTTATATTAAAATATTTTCAATTTTATTAAGCATAGGTTTTCTATTTCAATAATTATTTTATTGAGCATAGGTTTTGAACTTTTCCGACCATTTATTTATATTGTATTTCTAATTATTTTTCTCATAAACTATTCTCTAAATTGTAAGAAAATGCGCTATTGAAAATGGAGAAATCCATTTTGAACCAAGTAAATAAGTTTATATTATTATAATGGATAATTTTGGTGAAAAGGGAAACTATGAATAAGGGAATACGAATTAAAGGTTGCATAAAGCTAAGTACATATTTTTTTAATTTATAGAGTTCAAAGATATTATAGATTATTATGAACTTATTATATTTAAATTATTTAATTTCAAAAGTGTATAATGTTTTTAAAAATGTAATTATAGAAATTTTGAATAAATAATAATAATAGAACATTGGAAAAACTTATTTTTAAAAATAAAAATAAAATTATGATATTTTTTTTTTTTTTTAATATTTTTTATGAAAAAAAATTTCAATTTTTTTCTATGATAAAATTGTACTTCCTATGAAGATAATAGGATGTACAATCAAAAGGATTTGAAGCACAATCAAGATAATGGTTAATCGACTATGCCAACAAAAAGAGCACATACTAAAGATCATGTAATTGTTCTCAAAGATCAACCAGAGTATATAAAAAAAGACACATAAAATGTACTAACAAAAAGCTATTTTTAATAGAAAGTGTCCTTCTCATGGGATATGGAAGAGCCCTCAAGAAATTCCTCCCAAGCAAGAGCATTTGATAGTAATTGGAGCATCTCTTTTGAGTAGGGATGATTTTAAGGATGAAAATTTATCTTAAAATGTAGAAACCGTATGACGATATTTTTATAAAAGTATTCAAATTTATAAGGATTTTATATAGTTTCTATAAAATTTGGGCTATTGTTAAGGTAAATTAATTTTATTCTATAGAATTTGAGCAAATCATTTTTAGAAAAAATGGAAATTGACGAATCTTCTTTTTGGGAAAAGGCATGGAAAATTCACCCACGAGCAAAATTTAGCCTTTAAAATTATCCAAGTGTATCAACTTCTATATTTAGTTCCCTATAAATATGAGTAAAAATTAAATATTCAAATGATTTGGCAGTGTAATGGAGTTCTTGACCGAATTGTATCAAGTTCACATGTTGAAGATGTATCACATTTTTCATCCACCGAATGGATAACTTGAAATCTCCACAGATATGACAATTATGAATTCCTTTCAAGGCTACTAGCTTTAGTAGTGCCAATAGAGTTGAGAACTCTACAATATTATTTGAACGTGTTCAAATATTTTCTTTCCCATGAATGTAGTGTGTCAATGAAAGGTACAGTGAGAAGCCTATTCCACACTTATTTTTGGGATCTTGACAGATGTCATAAAAAAATCTCCAAGGCATGAAAATGTCAATGCTTAGTGGAGTAATCAACTTTGGGTGCTTAACACAAGGGGAGGATTTGAAGAACTAAGCAAGAGAAATAACACGTTGAGAAACTTTGAAGGGCGACCAAACTTTATTTTCAAGGAGTTGCCCATTGTGTGCCAACCATAAACCCCATGATACTAAAAGAGGTAGAGATTTCTAATTAAAGAAACTGAGATTTATTAAGACTTCTTTGAATCAATTTGAAATGATATCTTTTGACCATAAACACATAATACCTATGTGAGTCTCCAAATTAGACCAAACCAATTTAGCAAAGGCCTAGTAAAGGATTAGATGTAAGATCAATTCTTCCATCTGAAAAAATAAAGAAAAAATATCAAATCCATGAAGAGCAATTTTTTTGTAATTGATCCCAAATTAAAACACAACCTTTAAGCATCAATCAATAGAAGAGAATAATCTTCGAGACCCCTGTATTTAAACTTTTTTTTCAACTGACACCCTTACCAAATAAATAAAAAATTACAAGTTGTATTTATATGTGAGAGGAATATTCCACAAAAAAATTCTTAGAAGAAGTACATAATTCTTATAATAATAATAAAAAAATAAAAACAAAAAAAACTAACTTCTATCAACAATGATTTTTTTTTAATATTTTTATTAAAAACTTCCATCAACCATGATTTTTATTCTTAAGATAAAGAATATTACGAAATGAAAACAAACTTATATGACATAAGAGAATCTTCACTTATTCATTTTCTTATTTTTAATATTTTTATTAAAAACTTCCATCAACCATGATTTTTATTCTTAAGATAAAGAAATATTACGACATGAAAACAAACTTATATGGCATAAGAGAATCTTCACTTATTCATTTTCTTATTTATTATAACTTGTGGGATGCTTATTAATAAAACTTATAATTATAATTATATTTATTTATATTATGTATTATAAATTTTTACTAGCCACATTGATTTAACTTGAATTATAATATAGTTATAGTTATAAAGTTATAACTATGGAAATTGACTTTAAAACACTGAAACACAACACAATAAATTTATTGGATGGGTATGGTCATAATAATTAATATAATAATTTAAATTAAATGGTTTATAATTACTAATTTAGCTTTTAGTCATTTTGAGCTAAATACAATGTTTCAAACCACCATGTTTGACCTTTTAAGGTTTTAGGTAACTTCTAGGGCTCAATGATCATGAATAACACCTCAAACCATTATAGATGACTTTTCAAGGGGATATTTGGCCTTCAAGTGGGGATATGGATATCATTAGGAAATTTTGAGCACTAGGTATGGGTTTTGGGTCCTTGGACACAATCGAGAGAGGAAACCCATGCCTTAGGTCCTAAAGGAAGCTTCTAGGTATTTAGGGCCAACAACAACATGTTGAACCACCACAAAGGACATTTCTAGGGTATCCTTCGTCTCTAGATGGGGGTAGTCAACATTATGATGTTTTGAAAATTAAGTATGAGACTTTAGACCCTTGATATGATCAGGGGAACAAACCCAAGAATTATCCCCTAAAACGAATCTTCTAGGATTTTAGGGCCAAGAATGACACCTTGAACCACCACAAATAACCTCTTGAGGGAATATTTTTCCTCTAAATAGGTATATAGGTACCATTATTTTTTTTTAGCACTAGGTACAGGTGTTAGGACCTTGAACATGGTTAGGGGAGGATATAAACATAATTGCATTAATATAATTGCAAACATGATATAACACACAACCAACATGAATCTTTTGAATAAACAACACCAACTGCAAGAAGACCTTCCACGTTCCTCCCAACCTTAAACTGCATTGCTCATAAATCTCAACAGTGGGTCACCCCCGAGATGGGGCTAATATCCACTTGGGAAAGGGTTCCCAACTAGGCTAAAGTATCTCACTCTACAAGAACTAGATCACAGGTAGCTCATACAAAGGTGACTCAATTACAGGAAAGTCTATCACATATCCCAATTCGCACTGACATCCTACAATCTCTCATTCCCCACATGCCTATCCCACCCCAGGAAGTGTGCCCCTTCTCTGCTCAACAGTCCTTCAACTGCCCCACTTCCCTTCTAGGGCTTTAGATACTTGTCATTGTAGTTTGACACCTCGAGAAATAATTCCTAGAAAATCTCTCATTTGGAGAGAATGATATCTTCCACGGGCATGAAAACCTGCCTCTTCAATCCAATAAACCATGGGACTGACAACCCACTTCTTTAGTCTAGATCTCCAAGCTAACTCATACACAGGTATTTACGATCGTATTCAACATACTGGTCACAGTAACCATCATGCTCATTACAACAATAAACCGAATCACTCACTGAATAGTTCTATGAAAGAAAAATCCACTCCATGGTCGAACAATCAAATTCCCCCACCTCTCACTTGTGATGGTCAAATGAATGCATGATTCCCTGCCAAAATGGAATAATTCCAAACCATTTGACTACATGTTACGATCCTGGCACCTGTCAAGTTGAGAACTTCCTTCAATTCACAACATGTTCCCAACTTGACACTTGTCATGTTGAGAACTTATTTTAGCCACTTGTCTCCTCCCAGGACTTAGGATATAACATTATATCCTTACTTTACACTTTTTAAGAAATATTAATTAAATATTCCTTTCTTTCTTTAAGCCCCTTTAACCTAGCCTCCTTGACCTCGAATAGTGGAGTTTAATCCCCCCAAACTCTTTTATGTGGTCGGTCTGCCACAGGGATTTATTTTCATTAATTTACATGTGATTACATTTACATCTCAATACAAAAGTACTGATATTTTTCATACAAGCTCACCAACCTCAAAATAAACAGTTTGCGCACTTAAGACCAGTGTGTGTAGAACTTCTGGAATGTGCACACTCTTTCCTCAGTTCACCAACCTTACTCCCTTTCATAGGTGTGTGTTACATCATGACTTATATACAAAAGGCTTCTCTTCCCTTCAAAACATGTGCACTAAACCAATCCACGCTGAATATAGGGTTGTGTGCATATTCATTTAGTGTGCCATCCTTTCATGCTAATACTTGTGTGCGTTGCATTCATTAAGTTGTTTCAGTTTTAGTGTGTCATTCTTGTGTACTTACATAGGTGCGTTCCAAACATAAAAATATGCACTGTATCATTCTACAATTGCACACACTCCTTTGATATCATATCTCCGTACACTAATTTAATGTGTGCATAACCAAATCAACAACTTGTTACTTCAGCTCACCATATTATAAGTAAAGTGCAGTTATATAGATATTTACACTTGGGGATGAACCTATGGGTATTACAAAGGGTTAAGTTATAAAGGAAGCTTCTAGGATTTTAGCACCAAGATTGACACCTTGAACCACCACAAATAACCTCTCAGGGACATCCTTTTCCTTTAACTAGGTATACGAGTACCATTGGCACATTTGAGAACTAGGTATGGGTCCTTGGACCTTAGAAATTCTAACAAGAATGCACACATATTTTCGAACGTATGTGCACTCCAACTCAGGAATGCATGTGTTTTGAAGTGCATGCATACTTATGCTTAGAAACAAACACACACATTTCTCAAAAATCTATATTGGCAAGTGTGTGTGGGAGTTCACAGAGCACCAAGGCTCTATGATCAAGAACATGTACTTTTTTATTAAAACACACACATTCCTATGCACTCCAATACCACATTTTCAACCAACAACCTAGTAAGTGTCATTAATAATAGTTAAAAAAACATTTTATCTAAAAAAAATAATTAAATAATATTTATAATTTAAAAAAATCACTTTGATACTATCTTAAAAAAAATATTATAAAATGTATTCAATTGTTATCTTATCTCATAAAAATAATTCAAAAACTAAAACCCAAGAAACTTAAAAAAAAATCTAAAAAATATTTATATCATTCAAGCCTAACCTTGTTTGTGCATATGTGTGAACCTTCTCAAGCAAGAGTCCAAAGGAGATTGCTTCTATATTTTCCCTTTTCTCTTGGCTTATTAAGATTCCACCCATTATTTTTAATATTTTCAATATTTTATATAATATAACTACTAAAAGTTCACTCATTATTTTTATTTTAAATTTTAACATGATTAGTATATTTTTATGACATGAAGCTTTTTCGTTATTTTGGATACATGTGCTACTCCCGGTATTAGATTTATAGAGAAATAAATATCTTCTATTAGAGGAAATCCTGGTATCTCTTTAAAGACATCCTTATACTCTTTCAGTATTGTGCAGTCTTCAATACTTGGCACGTTATCCTTAGATTCATCTTCCATGTGCGTTGCAAATACTTGACATCATTTCCTGTATCTTTTATTCAATTGCAAGGATGAAACTTCTTTGATAGTTACAACCCTTGGAATTCTTTGAACTGTTCTTAAGTTTCCTTCCTCTTCCAAACAAGTGAATGCCTTCTTGTAACAGTCCAGGACAACATGGTGCTTGTCCAATCAATCCATACCAACGAGGGAATCATATGAACCCAAAGGTATGATATTCAAATAAACCTTTGTGCGTAGTCCATTAATTTACATTGAACAGGTATTAATCTCATTAATTTTCCTTTTTTCTCCTGTAGCTAACTACACCAACCAAGGTTTTCCAATCTTCCTTCTCGGCAATTTGAGTTTCTCCAACATATTAGGATCTACATAACTATGACTAGATCCATAATTAATTAAAATAAAAATGGGTTGGTCATTAATTTTACCTTCCACTTCAATCATGTGCGACTGAAACTTAGCCCGCTTGTTATCCAAGGCTGCATAAATCCTTGGCATATTTTTTCCCATGTCCTCAATTGTTGCATATTGTTGTACACTATGTGTAGTCCTCTCTTTATCACCTCTTTGAGGGAAATCTTTCTGCATATGATCTTCACCACAACTCCAACATTGAATAGATTTCTACTATGGCTTTTGTCCCACTGTCTTTGACATTCTAGGCTCTTTGAGATTGGATGTACTTTCAAATCATTTCTGAAAAATGGTGGCTTAGCCCCCTTCTTCCTTTGTTCCACCTTTCTTTTCATCTTATCTTTCCAATCCTTTTGTAAAATTGGTCTTCCCCTTTTCTACTCACAAAGACACTTAGTGTGCCTTATGGTTTCCTCCAATGTGTTGGGGTCATCATACTATATATTGTCACTAACAAATGAGGGAAACCCACTCATTTACCTTTTAATTTTAACTTTCTCATCCCTGATGAATGCAATATATTTCAACAACTGTAACAATGTTCTTCATACTCATCTATCAACATACTCCAAAGCTTGAGTTCAGAGAACTCCTTCATTTTCTTGTCATAGTACTGGTTGGTTAAGTATTTCTTTTGAAAATACCTCTTGAACTTCTTCCGAGTAACTTTCTTCTCAGCAATTTATTCCAATTTCAAAAAATTATCCCACCACATTGATGCTTTTCCTTTTAGTTGATAGATGACAATCCTCCCTTCTTCCTATGCAGAATAATTATGTATATGGAAGTACTTCCTTATACCCAACTAGTTCTCCACATATTCATCCTTCTTGTGCTCACCGTCAAAGGTAGGAGGATTAATCTTATTCATTTATCCCTATAGCTCCTCCACCCCTTTCCTTCTTTTATACTTCCTAACAGGAGATGGAATTGATCTACTGTGTGATATCCTAAATGAATTCTTTGGTGAGTGAGGTCAATGCATATCAACACTTCTTCCTTCTCTTATTCTCTCTTAATGATACCTACGAATTCTTGACCTACTTGAATTTGTCTCCTTATCCATTTTCTTTGCTATCCTTTCCATGCTTTGCATCAATTTGACATTGAAGTCATCTTTCTACTCCTTGGATCTCATAATCATTTCATTATCAACCTTATAGCTTTAGACATATTTTTGCAATCCATTTATGGTTTCTACCAAGTTAATGCACTCCTCCTTGGAATCTGTACCATCAACACCCAAACCGACATACAAATCCCCAAATTCATCATCAAGAATGTAATTCCTATGTGCGTCTTCCATGATTTTGACCTTCTGCACTAATTCTTTTCTGCTCTAATCATTGATAATTCCACAAAATGTGTAGACAAAAATATTTCTTAGATGAATTTATGAAACAAATTCATTAACTCTACACCATTTTGTCATAATCCTTCCTTTTGAAGCGCGTGCATGCACTAGTATTCAACACATTCGAATGCACGATTTCCATTTCAACATGTACATTGTGTATCAGTCATGCACATGTACCACAAATTTTTTCTGTGCAACCCCAAACCTTTAGTGCGCACACCCATGCACCATTATTTACTGCATAGTTCCAGTGCCCCACTCCGCAATATCATGAATTTAGTGTGAACATCTATGCATTCTTATTTAATGTGCACCATGGCCACACTGAAATCCCAATTTTGGTCACTTACCAATACAAAATTTTCCTTAAGACAAAAACTCGGCCCATGCAGGATCAATGTTGAAACTAGAGCTCTAATGCTTCTTATTGACCTCTGGCCCATACAAGTCAAGTGTTGAACAAATTTCTTTGATACAAGAATATAACGTCCCCAGCCACCCCAAGTTGGGGCATGTCACACAATCCCAACTTCTGTAGCTCTGAGTCAACCAAATTATAACATCCCCAACATACTAATAAGCAATGCTACTCCAAAGATCCACTGTGCATATTCTATACTAAATCATATCCTGTGTAGTATAAATTGAAGTAACATGCTCAACCTCAAGCTAAGTCACGTCACACTAACTTTCTTCTTTTAACACAACTTTACACAACAAAAGTAACTAAAAACAATTGTGCACACCAACATATTGATCACACACCATAATCGTGCGCACAACCACCCTAGCGTCAGATGCCAATTCTAATCTCCCTTTGTGCTAGGTCTATTTCCTTGAATGCACACATGAATTCCAGCTTGTGTGCACACATGCTACTTTCCTACACACCTGGCCATTCGATCCTTTCCTACAAGACTCATGAAAAATATCAAAGGATAACTTAATATGAAAAATAACAATAATTTTCATACTCATGCACGTATACAAATACATGCCATAAGCACCATACTTACATGTAAAAAAAACAATAGATAGAATCAAAACAATTACTTAAATGCACCAACATACAAGAATTAAACAATGTCAAACATAGATAAATAAGCACACAATAAACAAGATAAGCACATAAGAACACTTATCTTTTATGAAAATCACCAACTGCACACATAACTCAGAAATTCCTCCCATCCATAGACTCTGTTTCTCATAATATTTCAGCAACAGGTCACCCTCGAGCTGGGTCTTAACTCCACCAAGGAAAAAGGGTTCCTAGTGATAGGATAAGGTCTGATTCTCAATAGAATTTTTAAGTCCAAGGTTCTCCCTACTGCAACTAGCCTACAATCCATCATTCCTCATGCACTTGTCACACCCAAGGAAGTGTTCCCCTTCTCTGTTGAACAGTCCTTTGACTACGCCACCTCCCTTCTATGGTCACAAGCAACATGTCGGACAAGAAGTCTACGAGCCTTCTGACCAATGCCCAATGCACTAGGGAGCATGATGCAGGAGCATCGTCAGCAAGCATGCGTGGTAGGACAACTCGACGCCTGGGAATCATTTCAGAATCTTAAACGTTGGGAGTTACTATGAATCTTTTGGAGCTGATTGGAAAAAGGGAAGAAGATCAAATGCTTGGGAGTGGATGATCACGAGTGATCTGGGAGTTTCACCCCGAGTCTTGAATTTAACTGAACTTAGGTAGTAGTTAGATTGTTTTTCATTTTTTGAGTAGACGAGTAGTCGGGGGTAACCCTAAGGACCCTTTGAGATAAATCGATGTTTTGTACGCCCAAATGAGGCTGTTCCGAGTTAGTAGGAATTTTCTTAGTTTTGAGTTATTCTTTTGATATTAACTATAGCCATTTACTTTTGAATGAATATGACAGAGGAAATTTGACTCAAATTCATAGCATTGTTACTGTTTGTAATTCTTTGTTATTGTATTTTCATAAATGAATGAATTTCGTTATGAATGGATGAAACTGTGAATGTTAGTATAAGTTTCAATTGTTTCTCTTCTACTGAGTGAGTGCAAAGTGTGCACATGGAATGCAAGGAGTGCATGACAGGATCTGTTTCGATTTCAAAGCTCAGAAGAGATAGCACAAAACTTTCCCTTTGCAAGGAGTGCAAAGCGATTGCTGCAAAGTGTGCACAGTCACCCACAAGAACCATGTCTTGCGCAAGAGTCTATTGCAAGGAGTGCATAGATTTGGAATTCGACAAAGTGTCAAAGGGACTCCTTAAGATTCAAATATATGAAACAGAAAATCTCGACTTGATCATAGTCGTTGATCCAAGGAAAAATCTAGACCGTCAATCTAGCACCATCACTAATTTGGATATCGGGAGAACAGAGGTAAGGGGACTCCCAAAGCCGTGAAACGCGAAATCATGACTTGATCACAACTGTCGATCGAAGAGAGTCAGGAGTTGTCGACCTAACACTCGCAAATATTGGGAAATCAGGGATCATGAGAATGGAGGTGAACCAACCCCCAAAGTCATGAAATCATGAAACGATCGCAGCCGTCGATCAAGGAAAGTGTAGGAACGTCAGATTTGGTCTTAGGGAGAATTCAGAAATTGGGAGATTCGGGACTCAAGAGAGTTGGGTGACTTGGAAACAGAACACCTGAGATCCCAAAGCACGAAGCGCATTTTGTTAGGAGAAACTTGCGCCTGGTGCTTATTCTCACAATGGAGTTTCATGAGAAGGACTTGTGGATAACTTGAAGATCCTAGCAGAGAATCAAAGAGTTGTTCCAGCTCAAAGATTGAGAAGATCTAGAGACTGGGAGGTCAACATACCCTACTGAGGTAGGGGCACTACATCAAGTGGTATGAGAGCAGATTTTTCATTTGTAGATTTCAGGTAAAGGAGATAAAGGAGATGATAGAACTCGAAGCTACACTCTGTGTGTGAGAGACAATTGACACAATGGCACCGAGGAGATGATTGGAACAAACTTTAGCCAATCAAGTTGTAGAAATGGAGATGAGAGAACTTTGTGCAAGATTAGAGGCGATGGAGGCAATGCAGAGAAGGGAACCTGATGTTGGAGACATCAATGACGTTGAGAGAGAAAAAGTAGAAGTCAAAGATATTGCAATAGAGAATGTTTCCGAAGAGCGCTTTCTAAGAGCGGTTGTTAGACTGGGAGCTATATCCAAGATAGAGGTCCCAATGTACAAAGATAATTTGGATGTTGAAGAGATACTAGATTGGGTAAGAGCCATGGAAAAATATTTTGAATATGAAGATGTCGATGAGGATAAAAGGGTGAGACATGTTGTCACCAGACTCAAAGGACATGCAACACTTTGTTCGAATGAACTGCAGGCTGACAGGAGAAGAAAGGGAAAACAAAAGATAAATAATTGGAACATAATGGTAGCCAAGATGAAGGAAAAATTCATGCCCAAAGATTACCAGATCAATCTGTTTAGGAAATTGCAGAACTTGAGATAGAAGGGTATGACAGTTAAAGAATACACAGAGGATTTCTACAAGATGAACATCAAAACTAGACAAAGAGAGAAGGATGAAGAAAAAGTTGCCAGGTATATAAATGGCCTGAAGTATGAAATCCAGGATGAGATCAGCATGATGTCAGTAAGGACAGTGGAGGATGCTTATCAGTTTGCATTGAAGGCAGAGGAGAAGTTGGCCACAAAACAAAATCAGTGAGGCAGAGGTAGAATCCCAGTTCCGAACAAAGGCCAGGGGGTTGCCCAAGACAAGGCACAAAAATCCAAATATGAGATTGAGAAACCACATAGTCACTCAGAAAGAGGAGGAATTTTTCGAGGAAGACAAGATGGTGGAAGAAGTTCTTCCATAGGAAGAGGAAGAGGTAGAGGAGGAGAAGTGAGATGTTACACCTATGGAAAGGTAGGACATAAGTCTTGGGAATGTACCAAGAGAAAGAAAGAAGGAGAAGGTGAAGCTCACATTTCGGAAGCACGGAGAATAAATGTTGAAGCAGAAGGAGTAGAGGATGGAGCATCCCTAATTTTGAGAAAAGTTCTCTTAAAACTAGAGGTAGAAGTTGAGAAGCCAGTGTAGAGAAACAATATCTTCAGGACAACTTGCAAGACTAAGGACAAAGTCTGCAAGGTGATAATTGACAGTGGGAGTATTGACAACTTAGTATCCACATAGATGGTGTAGAAATTGGAGTTGGAGACAACTGCACATCTGAAGCCATACAAAGTCTTATGGTTACAGAAAGGACACCACGTAATGGTTACTAAACAATGCTTGGTTGAATTTAGAATAGGAGGATATAGAGGTGAAATTCTATGTGATGTAATTCCCATGGATGTATTCCATATTTTTCTGGGAAGACCATGGCAGTTTGATAGAAATGTCATTCATTATGGGAGAAAGAATGCATACACCTTGGAGAAGAATGGTAGGACACACATATTTCTTCCAATAGAAGAGAAGAAAGTGAAAGACGAAGCCAGCACAATCATACTTCTCATGAGTGGGAAGGAACTCCCGAGAGAAGTTAAGAAAGGACAGGAGATCCAGTTTTTTGTGGTGAGGAAACCTAGAGTTGTCCTTAGAAGTACTTCAATGGATGATTTGTCGGAATAAATTCAGGAATTGTTGGATAATTTTGCTGGCATAGTGGTGGATGAGCTGCCTAACTCATTACCACCCATCAAAAGTATCATCCATCATATTGACCTGATACCAGGAGCAAGTCTACCAAACAAAGAAACATACAGAATAACACCTCGAGATAATGAGGAGATAAAGAACCAAGTCCAGGAATTGTTAGACAAAGGGTTGGTCAGAGAGAGCTTGAGTCCATCTGCAGTGCCAACTATGTTAAGTCCAGAGAAATATGGATGATGGAGAATGTGTATAAACTCAAGAGCCATTAACAAGATCACCATCAATGTTGTGGGTGGGAAATCCCTCCTACGGACTAGCACTAAGGTTTTTTATCATGCATGAAGAAATGACCTAAAGATTCTTACTTCTTACCATCATACCATGCCTAAACCCCCATCACTCATATGTAAATACAAGGCTCAAGAGATTAAGTTGATGTACCTTATTTTTCGTGTTTGATGTCGATCCCTTTTCGTGCTTGATTGTTCTTTGACTACAACTCTCCTCCCAACACTGACCTGCATTCATAAAAGACAAACAAAGAAATCCACATGCATTTGATCTATGAACTAATGGGTTAGAGATTTATACAATCAATATTCAAATAATGACAATCTCATATGGCGGGACGGGAAAATCAATTCTTTTATTAACTTCACAATGATACCTTACAATGATAAAGTCAGCTACTGCTCCTTGATCCTGGTCCTAGGCTCTTCTTCCATTGTCTTCCAA
The DNA here is from genome assembly GCA_009831015.1 of Picea engelmannii. Lineage (NCBI taxonomy): Eukaryota > Viridiplantae > Streptophyta > Pinopsida > Pinales > Pinaceae > Picea > Picea engelmannii. The sequence continues at coordinate 682,687 of ML779601.1, read as the reverse complement.
CTGCTTTTCTCTATACTTCTCTTTTCACAAGGATGGCTAAAGGTTGGGACAAAGGGAATGCTCAATCGGGTATAGTTTCTTTACTATGATTTTCCTCCTTTGAAATGGGACCTCTACCCCTTCTTTTATAGGTTAGAAGGAGTTAGGTATTTGGTCGAATGACCGACCAGGCATGGCCGAAAGGTTTAGTTAACTTACCCAAAGCTGTGTGTTCCATCAACAACTTTCCTTTTTTCATGCTTTTGTAGGTACACGCGGGTTGTCTTGGGTTAGCTAGCGTGTACAGGCATGCAGTATTGGAGAAGGGTGTGTGGGCCTTTATAAAAGGGGTTCTTAAGAAGAGTTGTTCAATAGTGTTTTGGCAAAGAAGGAATCTGAGATGGCCTGATGCCAGGTAAGCATGTCTGGTGAAAATTAGGGTTATAACAGATGCCCCCTAATGTGTGAGATTATAAGAGCATCTGATGGCCGAAATACATTAACAATCTTCACCAACGTTCCAAACAAGTGAGCCCAGGGACCAGAAATCCGGAGGTGCCTTCTACAAAATGATAATTGTCTCACCGAGGCGGGCATACCCATGCTCGAGATTAAATAAAATCATGGTTACCAATGAAATACACTGTAGATCCATGTCATATAAGTATATAAAGTGTAGCCATGAGCAATACACAGTGGAGCTACATCTCAAAATAAAAAATGTATCCATGTAGAGTATCCATCTTCTAGAAGCTGATAAGCCCTAATGGATGGAGATGAGGTCTTCAGAGCTCGAGAAAAAACTTCAAAATCTTCAAAACTCGAGTAGGAATGTAATATGAGTGTACGACTTCACTACCCAGAGGTCTTCGACGGATCGTCGGTCATGGACTAGAGAATCTTGATGATCAGACTGAAGGCTTCATTGATTTCAAACAAAGACTTGATTGGACTTTGGGATGGCTGGGCATGAGGCCAAGAGACAAACTGCAGAGGGGCTGAGTCAGGATTAGAAAAACTTCCCTTGGATAATAACACGAAAAAATATGAGACTCAGCCAGCATGGCATTAACATAAGTTTACGAGGCAGGGGGCAACGCAAACTCTCCATATGTTTGGAAGAATAACCAAACAGAGGACACATCTCAATGTAGCAGGAAAATATTCCTAAGGTCATATTAAATCCTAGGGTTTGACAAACAAATGGAAAGATGTGATTTATCCAAGGGCGATTCAATGTGTTTCCAATACAAAGAAAAATACTTTTCCCTTCCTCTTTTTGAGGTATATTTGATTTTTTTTGTCTTTTTTTTTCAATAATTTTGAAAAAAGAATAAAATAATGTTACGTTACAAAGGAGGGATGAGTATCACAAACATACAAGTTCAAGGTGCAAGGAAAAGACTGATGTTAAAAGTAAGGACACTCGGGAAAATCCCTCCTAGGGTCAAAGGTGTCAATACACAGAGGAAAAGTGCTACAGGGCTTGCGTATAAGGCATGCTTCAGATGGTTCAGTTGAGAGCAACATGGAGCCGTGATTAGGCCAAAGATGCAGGTATGCAAATGCGGTTAAAAAAAAACACAATGGTAACGTCCTTCGATGTAAGTTTAACGAGCCCAGAGAAGGTAAGCTCGACGGTTTTTCATATTTAGAGAGTCTGAAAAAATGTAAAAGGAGACTCCAATGGGGTACCTTTTTTGAAGGTAGTCTAGTCGGTTCAAAAAAGGGGTAAACTAGCACTGACAAGACATCTATTCAAAACCATTTTAACGAGTGTGATAAAGACAAGATCACTCAACAATTTTTTCATTTTTAAGGAGTCTGAAAAAAGCTTAACTATGGACTACGTTAGGAATGTTCTTCTGGACCATTTTAATGAGTGTGAAAGAATAAGGTCACTCGACAATCTTTTCAATTTTAGGGAGTCTGAAAAGAGCTTAACTATGGACTTCGTGGGGGTTCCATTTTCGTAAATTTAGTCCCTCGGGCCCGAAAAAGGGTTAAAATTATACCTGAGAATACTCTTCTAGGGATCCGAGGCCTCTAGAGTATACCTTTGTTCGTACAGTTGACCGTCCTGACCGAAAAAGGGGTAAACTATTACTGGATAGACGTGACTTCAAATTTCAGTTTAACGAGCGTGAAAGGACACAAGATCGATCGACAATCTTTTCATGTTTAGAGGGTCTGAAAAGGGCTTAAAAGAAGACCCTTGGGGGCTATGACTCATGTATGAAACTGGTTCAGGTAGAGCCCACTGCTAGGCCCAGACCAAGAGTCTCTTCAATAGTCAACTTGGGAAGTCTCCCAAAAGGGAAGAAAACACAAACCACGGTGTAAGTCCTCCCGCGGTATAGAAATCGTAGTCATGGATTCAAGGATAGCCTCATCTTAAGGTAATTCAAAATCCAATAAATCACGCAAATGAGGGTCGACAGTCCCAAAGGGTGAAGTAAACTGACCATACTCCATATGGCGATGGAGGTTCTGGCCAAGACTAGCAGAGTCTATCAGTGAAGAATCACAAGCGTAAGGGATTCAGGATCTACAAACAATGAGATCAGACTCAGAAGGATAACCAAGCCCACTTGGAGCAAGAGGGGGAAGAAAGGGCTCCCATGCCCCCATTGGATAAACCAAAGGATCAATTGTTGATTCCAAGTCTTGAGAAGGAAAACATGATTGCACAGATTCCTGCTCAGAAGCAATTGAACACTGAGGATAAGATACCACATAATTAACCCGTGGTAGGGTGGAGTCTACATGAACACTAGGAACATATAAAGGGGCAGCCTGAACTAACACTGAATTAGGATGGTGATTATCAGATGCCAGCTGGTCAATAGTGACAATGCTTCCATTGTGAGGGAAATGCATCACCAGGAAGAGCGTAGATACCACTACGTTCATAGCATATACATAATCACGCCCGAGAAGCATATTGAAATCTAAGGGGCCTTACACCACTATAACATCGACATGGACAATCTTCCCACCTAACGAGATAGACAACTGAGGAAGAACCCCCAAATATTCACTAGGAGTTCTGTCAAAATCCAAAAAATCATGTGAAGCAGACACAAGCTCTAGAGAACCCAAGACTTTCCAAACCGAGGAGGATAAAATACTTGCAGAGGATCCTTCATCCACAATACACCTATAAATGTTTGTTGAATTAACTTCAACCCTTATTTGAAAGGATGCGAAGGAAGTAAGACAAGGCTCAACAAGGTCATTCCAATCAAAGGAAACCATCCTAGGGCTTGGAGGGAGTGTGCTCGGAATGAGCGGAATGCCCCCTTGTTTTGAAAATATTGAACCGAAAATGTTAAAAACATAGTCGGTAGACACGTCACTCCCCAAAAGAAGAGTGGTATTATTCGATGACTGCATCTGTAACGCCCCCGGTCGTCATCTCACTAGTCAGGCAAACACTACTGTGTGAAACAACATCATTCTCATACTTAATTTATAACATCCATTTAAGTCATATTAAACACATTTAACTCAAAGTAAGCACAATATTACTGCTAAGATAAATAATCCTTGTCATTAACAATAATTCATATGCACAACATAATACATGAAACATATAAGCATCACAAGCATGCAAAACATAATATTAAGCATAAGCTGATACTTATCTTTGAAACCATGGTAATTCCACCAACCACGTGCAGGCCTTCCACGAACCTCCCAGCCTTAGCCCACGCTACTCATCATGCTCAGTAGTGGGTCACCCCTGAGCTGGGAATAAGCTCCACACAAGGCAAGGAATCCTAGTCTAGGCGGAGGTTACAGGGAAAAATGCACAGAATAACTGAAAGGATTCTTCCTAGGATGCCTTCTTACGCCCACTACTCATAGACTCTCATTCCCCACATGCATGTTCTGCCCGGGAATATACACCTTCACAAGCACAGACCATTAGTGCTTCACCTCCCTCTCTGGGTCTTGGCAATAGGCTATATCAGGAAGCCTTAGAGCTCCGTAGATGGTGCTGGAATCTCTCTGGAAGAATACAACTTCCCAGCAGACTCCATCACCTGGAAATAGCTTCTCACAAGCTTGACAAACTGCCTCTTCAACTAAGGTCCTTAAAGCCCAGTTCTTCAGCCCCTTTTGACTCAATTACCGCATGGTGAGGATAATGAAAACACAACCCCACTCAGGAAAACATAAAACAACAACCTACAAACATATCTGGTATGGATTCAGCTCTGCAATGGCGGATAGACTGGGTTTTGGAACTCACAAGTCGGATTTCCCCTCCTGGCCAGTTCTCTCAATGGTGCATAGGTACATCAAGGGTAGATGCAGACTAATAACGGAATCAGACGGATTATGTTTTGGTCTTCAAGAAGACATCTCGGTTTTTTGGTTCTCAGAGTTGCATGAGGGTATCCGAAATCAAACGCAAAGGATGATGGAATGGGGAGCGACCCCCTCCACGACTGACTTTTGCATTTTTTTAAACTGCATGTGCCTGGGTCGACACATGTCACCCATGAAGCTGCATGCACTCCATGAGCATGCGTTCCTCTCCAGGAACTTAGGACACAACATATACTTCACATGGCTTTTGGAATAATATTAAAATATTATTCCCAAGGACCTAAGCCCCTAGGCTCAACACTTAGCCTCTCTTTCCAACCTTCCAGCCCCCAATCCCTTACCCAATATGTCGAAGCTTAGTCCCCCATCACTCATTCATCGTGGTTGGTCTGCACGCATCGGTGTTTATATTTTTATTAATGTTCTGCATGATTACATATACAAAAGTAGGCTTTCGTCCTTAACACTTAGGCTCTCCGGCCTAATAACACATAAGCCCACCATATTATATAAACTTGTCTCACCATCCTATAAAACATAATTAAAATTCATAATGCAAGATCTATACCTCATAGACATGATTTACAACAAGGCTCGGCCTTGGGGACATTACAATCCCCTCCCCTTATTTTGCACCGTCCTCTATGCAATTTTACACTACATCTGCAAGATTTTCAAAATTTTCAAAAAGATGTGGGTACTCTGTCCACATAACATCTTCATGCTCCCATGTCACATCCTCGGGACTATACTAGGTCCACTGGACCTTTACAAGCCCTATAGCTCGATTCCGGAGCTGTTTGTTTTTCATGTCCAATATGCGCACAGGATACACTTGCAGGACACCTTCTTGTTCCACCTGAATCGCATTCCAATCGATAACATGATTAGCATATGGTATATATTTCTTAAGCAATGAAACATGAAACACATTGTGTATAGTCATAGATGTAGGTAATGCAAGCATATATGCAATTGGCCCAATCCTTTCTAGGATTTCAAATGGCCCACAAAATCTGGTTTCCATCTTGGCACAACTTCCCAGCTTCAGGGAACTCCTGTTAGCTTTCACTTTTAGGAAAACATGATCACCCACTTTGAACTCTCTATGGGTTCTGTTCTTATCAGCATAACTTTTATTCCTGTCCTGGGTAGCTTTCAAATTCTACTTAATTTTTATCATTTGGTCCTCCATCTCCTTGAGCAACTTTGGCCCAACTACTTCTCTATCAGCTGGATTATCCCAGCTCACTAGAGTAATGCACTTTCTTCCATAAAGTGCTTCAAATGGGCTCATCTTCAATGATGCATGATACCCATTGTTGTAGGCGAATTCTACCAAGTACAGGTAATCCTCCCATCTTGATGGTTTGTCCATCACATACATTCTCAGTATGTCTTCCATTACTCTGTTCACCCTCTCTGTCTATCCATTAGACTTAGGATGATAAGCTATACTAAAGTTCAGATTCATTCCAAATCCTTTGAACAATCCTTTCCAGAAATTCGAGGTGAATTTCGGGTCTCTGTTAGACACAATCGTTTTAGGAATTTCGTGCAATCGTGCCACTTCCTTTATGAAAATATCAGCAACATCTGCTGCCTTGTGAGTAGTTTTCAGTGGAATAAAATGGGCAGCTTTTGTAATCTTGTCCACTACCACCATGATCGAATCATGCAGCTTGCTTGTTTTGGGAAATCCTGTAATAAAATCCATTGTCACCACTTCCCGCTTCCACTCAGGAATGGGTAAAGGTTGTAGCAACCTTGATGGGTGCCTATGCTCAACTTTAACTTTCTATCACTCCATACATCTGGCAATGTATTCAACGATCTCTCTCTTCATACCTGGACAAAAGTAATGGATTTTGACCACTGCTACTGTTTTCTGATATCCGGGGTGCCCTGCATAAGGCACATTATGCATCTCCTCCAAAATCATCTGTTTCAACCACTGGACATTGGGTACAAAAATTTTGTTCTTGTACAACAGTATTCCATCGGTTTCCAATTTATAAATTCCCATCTTCTGTGGCATCTTACCCTGTTGTAGCTTGGCTACCAATTCTCTGTACTGCAGATCTACATTTGCAGCCTCCAGAATTATGCTTTTAATATCATTCTGATACATGCTAATGGTTGTAGCATGTAATTCATGCACCCTCCTGGTGAGTGCATTAGCCACTTTATCTCCTTTCCTTTGATATGCTTGATCTCAAAGTCATACTCACATAGAAATTCCAGCCACCTACTTTGTCTAGCATTTAAGGTTGGTTGATCAAACAAATATTTCAAACCGTTATGGTTTGTTTTGAGTTCAAACCTCCTTCCCATGAGGTAATGCCTCAATTTCCTTAGAGCGTGAATGATTGTTGCCAACTCCAAATCGTGAGTGACATAATTCTTTGTGTGCTCTTTCAACTTCCTGGACTCATAACAGATTACAAATCCATTCAGACTAAGAACTCCTCCCAACCCTTCTTTACACACATCTGTGCACACCACAAAATCCACATTTGGATCTGCACTCCTCAATATTGGAGCACTGGTTAACAGTTGCTTCAATCGCTGGAAACTTTTCTCACACTCTTTAGTTCACTGAAACTTTTCCTCCTTCCTTTGCAAGGAAGTGATAGGGTGAGATATCTTTGAGAACCATGCGATAAACCTTCTGTAATAGTCTGCTAGACCCATAAAGGATCTAACTTCCATGACATTCCTTGGTGCTGACCATTCTCTGATGGTCTCAACCTTCTCAGGATCCACGACGATCCCTTCTTCTGAAATAATGTTCCCTAAGTAATGGATCTGCCTATGATAAAATGAGCATTTTCTCAACTTGGCATACAACTGGTGTTCTCTCAACACTTGCAGCACCATCCTCAGGTTTTTTTCATTCTCTTCCTCTAACTTGGAATACACCAAAATGTCATCCAGGAAGACTATGACAAACTTTTCTAGATAGTCCCTGAATACACCATTCATCAAGCACATAAAAACAGTAGGTGCGTTTGATAGCCCAAACAGTACCACTGTGAACTCATAATGACCATACCTTGTTCTAAAGGTGGTCTTTCTGATGTCTTCATCCTTTATTCTTACCTAGTGATATCCCGATCTGAGATCTATCTTCGAAAATATTTTCACACCTTTCAACTGATCGAAAAGATCGTCGATCCTCAACAGAGGATACTTGTTCTTGATAGTTACTTTGTTCAACTGTCTGAAATAAATGCAAAACCTCAACGTCCCATCCTTCTTCTTCAAGAATAGGACCGGGGCACCCCAAGGTGACACGCTTGGGCAAATGTACCCCTTCTTTAGAATCTCTTCAAGATGCAATTGCAACTCTTTCAGCTTTGGTGTACTCATTCTATAAGGATCTTTTGACACTGTAGCTGCTCCAGGCATCAAATTTATAGAGAAATCGACATCTCTCTTCGAAGGTAGTCTGGGTACCTCCTGAAATACGTCTTCAAACTCTGTTAGTATCGCATGGTCTCCAATATTTGAGACTTCATCTCTGGATGCTTCCTCCACACGTGCTACAAACAATTGATAGCCTTTCATGTAGCACTTTTTCAACTGCATTGCTGATATTTCTCCAACAACCACAACTCTGGGAATTCCTGGGACTGTTTTCTGATTCCCCTCCTCATCCAGGCATGTAAATTCCTTGTTATGGCAGTGCAGGAGGGCATGGTGTTGGTCCAACCAGTCCATCCCAATTAAATAGTCATAAGAGCCTAAAGGCAGAATATTCAATTCAGCCTTCGTGCTCAATCCCTTCATGTCCACCGTACAAGACTTAACCAACTTAGTGACTTTCCTCTTGGTTCTTGTAGCCAACTGCACTAACCAAGACTTTTCATGTTTGCTTCTTCATAAATGCAAACTTTCCACCACCCTAGGATCTACATAACTATGGCTAGCCCCTGAATCAATTAAAATAATAAATGGTTGGTTGTTAATCATACCTTCCACTTCAATCATGTGCGACTAAAATTCAGCTTGCTTGTTGTCCAGGGCTGCATAGATCCTTGGCATTCCAGTGCCCATGTCCTCCACTGTTTTATCTTGTTGAACATTATGAACAACTCTTTCTTTGCCATTTTTATGGGGACAATCTCTGTACTTGTGGCTCTCTTTACAGCCCCAACACTAAATGGGCATCTTTCTCGGCCTTTGTTCCCCCACTTCAGCCATTCTCAACTCTCTAAACGATGGATGTCCTTGAGGACTATTTATGAAAAAGGGAGGTTTGTTTCCCTTTTGCCTCTGTTCTTTCTTAAACTTCTTCTCGTCATCTCAAGCCTTCCGAAAGGTAGGCTTTTCTCTTTGCTGCTCATATAAGAATTTCTCTCTTCTTATTGTTTCTTCCATAGTCTTAGGATCATCATACTGAATCTTGTCACCAATGGGAGGTGGCAGTCCACTCAGATACCTCTGAATCTTGACAACCTCATCTTTGATGAATGGAACATACTTCAGTAATTCCAAAAACCTTCGTTCGTATTCATCAATGGTCATGCTTCCTAGCTTGAGTTTGAAAAACTCCTTCATCTTTCTATCATAGTATCTTTTAGTTAGGTATTTACTCTCGAAATACCTCTTGAATTCCTTCCATGTGATATCTTTCTCTCTAACGTGTTGCACCTGCACAAGCTGATCCCACCACTTGGATTCTTTTCCTTTTAGTTGATACATTGCAATTCTTCCTTCTGCATGAGAGGAATAATTCTGCAGTTGGAAATATTTCCTCATGCCAAGCAACCATGTTTCAGCATCTTCCTCCTTCTTATGTTCTCCATCAAGCGTAGGAGGCTTAATCTTTTTCATCTCCCCTTTCAATTCATCCACTCCAGATCTTCAGTGTTTTCTGGTAGGGGATGGGCTTGAACTACTATGTGCTTCCTTATCAGAATGATTTGGGGAGCGACGACAATGTCTGCTACCACTCCTTGATCTTCTTTTTCTCTCAGGGGTCCTGCGACTCCTTATTTTTCTTGTGTCACTCTCCTTTTCCAATTTCCTTTCTATTATTTCCAGGTTCTTCAACATCTTTAAGTTGAATTCACCCTATCAATCCCTGACCCTCATGAGCTTTCAACTATTGTCTTGGCAAGCCTGGGCATCTTTTTGCAATCTTTCAATGATTTTCATCACATGCCCTTCCTTATCCAATTCTCTTCTGTGCCAATAGGAGTTCGATCCTTCGACTCCCAAGTTGACATCCCTTCCTTCTCTTTCGTTCTCTGAATTGGAGGCAATCCACACCTCTTCCATTTCTATACTTGACGTCAATTCATAGCTGTCTTGACACTCATTGAAATCTGCAAACACAACATGCAGTCAACCGAAGTTTTTTAGGCCTTAAACCCTTAATAAAACTACAACATTCATAAACCAATGTGAATAAGAAAACGTTTAGATTCCACAAATTTTTTGAGCTCTGTTTGGCTCTGCAATTTCTAGCGATAGCCCCCATTTTCTTAGTCCCCAACCCATTCATCCATGGGCCATGATCAAACGCTAAACTACTAGGTGCTACAAGGCTCTCCAAATGAAACTTCGGGTTTTGGGATTTTGGGGCTTCGGGGTTTTGGTCCCGGAGGTTCTCACACTCGCTTCCCTCTCCAATTCCTGACTTCTGAAAATTCGATTTCCTTACCCTCCGGGCCCACAACACAACTGTTTCCCACCAAGGTAGTGACACATGGTGTCCTTAAGAAGGTCCACCTCACTCCCAACGATGTCAAGGGCCCCCACTACTTTTACTTTTCGTTTCGGAGTTTCAGGCATCAGGAGTTCGTGCATCTACACCTCTCGAACTTCCATTTGCCGAAATTTTGAAATTACAGTCTATTCATCTACTTGATCCAATGGTCAAGTTCCTCTCCTACGATCTATGGTGTAGATCGTTTCATGATTTCGTGGTTTTGGGTTTTCGGTAACCAAGAGTTCACGATGCAACGACTCCAAATCTCTTGTCACTTCCATCCCCAAATTTCGATACACGAGTTCTTATATGAGATCCAACGATCCTCGATGATTTGGATCTAACAGTCCAGATCTCTCCTATGCTTACACCTATCAAATATTTTTAGGCCTAACTTCCTCACTAGTTGGCTGGATCCAACGGCTCACGAGATTTCGGCACTTCTTCTTGGAAGTGCTCCACCGTCCGATTCTACTCTTGTTAATCTCTTTCGCGATTCAGGACTTGGAGTGACCAAAAATTTGTCCTGCGCTCCAAGTTCACGATCCCTGAATTCATGAAATCATCCAACTGTTCAAACCAAACATGATCGATGACCCATGTTTATTCTGGATCCTAGGGTGGCGAGTTTCTTCATCCACTAACCACCTTGCAACTTCTGGCTATCTTACGGTCCTCGTGATTTCGCGAGTTCTCCATAGAGAATTCTGACCGTCCAACTCTTCTTCTCAAGGACTTCTGGCCAATGACTTGGTACCCTCCTTCTAAACTTTCATCTACTTGATCCAACACTTCTGGTGTGGAGTTTTCTCTCTCCCTGTGGCCATATACCACACCGACTATAGTTTTATAATACCACTACACCTCCTGAGCTTGTAACACGGTCAAGTAGTTCATTGACACTCAGAAACATTTTGAGGTTGGAAATTAGTCCTCCAGACACAATTTATTCTCAAAACCTCGGTCCAAAGACAACTTATCCGGCCCATCAAGGCTCAGCATTGAAACTAGGCTCTGATACCATACTATAACACCCCCGGCCGTCATCCCACTAGCTGGGCAAACGCTACTGTGCGGAACAACATCATTCTCATACTTAATTAATAACATGCATTTAAGTCATATTAAACACATTTAACTCAGAGTAAGCACAATATTACTGCTAACATAAATAATCCTTGTGATTAACAATAATTCATATGCACAACAGAATACATGAAACATATAAGCATCACAGGCATGCAAAACATAATATTAAGCATAAGTTGATACTTATCTTTGAAACCGTGGTAATTCCACCAACCATGTCCAGGCCTTCCACAAACCTCCTAGCCTTAGACCACGCTACTCATCATGCTCAGTAGTGGGTCACCCCTGAGCTGGGACTAAGCTCCACCCAAGGAAAGGAATCCTAGTCTAGGCTGAGGTTACAGGGAAAAATACACAGAATAACCAGAAGGATTCTTCTGAGGATGCCTTCTTATGCCCACTACTCACGGACTCTCATTCCCCACATGTCTGTTTCGCCTGGGAGTATACACCTTCACAAGCACAGTCCATCAGTGCTTCACCTCCCTCTCTGGCTCTCGGCAACAGGCTGGATCAAGAAGTCTTAAAGCTTCGTAGCTAGTGCTGGACTCTCTCTGAAAGAATACCACTTCCCAACAAACTCCTTCACCTAGAAATAGCTTCTCACAGGCCTGACAGGCTGCCTCTTCAACTAAGGGCCTTAAACCCTAGTTCTTCAGCCCCTTCTGACTCAATTCCCGCACGGTGAGGATAACCACAACACAATCCCACTTAGGAAAACATAAAACAACAACCTACAGATAGATCAAGTACGGATTCAGCTCTGCAATAGCAGATAGACTGGGTTTTGGAACTCACAAGTCAACTTTCCCCTCCTGACCAGTTGTCTCAACAATGCATAGGTATGTCAAGGGCAGATGAAGACCAATAACAAAATCAGACGGGTGATGTTTTGGTCTTCAGGAAGACATCTTGGTTTTCTGGTTCTCAGATATGCATGAGGGTATTCGAAATCAGATGCAAAGGATGATGGAATGAGGAGCGACCCCCTCCATGGCTGACTTTTGCAGTTTTTTTAACTACATGTGCCTGGGTCGATACATGTCACCCATGAAGTTGCATGCACTCCATCATCATGTGTTCCTCTCTAGGAACTTAGGACACAACATATATTTCACATGGCTTTTGGAATAATATTAAAATATTATTCCCAAGGACCTAAGCCTATGGGCTCAACACTTAGCCTCTCTTTCCAACCTTCCAACCCCCAATCCCTTACCCAATCTATGGAATCTTAGTCCCCCATCACTCATTCATCGTGGTCGGTCTGCACACAATGGTGTTTATATTTTTATTAATGTTCTGCATGATTACATATACAAAAGCAGGCTCCCAACCTTAACACTTAGGCTCTCCGGCCTAATAACACATAAGCCCACCAACTTATATAAAATTTGCTCACCAGCCTATAAAACATAATTACAATTCATAATGCAAGCTCTATACTTCATAGACATGATTTACAATAGGCCTCGGCCTTGGGGACATTACAACATTGACATGACCACTTTCACAACTAATGGTTGAATAGGCTGCGAGACTACATGGTATAAAGGCACCTCACCCCCCAAAAGAGGAGTGGGATCAACCGATGACTGCATTGGCATGACCACTTTTGCAACCAATGGATGAATAGGCTGTGAGACTACATGGTCTAAAAGTACCTCACCCCCTAGAAGAGGAGTGGGATCAGTGGATGACTGCATCGACATAACCACTTTCACAACCAATGGTTGAATAGGTTGCGAGAATACATGGTCTAAAGGTACCTCGCCCCCTAGAAGAGGAGTGGGATTAGCCGATGATTGCATCGGCATGACCACTTTCACAACCAATGGTTGAATAGGTTGTGAGACTACATGGTCTAAAGGTACCTCACCCCCCAGAAGAGGAGTGGGATCAGCCGATGATTGCATCGTCATGATCACTTTCACAACCAATGGATGAATAGGCTACGAGACTACATGTTCTAAAGGTACCTCACCCCCTAGAAGAGGAGTGGGATCAGGCGATGACTGCATCAACATGACCACTTTCACAACCAAAGTCTGAATAGACTGCGAGGAAACCTTAGAAGACTCAAAATCATAAGAGCTTGCAGATAGGGACCACAATATTTGTACCTCTGGAATGCCAAGGCACAAATGAGTAAGGTGATCTCCCTTGCAAAGCTTACAAGGGAATTTAGGCTTACATCCTATCCGTCTAGGTTTCTCAATACAATCAATGCCCCCAGCATGACTAGCAGTAGATGGTTGCACATCTCCAACATGACTTGCAGAGGGTGGTGATGGGTCGATAACATGACTCATAGAGGCTACAGACCTATTTCCAGTATGACTAGAAGGGACTGGACTTTTTCCCCCAAGATGACTGGCAGGGGCTGGGTGAGTGCCCCCAGCATGACTTACAAAGGCCGGGTGCTAGTATTCAACATGACTTGTGGAGGTTGAGGACCTATCTCCAACATGACTCGCAGAGGTTGGTGATTTCTTCATCCTATTCTTCCTCTTTCTACTTCGTTTAGACTTTCGGTTACTAGTAACTATACTTTCATCAGAGGTGAGAGAAATAGGAGGAGAAGACTTTGTTGATGAAGAAACATCAACAAGGTGCTCATGACTTAAGGTTCTTAACTGAGAAGCGTCAAGAGCGTTTGGGACATTTGGAATGGTACCCAACCAAACCGGTAGTCTCATCAAATTTGTACATTCAGCCCAGGAATGTACAAATTTGCCATCAAAGGGACACCAATGTTTCCAAAGAAAGGAAAATCACAAGCATCCCATTGCGAAGGGGTTCCTTGGTTGGTATCATCAATAACTTTAGCCATGAAGATCTCATGCAGAGGTTCTCCCCTTGCAGGATAGGTCAAATCCGTAAAAGTCTCACACTCTGACTGAAGAACCAGTGTTATCAAAATAACGCCTATAAAGAGGTGGCTCCACGTTTCTAAGTGGAATACTAAAAGGTCCTCTCAACCGGTGGAGTGGGCGGTCTACCACCCTAGGTCAGAGACCCAAATCCACGACTGACTAACTCACTATGGAAAATTAGGGAGCACAGAGTACGCACTAAAATTTCCTAAAGGCAAATCAAGCAAACGACTAACTAGTTGGAAGAACAGTTACACCAACCAACACTAGAGAAACTTGTCGGTGAAAGTGAAACTCTAATACGGAAGCACCCTCCAGGTATACTCTGCAAAGCATGGCCCAATGTCTGCCCTAGGTACTATGGTATACCCCCGTGGTCACCTATGTAAGTTCCTAAAATAAAGGCAACTAGGTTACCAGTTCGTGAACAATCACCAGGCGGGTACAATCGATAGTCGGGTGGACCGCAATGAGTAGGGTATCAAGCCTGAAACCTATCAGGGGTATCGAAATCAAGTGTTCTGGAAGACAACTGAGGACCTCGAACGGATTCGAGACCCACGAAGCTCCGTGGAAAATGCGATCAATGGAATCCCAAGACAAGTCCTCTATATGCATTCCCCACTACACTTGGTCCGGTTTTGGAGGGGTTATCTCCGCTACCTTTCCGCACGCGACCTCGTGTTTAGCCCCTGTGTTAGAGGGGGGTACCAGATAATTTCCACATTACTGGACTTCTACACTCCTTAGCACAGACTCGTATGTTTGTTTTATAGCCTTGAAGAGTTTCCTCTCCAACCTAAATCAAGGCTCTAGCCTAATCTAGTTGATGGACCCTACAAACATAAAGTCTAGTAAATTTTAATTAGCATTCTTTTTACTAGCTTGATTTACTCAAAAAGGGTATGGTAGTGCAACTGATGCTGTTAAGACTCTTGCGAAAAATGATGAAACTTATATGAATACTGACAAAGAATGATTATATATTTTTTTCTTTTTGAAATGCTTTTTAAAATTAGAAGAAAACACAAGGCTATGCTAATTTCTTTTTCTTTTTCAAATAACAATGCAAAGAAAATGCCAGGAAAGAAAGAGATCTAACAAACTAAGTTTTTTTTATTTTTTATTTTCTTCCAATCAAAGAAGAAATAACAAAATATTCTAAAAGAAACTGATGAATGCATGATTCAAGATAAAAATAAGTTAAAAAAGCTAGGAAACAAAAAAAAATCTTTTAAATGAAAAAGCAAGCTATGATGGAATACAACCTAAGCTAAAAATGCTTATGACAAAGACCAGAAAGAAACAAGAAAAACCTGGGAAGTAAAAAATTGACAGGGAAAAGGATGATTGCCTCCTCAAAATTTTCTAGACAGACACGCGACAGTCACTTCAACATCCAGCGTATGCATGCAGGCTACCCAAAGACAGGATGTGTATGCACATGTGTAGGCCCACTACAGGCCGCGTGTGCCTCTGTTTCTCCTCAAAAGAAGAAAGACAAGCGGCTAAGCTTAGGCAGGGAGTACTGGTATTGAGAACCAGAATCCCTTGAAGACACAAAAACTTACTTTGACAGAAAAAGATGCAAGGAAAAAGTTGATTTGAGGTTTTTACCTGACTATGGACTGTTCAATTAGAGACCTAGAAGGACCCAGAATATCACTGAGAAGGATCACTTTTGCAGGGGACAGGATGTCTGCCTCTTCCTGAGAAGGATTTCCTGGGTTCTCAAACACACAGCTATCACTTCATCAGCAAGCGTATGCACACAGGTTGTGTGAAGGTAGGGCGTGTGTACACGCATGCAGGACTTATACAGGCCACGTGTACCTCTATGACTTCCTAAAAATAAAATGCATCCAAGCAAAGAAAGCAGGGAGTACTGGTCTAGAAGACCAAAATCCCTACTAGCTCAGACTCTTGTAGAAACTCAGAAAAAAGGTGATGAAACCAATTTAAAACTACCAAAACGTATCCCCAGAAAACCTGAGAGATCCCCAATATGGTCGCCAATTCTGTTGTGGGTCAGAAATCCCTCCTACGGACTAGCACTAAGGGTTTTTATCACGCATGCAGAAATGACCTAAAGATTCTTACTTCTTACCATCATCCCATGCCTAAACCCCTATCACTCATATGTAAATATAAGGCTCACGAGATTAAGTTGATGTACCTTATTTTTCGTGTTTGATGTCGATCCCTTTTCGTGCTTGATTGTTCTTTGACTGCAGCTCTCCTCCCAATGTTGACCTGCATTCACAAAAGACAAACAAAGAACTCCACATGCATTTGATCTATGAACTAATGGGTTAGAGATTTATATAATCAATATTCAAATAAGGACAATCTCATATGGCGGGACGAGAAAAGCAATTCTTTTATTAACTTCACAATGATACCTTACAATGATAAAGTCAGCTACTGCTCCTCGATCCTGGTCCTGGGCTCTTCTTCCACTTTCTTCCAACTTCTTTGCTCTATACTTCTCTTTGCACAAGGATGGCTAAAGGTTGGGACAAAGGGAATGCTCAATCGGGTATAGTTTCTTTACTATGATTTTCCTCCTTTGAAATGGGACCCATACCCCTTCTTTTATAGGTTAGAAGGAGCTATGTATTTGGTCGAATGACCAGCAATGCATGGCCGAAAGGTTTAGTTAACTTACCCAAAGCTGTGTGTTCCGTCAACAACTTTCCTTTTTTCATGCTTTTGTAGGTACACGCAAGTTGTCTTGGGTTAGCTAGCATGTACGCGCGTGCAGTAATGGAGCAGGTCACATGGGCCTTTATAAAAGGGGTTTTTAAGAAGAGTTGTTCAGTAGTATTTTGGAAAATAAGGAATCTAAGATGGCCTAATGCCAGGTAAGCATGTCTGGTGCAAATTAGGGTTAAAACAATCAAGTATAGATTTCCTTTGCTAAGAGTGGATGATTTAATGGATTGTCTAAGTGGAGCAAACTTCGTTTCTAATATATATTTGAAAAGTGGATATCACCAGATAAGAATGAGAGAAGGTGATGAGTGGAAGACAACCTTTAAGACAAATGAAGGTTTGTATGAATGGCTTGTTATTCCATTTTGCTTAACAAATTCCTCGAGTATTTTTATGAGGTTGATGAATGAAATACTGAAAGATTTCATTGGCAATTTTGTGGTTGTATATCTGGATGATATACTAATCTTTAGCAAGACTAAAGAGGAGCATTTGAGACACCTGACACTAGTGATGAGAAGACTACAACAGGAGAAGCTGCTGATAAATCTAAAGAAGTCTTCTTTTATGAAGACATAACTCATTTACTTGGGCTTTGTGATCTCTTTAAATGAGCTGAAGATGGATCCAGAAAAGGTGAAGGAAATCAAAGAATGGTCATCACTGAGAAGCATGTTTGAATTAAGAAGCTTTCATGGATTAGTAAGTTTTTATAGGAAGTTCATCAGATATTTCAGTGGAATTTGTGCAGCAATGATGGATACAATAAAGAAGAAGAACAAGTATTTTAAATGGAAAGAGGAGGTAGAGAGGAGCTTCAATACACTAAAGGAGAAGATAACAGAGTGACCAATTATGGTCTTTCCAAATTTTGAAAAGACATTTAAGGTGAGATGCGATGCAATTGGAGTTGCAATCAGAGCAGTTTTGAGCCAGGATAATAGACTGGTTGCCTATTTCAGTGAGAAGATGAATGAGAATAAGAGAAAATAATCCACATATGATAAGGAATTTTATTCCATAATTCAAGCCCTGAATAAGTGGAGGCATTACCTTCTCCCATAGGAATTTGTCTTGTACAATGATAACCAATATTTACAATTCACAACCAAACAGGAAAATTTGAATCAGAAGCATGCAAAGTGGATTGAGTTTATGCAGAATTTTACTTTTGTCATAAAACATATTGTTGGGAATGCTAACAAAGTTGTTGATGCATTGAGCAGGAGATGTTTGATTCTGCAAGAATTTCAGGTGAAGACCTTGGGGTTTGAACACCTTAAGGAAATGTACAGTGATGATCTAGATTTCAAGGAGGCATACAAATCATGCACAAATCTTGTGCTGAGAGATAGGAGCCAATGGCCAGAGTATATGATTCAAGAGGGATTTTTGTTCAAGGGCAATCAGTTATGCATACAAAATGTTCAATGAGGGACAACCTTTTGAAGGAGAAGCATAATGAAGGATTGGTTGGACATTTCAACCATGGTAAAACATTTGCACAGTTGAGAAGTTCATACTATTGGCCATGTATGAGGATAGAAGTGGTGAAATTTGTGAACAGATGTAGAATCTGCCAACACGCAAAAGGAACAAGACAGAAAACTGGATTGTATCAACCATTGTCGATACCATAGAGGCCTTCAGATGCGATAAGAATGGATTTTTTGTTAGGACTTCCAAGAATGCAAAGAGGATGTGATTCCATATTTGTGGTGGTGGATAGATTTTCAAATATGGCACACTTTATCCCATGCCAGAAGGCCAGTGATGAAACACATGTTTCTAATCTGTTTTTCAAGGAAGTTGTGAGACTTCACGGCCTACCTAGAAGTATCATCTCAGACAAAGACACAGAATTTGTTGGTCATTTTTGGAGAACACTGTGGAAGAAGTTGGGGACGGATCTATCCTTCAGCTCAGCTTATCATCCTCCAACAGATGGACATAATGAGGTGGTAAACAGAAGCTTGGGAAACTTGTTGAGGAGTCTAGTGACAGAGCATCATAACCAATGGCATTAGATTCTTCTGCAAGTAGAATTTGCATACAATGACTCACCAAACAGGAGCACTGGAAAGAGCCCATTCCAAATATTGTATGGATTGCAGCCCAGGGGAGTATCTGAGTTGAGAGACTTGGAACAGAGTGAGATCAGGAGTGCTAGAGCAGAAGATTTTGTTGCAGAAATGTAGAGGCTCCATAGCTAGATCAGAGGACAGCTGTAGAGTTCTAACCAGGAGTACAAGCACAAAGTTGATCAACACTGCAGATAACTTCAATTTGGAGTAGGAGATCAGGTTCTGGCACATCTCAAGAAAGAGAGGTTCCCTAAGAGAACGTATAACAAGTTAAAAATGAAGAATATAGGGCCGTGTAAGATCTTGAGGAAGATTGATGCAAACGCCTATGAGATTGAGTTGCCAAATGATGTGGGAATATTGCCCATATTCAACGTTTCAGACCTGTATCCTTACTGGAAAGATGACGCAAAGAGATTAAAAGATCAAGATAAGATTCAGTGGGAGAAACAAATGCCTATAGTAGAAAAACCACAAATGGAGAAGATTAGAGAATTGGAAAGAAGACCAGGAGGAAGACCTATCTTGAATATCTGGTTAAGTGGAAGGGACACCTGAGAGAGGATGCCAGTTGGGAAAATGAAGCTGATATCTAGAAGCATGGAAAGTCGGTGCAGGAGCTCATGGATAGGAGTCCATGAATTTTTCTCCAGGGGGAGTATGATGTAGGAGCATCGTCAACAAGCATGCGTGGCAGGACAACTCAATGCTTGTGAATCATTTCAGAATCTCAAATGCTAGGAGTTACTGCGAATATTTTGGAGATGATTGGAAAAATGGAAGAAGATCAAATGATTGGGAGTGGATGATCATGAGTGATTTGGGAGTTTCACCCCGAGTCTTGAATGTAACTGAAATTAGGTAGCAGTTAGATTTTTTTTCATTTTTCAAGTAGACGAGTAGTTGGGGGGAACCCTAAGGACCCTCTAAGATAAATAGAGGTTTTGTATGCCCAAATGAGGTTGTTGCGAGTTAGTAGGAATTTTCTGAGTTTTGAGTTATTGTTTTGATATTAGCTGTAGCCATTTACTTTTGAATGAATATGACAGAGGAAATTTGACTCAAATGCATAGCCCTATTACTATTTGTAATTCTCTGTTATTGTATTTTCATAAATGGATGAATTTCATTATGAATGGATGAAACTGTGAATGTTAGTATAAGTTTCAATTGTTTCTCTTCTGTTGAGTGAGTGCAAAGTGTGCACACGAAATGCAAGGAGTGCGTGATGAGATCTGTTTAATTATCAAAGCTCAGAAGAGATAACACAAAACTTTCCCTTTGCAAGGAGTGCAAATCGACTGCTGCAAAGTGTGCATAGTCACCCACAAGAACCAAGTCTTGCGTAAGAGTCTACTACAAGGAGTGCACATATTTGGAATTCGACTAAGTGTCGAAGGGACTCCATAAGAGTCAAATCCATGAAACGCGAAATCCCAACTTGATCACAGTTGTTGATCCAAGGAAATATCTGGACCGTCGATCTAGCACCATCGCTAATTCGGGTATCGAGAGAACGGAGGTAAGGAGACTCCCAAAGCCATGAAACGCGAAATCACGAATTGATTGCAGTCATTGATCTAAGAGAGTCATGAGCCATCGATGTGATGCTCGCAAATATCAGGAAATCGGGGATCGGGAGAACATAGTTGAACCAACCCCCAAAGTCACAAAATCATGAAATGATCGCAACCATTGATCGAGGAAAGCACAGGACCGTTAGATTTGGTTTTAGGGAGAATTCATAAATCCAGAGATCGGGACTCAAGAGAGTTGGATGACTTGGAAACAGAACACAGGAGGTCCCAAAGCACGAAGTGCCTTTTGTTAGGCGTGCAGTCACAACATGTGAACGCGTGGGAGAAACTTGCACCTGGTGCTTGTTCGCACATCGGAGTTTCGTGAGAAGGACCTGTGGATAATTCTTGAAGATCCTAGCAGAGAATTGAAGAGATGTTCTAGCTCGAATATTGAGAAGATCCAGAGACCGGGAGGTCAACAGACCCTGCTGAGGTAGGGGCAATGCATCAGAACAATTATCAACAAAGCTCTCACTTGGAGAGTGTGCTTAGGGGCCTGGAAATTCTCTTCTTCAACAACAAATATCACACCCAGAGAGACTACTCATGGGCCTAACAACCTGCCTCTTCGACCGTAAAAATTTATTTACAATACATAAACCCATTACAAGCTTCTTTGTGTAGATAAGGTAATAGTCATCCCCTCTCAGATGTTCTGACCCCCTTCTTCACATGAGAAAGTGAATAATGAAAATAATCCATGAATGCCCCAAAATACATTAAGCCAAACAATATATATTGCACACCTTAAAATCGACATCTGCCACCTTTAGAAGTAGATTAATCCACTTGGTGACTTGTTCCCAACCCTGAGAACTTATGATAAAATAATTATCCAACATTACACTTTTCCTGAAATATTAAAAAATATTCCCTAACAATTATGTCCCACCCCTTTTCCCTTTATTTGGTGGAGTTAGCCCCCCATCTCGTTTCGTCTGTGTTTTTCTGTGTGCAACGATGTAATATTATATCAATAATTGTGATTACATTTACATGGATAGGTGCATTGGCCTATTTTCATCCCAACTCACTAGCCTCATAATCACAAAGGCTCTCTAGCCTCAATACATATACAACCATATATATTCAAATATTTTTGTAAAAATATTCAAATTTATAAGCATTTTATATAGTTTCTATAAAATTTGGGCTATTTTTAAGGTAAATTCATTTTATTCTATAGAATTTGGGCAAATAATTTTTAGAAAAAATGGAAATTGGCGAATCTTCTTTTGGGAAAAAGAATGGAAAATTAGCCCACGAGTGAAATTTTGCCTCTAAAATTATCCCTTCTTTTGAGAGTGTATCAACTTCTATATTTAGTTCCCTATAAATATGAGTAAAAATTAAATCTTCAAAGGATTTGGTGGTGTAATCGAGTTTCTATCCTAATTGTATCAAGTTCATATGTTGAAGATGTATCGCAATTTTCATCCACCCAATGAACAACTTGGAATCTCCATAGATATGGGAATTATGAATTCCTTTCAAGGTTGCCAACTTTAGTAGTGCCAAGAGAGATGAGAACTCTGAAATATTATTTGAACCTATTCCAATATTTTCTTTCCCATGAATGTAGTGTGTCGATGAGAGGTACAATGAGAAGCCCATTCCACACTTCTGTCTGGGACCTTGACAGGTGTTGTCAAAGAATCCCCAAGGCATGGAAGTATCAATGCTTAGTGGAGTAATCAATCTTGGGTTCTTAACATAGGGGGAGGATTTAAAGAAATGAGTGAGAGAAATAACCTGTTAAGAAACTTTGAAGGACGACCAAACTTTATTTTCAAAGAGTTGTTCATTGTGTGCCAACCACATACCCCATGATACTAAAAGGGGCAGATCTTTCCAATTAAAGAAATTGGGATTCGTTAAGAATTGTTTGAAGCAATTTGAAATGCTATCTTCTGACTAAAGACACGTAATACCTACGTGAGTCTCCAAATTAGACCAAACCAATTTGGCAAAGGCCCAGTTAAAGAATATATGTAAGATCGATTATTCTAACTAAAAACAGAGAAGACAAATATACGATCCCTAATAACCAATTATTTGTAGTTAATCTAAAATTAAACCACTACCTTTAAGCATCAACCAAAAGAAAAGGATAGTCTTCGTGGCCCCTTTAATTAAACCTTTCTTTCAACTTACAACATTACTAAATAAATAAATAAATACACATTGTATTTATATGTAAAAAGAATATTCCAAAAAAAATATGAGAAGAAGTAAATAATCCTCCCCAAAAAAAATCCATCCAAAAAAACTTCCATCATCAATGATTTTTATTGTTAAAATTTTTATTAAAAATTTCCATCAACCATGATTTTTATTCATAAGATAAAGGAATATTACGAAATGAACACAACCTTATATGGCATAAGAGAATCTTCACTAATGCATTTTCTTATTTATTATAACTTATCGGTTGTTTATTAATAAACCTTCTAATTATATTAATTTATTATTATATATTATTAAATTTTTATTAGTCACATTATTTTACTTGAATTATAATCTATTTATAGTTGTAAAGTCATAACTATGGAAATTCACTTTAAAACACTCAAACACAAAACAAAAATTTATTGGATTATTATGGTTTTAATTAATAATATAAGAATTCAATTTAAAAGGTTTATAATTACTAATTTAGTTTTTATTCATTCAGAGCTAAATACAATGTCTCAAACCATCATGCTTGATCTCTCGAGATTTTAGGTAACTTCTAGGGCTCAATGATCATGAATGATATTTGAAACTATCATAAATGACCTTTTGAGAGGATATTTGGTCTTCAAATGGGGATATGAGTATCATTAGGAAATTTTGAGCACTAGATATGGGTTTTGGGTCCTTGTACATGATCAATAGAGGAAACCCATGCCTTAGGTCCTAAAGAAAACTTCTAGGTATTTAGTGCCAACAACAACATGTTGAACCACCACAAAAGACCTTTCGAAGGTATCCTTCATTTCTGATAGGGGTAGTCAACATTATGATGTTTTGAACATTAAGTATGAGCCTCTAGACCCAAGATTTATCCCCTAAAAGGAATCTTCTAGGCTTTTAGGGCCAAGAATGACACCTTAAACGACCAAAAATAACCTCATGAGGGAATATTTTACCTCTAACTAGGTATATATTTACCATTATCATTTTTTAGCGCTAGGTATGGGTCTCAGGACCTTGAAGATGGTTCGGGGAGGAAACATGAGCCTTAGGCCTTAAAGAAAATTTCTATCTATCAAAGGCTAAGAAGGATGTCTTGAACAACCACACATGAACTCCTAAGGGTATATTGTCCTATGGTTGGGGATGTTGATGCCACTAGGTGGTTTCGAGAACTAGGTACGTGTCCTAAGGTCCTAGAAACGATCTAGGGAAGAATAACATACCTTATAAGGTCATAAATAAATCTTTGAGGCATCAGGAGCCATGAACAATGCCTCAAAGTGCTACATATGACCTCTGGAGGGTATCCTTGGCCTCTAAGAAAGGATGTTAGCACCCTCACAAGGTTTTGAGCATGAGGTATGGGTCTCAAGGCCTTGATATAGTCGAGGGGGAAACCTAAGCCTTAGCTAAAGTACAAATCTTTTAGGCATTTAGATCCAAACACAAAGCCTCAAACCATTACACTCAACCTCTAAAGGTTTTAGGCAACTTGCAGGGCTCAAGGGTCATGAATAACATCTCAAACCACCATAGATAACTTCTCGAGGGGATCTTTGGCCTTCAAGTGGGAATATCATAATCATTAAGATATTTTGAGCACCAGGTATGGGTCTTGGGTTCTTACACATGATTGAGAGAGGAAACCTGGGCCTTAGGTCCTAAAGGAAGCTTCTAGGCATCTAACATCAACAACGACATGTTGAACCACCACAAATGACCTTTCCAGAGTAGCCTTGGTCTTTGGATGAGGATAGTCAACATTATGATGTTTTTAAAGTTAAGTATGAGTCCATGAACCCTAGATATGATTAAGGGATCAAACAAAAAAGTTAGATCCCAAATGAAGCTTCTAGGCTTCTAATGCCAAGAATGAAGCGTTGAACCACCACAAATGACCTCTCAAGAGCATCCTTTTCCTCCAACTAAATATACAGATACCATTAACACTTATAATGACTAAATATGGCTCTCTAAACCTTAGACATTATAACATAAATGTGAACACATTTTAAAGTGCATGTGCAATCATGCTCCTACATGATTAAGAACACGTACTTGTTTTTAGAATCCACTCCAATACAACGTTTTCAACCAACAACCTACTAAAGTGCCCTTAATAATAATAAAAAAAACTTCTTATCTAAACCAAAAAAATTAAATAATATTTGTAATTTAAAAAAAATCACTTTATTAATATTTAAAAAGAAATATTATAAAATTTATTCAATCGTTATCTTATCCCATACAATTAATTCAAAAACCAAAAGCCAAAAAACTTGAAAAAAAAAACTTATGAAAATATTTATATCCTTCAACCTTAACCTTGTTTGTAGATATGTGTGAACCTTCTCAAGCAAGAGTCCAAAGGAGATTGCTTCCCTTTTCTCTTGGCTTATTAAGATTCCACCCATTATATTTTATTTGTTCAATCTTTTATATAATATAACTATTGAAACTAGGCTTATTATTTTTATTTTAAATTCTAACATGATTAGTATATTTTTATTGACATCAGGCTTTTCCATTATTTTCGGTAGTTTGATTCCGACTCCAACCATACCTGGCCATATTTGTAGTAATGTTTCGTGACCTCTCACCCAGTCAGAAGACTGATTCCGATGTTTCGTCACCTCTTACACAGCCAAAAGACTGATTCCGAATTCATACGTTTGCTACTAGGATTAACATATTGAGGGGTCCTTCTCACAGTTCAGAGTTCGAATCACAGTGGAGCATTTCAAGGCTCGTGCTCGGTAAACGCGCACAGGATGCCGCCAGTTTCGGTGGTGCCCACTGCTCAGCGTTTATCTTTTCAACGCACAATACAGCGTTTCCAAGCAAGAAGCCCTTCTGAAATAGGATAAGCACAAGCATCTACAGCTATAAAGTTCTTACGCTGGACACAGGATTGTAAATCATTGGCCGCCATTAAAGCTGAGGAATATATGATAGAAGAAAAGGTGTTAAATAAGATGCGAAGTACCTGAGATTTCTTCAAGTTTATGAATCATCAGTGAAATTTCCGTAAAATACGTCCGTATTAAAGTAGAGGCAGATTCACAGGAATGAGGAAAAAGAATTCAAAGCTGTTCAGGGCACTGGGCTGGTTCTCTTTCACACAGATCGTTACTTGCTCAAATACATCAGATATTAAGACTCCGTGGCCAGATTCTAATGC
Source organism: Picea engelmannii (assembly GCA_009831015.1). NCBI lineage: Eukaryota > Viridiplantae > Streptophyta > Pinopsida > Pinales > Pinaceae > Picea > Picea engelmannii. The sequence goes on along the minus strand of ML779601.1, from coordinate 656,948 downwards.
CGAAGATGACGCTTCCGTCCCTTTACGATATGAGAAACTTGCAAACTCTCATCGGGATCTCAGCGGGCAGTTACAGAACGACGAAAATTTAATCTTCAAGAAAAAGAGGTATCTAAATTTAAATTTCAGGAAAAAGCGATGGATTTCTCATGTAGTTCGGCGATGCCAGTCCACCGGCGGAGTGGCGAATTCTAGGGTTAGGCCTAAAATGAGAAGAGCCAAGTCAGATATCAACGCTGCTTCTCATGACGGTCAAATACAGAACAATATTCTGGGTATGCCAAAATTCGATGTCGAGCTTCGGATCGAAAGAAAGAGGGCAGTTGTCGCAGTCGCAGATGCTTGCGAGCAGTTTCGAAACTTTGTTATATAGATGGTTGTGGAGGACAAGAATTTGAGAGATCTCATGGCTGTGGAAGAATTGATGTATTGTTGTACTTATCAAAACCTAAGGTGTCCCATTTACAGAGACTTGCTGAGCCATTTCTATGCAGAGATCTGCAGTGATATCCTTCGGCCTTGTGCTTCTTCGTCTTCAGATGCTGAAACCTCACTGGTTCTTCGGTATTTTGAGGGTAATACTGCAGCATATATGTCTTTTTAGTGGTTATGTATTTTATCTTGTGATTTTTTTCCTTCCAAATTGATGTATGAAGATAGTGCTCCCTCCTTCATCGTGTATTTATTGGCTGTATTGTGCCAGAGAGTCGTGTTAGATTAAGTTATTTATCTGATGTAAGTCTACTGAAGTAGTTTTTTCTCTCTTTACTGTAAAGTTCTGGAAGTGCTCAGCGCTCAACTTTTGTAAAATTGCTAAAATAATAAAGATGTTTTGGAAGTTGGTTTTATTCATAAAAAAATTCTAGAATATAAATTTTATATATGCATTTTTGTATATGATTGTTTTTCTCTCTGTAAACTTTAACACCGTATCATAGCGTATTGATCTCGATTCTCTGGCCAGAATGAGTTTGACATTGGGAGTTCATGGTTAGAAAAGAGCAATGTGTTTTTACCCTAATTTCTTAATAATTTCTTAATGTTTAGGAAGAAGTTGTTAAATGCGTGGAGCTCATGGAATGGATTTGTTGATCGAAGAGACCATGGATAGATATGGAGGTTTCCTGGATCTAGGAATAGCCTCATCATTGATTCTGAGTTAGGTTAATTCGTTTTAATGGCCGATGCAAAGGTTCGACCACTGTAGAGACATTGCAACGATTGAGGTGGAGCAACATTGGAAGCACATGGGGTCTAGTGAATAGAAAGAAATGACATGTGAGAACCTTGACTTAGGTTTGAAAATAGGTTTTACCTGGTAGAATTAACTTGTTTGTTTTAAATCCTTAGGTTCGAAAATAGGTTTTAGGTGGTTTGTTTAGGTGGAGCAACATTGGAAGCACATGGGGTCTAGTTAATAGAAAGAAATCACATGTGAGAACCTTGACTTACGTTTGAAAATAGGTTTTAGGTGGTAGAATTAAGGGGTTTGTTTAGGTGGAGCAACATTGGAAGCACATGGGGTATCACATGTGAGAACTTTGACTTATGTTTGAAAATAGGTTTTAGGTGGTAGAATTAAGGGGTTTGTTTTAAATCCTTAGGTTTGAAAATAGGTTTTAGGTGGTAGAATTAAAGGGTTTGTTTAGGTGAAGCAATATTGGAATCACATGGGGTGTAATGAATAGAAAGAAATTACATGTGAGAACCTTGACTTAGGTTTGAAAATAGGTTTTAGGTGGTAGAATTAAGGGGTTTGTTTTAAATCTCAAAGAATGATGGGTTTTTATCATAAGTAAGTTTAATGTGAAGAAAGATTGGTTTTTATCTTAATTAGGTTTAATGGGTGAATTGTTAAGTTAATTGTGACTTGATTAATGGTAGCTTTATTATAGTTATGTTTTTCCCATGGTATTCATGTGAATAAAAGTTATTTAAGTGGTTGTTTTAACGGATTGTCTAAACTTCTTGTGTAATGTTTCTTTGTCATGTAAACTTTAATCTTAATGTCACATGGTGTTTCTTTCTCATGTAAACTTTAACATTAATGTCACATGGTGCCATTTATTATTCGCTAACAACATCAACCACACTTTCATTTTATAATCCAAGATTAATGGTATTTATCATTCTCCAATACCCTTGTTTGTTTTTTTGATTAAGCATCAATATACATGTGCA